>JAIUJO010000027.1:3909905-4297405 GCA_023846275.1 Vanilla planifolia | reverse complement strand
GGGGATTGGTATATGTGTTTCCTTTCGATGGTGAGTACCTATACTTCTAGGACAAACTATATCCACAAACTTAAAAGTAGTTTTAGGGAACTGATGTCCTCCCCATTGAGTTTAAAGACATTCGCAATATTTTTGCAAGCAGTGATGTAGCTATGTGTAGTATTGGTCTCCATTGCCCTTTAGCCTTTGAGAATTATCAATGGTGTTCAAGCGACTGCACTTGTAGCTCCAATCAAGCACGATGAGATCAAATATATTGTGTTGTCCATGAAAAGAAATAATTCCCTTGGTATGAACAACATTTGAACTAAATTAGTTCTGTTTAAGATCAAACAAGTGCACTTTGTTATAGTAGTGTAACAATTCTTTAAAGATATCTTTTTGTAAATGTGATGGAACGAGACACTATTATGCTCATCCTCAAAGTTTAAGAAGCATCTAAACCCATGCAATTAAGGCTGATTAGCCTCTATAATATTATTTACATAGTATTGACAACATTTTGGTAGATAAACTAAAAGTGTTGCTTCTTGAGATCATTGATAGGTAGCAAGTTACTTTTAGACCAGTCTGTGTTATATCTGATAATATTTTTTTGACATAAAAATGCCTACTCATTTGTACTTATGATATTTCAAAGAAGGATTGATGCTGCTAAAATTAGATATAGACAATTCTTATGACTAGGCAAACTACAAATTTGTGATGGATACACTTAAGCATTTGTGATTCCTTACTCTTTGGTGTGAATGAATTGAGGCTTATATCACAACACTAAAATTTGGGATTATGTTTAAAGGTATCCATTTATCATGTATTAGAGTAACTAGGGGTCTTAGATAAGGATTTCTTCTCTCATCTATCACTTTATTATTGTGTTTGACCATCTCATATTTCTTATGTAATACTAGCTTGATCATGTTACCATAATTAAGTTAAAGAATGGCCTTTCTTACACTATGATTAATTACCTCCTATATGTTGTTGGTGTCATACGTTATGCACTTATAACTTATACTATAATGAAACACATTCAAGATGATATGGAGCAGTTAGACATCAATTAGGTCAGGCATTGAATCTAAAAAAATCTAGAGTGTTATTTAGCAAGGAAAGGGAACATGATTGTAAGAAGGTAATTGCATTAAAACCAATATGGGTGAAGCCTCTTAATTAAAATATCAAGGCATGCAAATTATAGTAACAAAGTTTCAGAAAGAAGGCTTAGATTTTATTATTAATCATGTTAAAAAATGCATCAAGTTGGATGATCAAGTTACTTTCAATTGCGGGTTATATTGTCAAGTTTAACACAATGTTATTTGCTATTTCTACATATAACCTAGCCCATACATTAATTCTGAGCCACACAATTTTATTGTTGGACAAATTATTGTGACATTACACATGGAGTATGTCAAATGATAGTTGCATAATACATTATGATTGCTAGAAAATGGTAACTCTATCTAAGGACTATGGGGCCTCAAAGTTCACAACTTGATAACCTAGTAGTCAATGTTGGCTACAAAACACCATAGGCATGTTATTGCTTAGGAAGACTGTTTAGTAGATTATTGTAGTTAATTTCTTTTCCTTTTTGTTGGATAATTTTCTCGATATCCTTCCTATTGCTACTCGACCAACCTATCATAACATGGAAGTGGAGAATCAAAAATTTATAGTGAAGTTGGTTAAGGAGCATGGGGTGTAGGATCACAAAATTTACTAGTTATTTGTGCTTGATTTGATATTTTGGATTTTGCGTCCTATTCGCACCTACCTTCATACAAGAGTGATTAAAGCATCTAAACTTTGTTCTTGGGGTTATAATACCAATGAAGATGTGCAACCTTTTTTCTAGGTATGCCATAACACAAAAAAACTCTTGTCTAATAGTTTTGTAAATGATTTCTTCATAGTTAGTGGGATTAACTATAGGGTCACAACTTTCATTTTTTAACTCCTTAATTTGATGTTTATGAATGTGTGGGTGGCTACTATTTTTAAGCAAGCAAGTGTGCTATTTTATATTTGTTCATCCTTTGGCATAATGGGAATTTGTAAGTACTTATTAAAAACCTATTCAATTTTTATACACTTCAAAGTAACATTCACATTGTGGCTACTACTTGATAAAATCTCTCCAATCAGGTGTAGTTGGAACTATGGTGGCCTTTATGGGCTATTTGTTTCCTCTTATTGGGCTCCTCCTCTAAGGAATGGATTAACTTCAACAATGACACAATTGTGCATGATGTCGTGAATGTTGAAGTTGGTATTGTTGCATAGGATGACTTGGGTAGATCTAGTACTATTGTTGAACAAACTTTGATTTCATGTTCAGCTTCTACAATGGATGTTATTACTATATTTGAATTAATGGAACTTCAAAGAATGCCACTTTCTAATGTTGAGGTAGTAACAATTGAATCATATTCAATTATACTCATTACTATAGTTAACTAATTACTTCTGTCAAAAGTAAAACGTAGTTCTTACCACAGTGTCATTGCATATGTTTGAGGAATGAAGTCCTCTGAACTATTGCATATAAAACACCAAGGCAACAGTGTCGCAGACTAATTTCCTCATAACACTCCTTTATATTATTTTCTTGGGGACCAAGGAATGCCTTTTTCTAAACCGCTTCAACTTTGCCTTTTTAATGCTTTTATTTATGAACCTCCTTCAAAAGAGTATAATGTTGTCTTCAATCATTACTTTTTCACAGAACTCAAACATTATGATTTCTTATAAAGTATTGATAGAGTCCAAAAATAAACATCCACTAATCTCTTATCAACATCATTTTTTGTTGAGAATAGGACAATATGTAATCAACTTTGAGCCCCAAACCTCCAAGCTCGATTAATGACAGCATCATTAGAAAATGCTTTCATAATAGTTCATCTTTCAAAAATCTAAGAATTTCATCTCTAACAATGAAATGCAAATGCCCATGGCTATGCCTTTTAATTATCGCTCTGATCCTAAAGCTAACATAAAGGATCAAAATCTTGCGATGTTATTCAATGTTAATGTATCCAAAACATGAGTTTTCTTTGAGCTCTCTAATTTCTTTAAGTAATAATGTCGATGGCATGACTTGACCAGCTAAGCTGAGACTACATTGTTAACAAAACATATAGGATACGTGATGACAACTTAATTATATGTTATTGGAGTTGGAATTACAATCATTGATGGTATTAAACATACTCTTTAAGGGATCCTCGTTAAGGGATTTAGATTGTACTAATTCCAATTACCAGACACATGGTGCTTGTCATTGTTATTTATTATCACTACCTCTCCAAGTTAGGATTTTGTAATTTGTGTACCCATTGCCTTCCTTGGCTATTGTAGCTATCTCCCAAGATCCCTTCTCAAAATCGAACCATAATCCTCCATCACTTAGCACCACCATGGTGGGCTTCTATTCTACCAATTAACATTTGTGGTGTTGAATTACAAATGATGCATAACCAACATAAAGGGCATTCTCTAACAACTTATTATGAATCCTTAAGGAGTTGGAAACAACCTATATTAACCTTTTACTTATTAAATGCATCACTTCAAAAAGCCATCGTTTTGTGCATGTATTAGCTCTAGAATTACCATGGTAATTCGTGTTGTATGTATCATCAAGAAAACTATAACTAATCTACTAAGTCATTCATAGTTTCATAGTTTAAAATTATTCATACTTATACATGTATGACTTAATAATTTAGACAAGCATATGACTTTGGTAAGATTTACCTTATAGAAATATATAGCTAAAGCACCAACAAGCACCTCATGTCATAATTCACATGCTCTTCATCTCTGGTGATACCCTACAATGGAAGAGAATAATAGCAATCTTTGATGACAACCCTCTCTAATAGGGAATGATGATTGAAATGAGTGATTTTTAAGACCATGACAACATATGGTAGGGATAATTCACATTTTTAATAGCATTGTGGATGCAAATAGTTCCAACATAGAAGTGTGGCATCAATGAAATAATTCAATGGAACATACCTATTTGATAGAAAAGAAGGCAACATATGAACTTCCTCTTTATTAAGGTTTGATTACATGAAAAAGCACTACACATAATGGCTACAACACATTGAGGTATCAATATCATAAGATGTAATACCACAAAAACAAACCCTTACGCAAAAGAGATCTTAAGCAAATCCAACTTGAGTGATCCAAAGATCTTAAAAAATATACAAAAAAATGCATGAGGAAGACCTTTGCTAGCACCTAAATGGTACAACAATTAGAAAGCCCTAAAAAAGGGCAAAGCTATACAAATGATCCATAAAGGCTTGCATTGATTAAATAGTAAATAAAATAGTTGAAAATTATTGCACCTTCAAAATCAAAGATGTTGAGCATAACTTATGTACTTAAAAATATTTTGTCCAAGATTCACAATAAGACAACAAGCAAACTATGTGCTCGAAACATGGCCAACCACCAGGAAATGCCACGTTTATCACATATAGAAGATAAAATACAATAATTAATAGGTAACATTTGTTGAGCCCCCATTCCACATGCATAAGAAGACACATCACATGTGTGAGACTTGACACCATGCACTGCACTCTACAGAGGCAACAACATGCAAAACAAACACATGGCCAAGTGTAATTTGTACCACTGAAGTTTCATTATGACATAAGAAAACACTACACCAAACAAAGCCCAAAATGACAAGCAAGATGCAATAATTCAAGTGCTTGTTAGAGTGGCACCTTATTCCTATAGTTGTTGTCATGATAGATGGCATTGGTTGAGAAGAGTGACATTTTTTTGGAACAAATTGTTCTGCATGATGAAAGCCACCACATAGGCAACAGGGATGCCACCATGTGTCACACCATGAAGAGCAAGAGCGCAGATGATAAGGACATCATGGAGCTCACTCAATATCACCAAACTTCCAAACGTCCACTATAACTTGAGCAAAAAGATTATGTATTAGGCAATGTGTGGCATTTCAAACTTACATAATGAAAAGTCTCCCAATAAGAGAACAACATATCAAAGATCCAACAACTCAATAAGCTAAAAATACCAAAATGTTTCATTGTGTTTGCCTCATTCATTGTGTGTATAGAATGACATAAGAGATGAGCAAACTACCTTTCACATGTGGCACAATGCACTACCATGTGCATAACTATAGCAACATGCAATGAGGGTCATAGCCCAACATGCTCAAACCCTAGTGTATATTCCAAGATCCAACTCCCACTTAACTATGGGGTGCACCACACAATACATTGCCCCCTTATGGATTGCATATTATGGTAATTCTAATAGGAAGAAAGCAAGTCTCTCATTGGTGCTTCACCCTATCCTTGTCTTAGTAGCCCACAGTGCTAAAAATCTAAAAAAACATTACACTTCATAGGCCTAAACAAGCCATGCACAAAGGATGTAGCAAGGCACAAGTGGAGAGCCTATCACATGTTATCAAAGTGCAACAACATGATTAATATTTTTCACATGCATAGCTGCTATAGTGCATTGTTTGGGTTGCAAGCAAGCATGCACGAACCCTACTACTTATTATTCCATCCATCTTCTACTTTATCATGAAGCACACCATGTCACACACTACCCATTATGGATTTCACAATTCAATCAAAGAACAAGGAAAGTCTCCTAATAAGGCAACACCTTATCCAAGTATTACCAACTACTATGCTAAAAACCTATAATATGTTACACTTTGTGAGGCCCACAAGCTGCACATAAGTTGTCATATGGCATTTGCAGACTAGCTTATATTACATTGCTTACATTTATCATATTTTAATTTCAATCTATATTTACAAAATATTGACATAATAATTTTTTACTATTTATGTTTTGTCACTTTATTAATTTGTAGTAACTACAAATGTGGTTTGATAGTAACTTAAACATTTTAATGAAGTCATGTAAATCAACTCTATCAAATTAATTATTCACTTCTAATTTTTCTAATATTTTTTCCTTTTTTTGTCAAACATTTTGAGAAATTTCTATTCATATCTTATTTCAAGATCAATGATGTTACACTCAAACTCCTAAGTATCTTGGAGGACAAATGATGCAATTTATCACATCTACTAAATTGTTTCACTTTGATTAGGTTATTTTGTTATGTAACTCTAGTTCTTCTTTTGATAGTATTTATATCAATCTCCTATGTATCTTGGAGAGCAACTTTACCATACAATTTATCTCATTTTTTAAAACTTTAATTCATACCTAGTTTAATGTTTGAGTTGTTACACTTTATATCTTTAGTATCTTGAAATGTAGCTTTAATAATCAATTTATTTCATTTCTTCAAATTTTTTTATTTAATTATGTTAAATTATAAAGAAACTACGATACTCCTATTATTTAAAATTTTAAAAGTTTTTATTTTGATTACATTACTTCATTTTTTATTATTTTAACTTTATTAAGTATCTTATTATTATTATTATTATTATTATTTTGGTAATTCAAAGTATTTCAAAATGATGTCAGACAATGTAAAAACAAATGTAGTTGGATTGACGTTAATGAGCTCTATTGAGTAATAACTTTACTTTTATAATTATAATTATTTTTTGTGATTTTTGCATATTCAACAAGACATTTTTTATTTTTATTGAATTTCATGATTAAGAATGTAGCACATGATCTTTGTAATATCGCACATGATTTGATGCTTGAAGATGTTACATTTTGCATCATTGACATCTTGGAATACAACTTTCTCATTGAACTTATTTCGTTTATTCAAAATTTTTGCAATAATTTACTTGTATAACTACGAAATTTTAATTCTAGCTCACCTTAGGAGATGTTTCAATTTGTACCAGATTTGATGATAAAGGATGCAACAATCAATCTCCAAATTATCTTGGAATTCAACTTCCCAAAAAAATTTATCGCATCTCTTAAATTAATTTCTTTGTTTTGCTTGTATTACTATGTAACAATAAATCTCTTATTGTGTGATCTTTATAACTCTTTGATTTAAATATAATACAATTTTTTAATTTATCTTAAATATGTTACAGTATTTTTTACTTAATATTAAAATATTTTTTTATTTTTATTTAGACTTAGTTAATTTCTTAATTCATAATATTTTGAAATGAGGTTTGATAGAGATGAAACAAATGTTGTTTGATTGTTATTGAAGAGCTCCTTTAAATTAGGTTTATATTATTATATTTTCAAATATTTTATTTCTAAGGTTTTAACATATTTTTTAGTCATCTTTTTGTTCATAATTTGATAATTGAGGATCTTACACTTGATATCAAAAGTACATTGGAGTGCAAGTTTTATGTATAATGTATCTCACCATTTTAAATATTTTCCTTTTAATTGGATTTATTATTATATCCATAGTTCTCTTCTCATGTGACCCTTACATCAGCTAGGTTTTGTTGCATTACATTATTTTCATTTATATAATTTCAACTCTAATATATGTTTACTTAATATGAAAAAATTATTATTATTTATATTCATTTATTTTAGTAATTTGTAGTAATTCCTAAGGAGGTTTTATCAAGATAAAACAAACATAGTTGGATGCATATCAATGAGCTTTATAAAGAAAAATATTCATTTTCTATATTTCTAATTTTTTTATTCTTCACGATTTTAGCACATTTTATGAAATATTTCAATTCATTAATTTGATGATTGAGAATATTACGTTCTATTTTCCTAATATCATAAAATGTACTTTTTAATGTACAATTTACCTAATTACCTCAAATTATTTCGCTTTGATTTGGTTGTCAATATGAAACTCAAATTCTCGTCCTGTGTGGCTTTTATAAAGATTTATTTTTGTTGTTTTATACAAATTTAATTTATCTCATTTTAGTCTTAACATATATTAACTTAAAATAAAAATAATAATTTCTTATTATTTATGCTATTTACTTTCGTAATTCATTTGTAATTCTGAATGAGCTCTAATTTAGTTGACATAAATGTCATTGGATTTGACTCAAAGAGTTCCATCAATATTAATTTTTCAATAAATTTATTTTTTTTATTTTTGCTACTTTAGCAAGCATTATGAGATATTTTAATTCTTGATTTGATAATTGATGATACTACACTGTATCTTCTTGGTGTCTTTGAATTTAGCTTTTTTGTATATGTTTTCTCATTTTCATCAAGTTTTTCATCTTGTTTTGGTCAATTACTATGCAAGTCAATTTTTCAACTTGTGTGACCTTTACAAAGCTTTGATTTTATAATTACTTTTTTTGATATTTTGTAGTAATTCTAAATGAAGTAATATCAAGATGAAACAAAAATTAATAAATACTTCTTGACAAGTTAAATCGAATTAAATATATATTTTTTAAATATATTATAGCGTTATATTTTTTTATGTTATATGAGACATTTTTTGTTCACTCTTGACATGATGACATAGAATTTTGCACATAATCAAGTGAGTTTCTTCGAATTTAACTCTCTAAAACATGTTTTTGCATTTTTTATACATTTTGCTTTGATTTTGTTATATTACATTGTATAAAAGAACAACTAATCAAGACAGAAGAAACATCATTATATTCGTCTCGACGACCTCTATCAGATTAAGTATACATTTTTATGTTTTTAAAAATTTATTTTCTAGGGTTCTCACTTGCCTTATAATAAATTTCAATTTTTACCTAATTTGATGGATATGAATATTAGACTCAATCTCTTTAATATCTTGGAATGCAACATTCTCGAACAATTTATATCATTCAATGAAGTTTTGCTTTTATTCGGTTATAGTACTATGTAACTCTAAATCTCCTCACATATGACTATTACATTAGATTGATTTGGTTGTATTACATTGGTTCAATTTGTATCATTTTTATAATAATTGATGTTTACTTATTAAAAAAATAATTTATCATTATTTATACTTCTTGTTTTAGTATTCTTATAAACTCCAAATTAGGTCTGATTGACAAAAAGGAAATGTTATTGGACTCATCTTGATTAGCTCTATTTAATTAAATATTCCATTTATTTTTTAAAAATATTTTTATTTCTAAGGGTTTTATAGATTTTATAGAACATTTTGATTGATAACCTAATTTGATGATGGAAGATGTTACACTTGATATTATTAGTATCTCATAATATAGCTTTTTCTAATAATTTATATTATTTTTTTAATGTTTTTCTTTGATTTAGTTATATAATAATGAAACTTTAAATCTCTTTTATATTTGTTTGATTTAGTTATATTATATTACTTGAATTTATATTATTTCAACTTTAATTACGTATACATAATGTTAAAATACTAACTTATTATTGTTTATTTTAAAATTTTTTATTCATAGTAATTAAAAACAATGTTTGATTTAGATTAAAAATATATTATCAGACTCGTCTGAGTGGGTTTTATCAAATTAATTATACATTTAACTTTTCAAGATTTTTTACTTTTTATTATTTTTGAATGTTTTATGAACATTTCATTTTGGTTCTTATTTTTATGATCAATAATATTTTACTCAATCTCCTTAATATTTGGCAATGTAATTTTCATATATAATTTTTCTCATTTCTTTAAATTATTTGCTTTTATTTGGTTATGCTACAATGTAGCTCTAAATCTCATATTGTGTGACCACAACATGATATTAATTTCGTTAATTATGTTATTTCAATATATACCATTTCGACTTAAAAAATATTTTTTCAATATTAAAATAATAATTTATTTATTTTTATTTTTTTTACTTCGATATCTCCATCATTCAAAATGAGATTCAACTAAGATAAAAAATGTCATTGGATTCATCTCGATGATATATATAATTAAATATTTTTTATATTTTTAAATATTTAATATTTTAGGATTTTTACATGCATTATGAGATATTTCTATTCATAAATGTGTATGGGACCTTGGCATGTCTTTTATTTGGTTATGTTTTATTTACTAAATGTATTCAATTTTAATTTTAATTTATATTTAGTTAAAATTAAAATAATAAATTATTATTATTTGTGCTTATGTACTTTTGTAATGCACATTATTTCAAAAGACATCTAGCTAAGGCGAAATCATTGCTATTGGACTCATTTTTGCTAGCTTATTCCATCTCATTAATTATTAAATACCATCTCAATGCTAATGTTTTGAGATATTTTTATTTTTATTTAATTTGATGATCAAGAAAATTACACTCAATCTCCATAGTATCTTAGAGTAACTTTTTTGCATAATTTATCTCAATTACTCATTTTTTTTCTTTCATTTGTTTATATTATAATGTAATGCAAATTCTACTCTCAAGGGACTTTATAATACTTTGATTTGGCTATATTTCATAGTTATTCATGCACATTTAATTTGAAATTTTTAGTAATTTTCAACATGTTAAGATTGAAATAAAAAAATGTTATTAGACTCATCTAGATGTTCTCTACATGATTAAATATTTATTTTTAAGATTTAAAACATGTTATTTTCAGTTTTTTCGAATATTTCATATGATATTTCTATTAGTACTTGATTTGATGGTCGAATGTGTTCAACTCGATCTCACTTGTACCTTGGAATATAATTTTATCATATATTTTCTCATTACTTCAATTTTTTGTTTTAATATATTTTTATGTAATTCAAAACCTCCATAAACATGACCATCACATCAGCTAGATTTTTTTATATTTTATTTCTTCATCTTATTTTATTTTAACTTTATTATATAATACTTAATATTAAAAATAATAATTTGCTATCATTTTTGTTTACTCACTTTCATAATTTGGATTAGTTTAAAAATGAGGTCCAAACAAGAGGGGATAAATGTTGTTGGACTCATTTTATTAAGAATATCCAACTAAATAAGAATTAAATATTTTAAAATATTTTATTTCCTAGGATTTAAACATACTCTAATAATCATTTTGATTCATATCTATTTTGATGACCAAGAATATTACACTTAATCTACTCAACATCTTTGAATACAACTATTGCATTCCAAGATATCAAGAAGATTGAGTGAAACTTTCTCAATTATCAAATCAAGTACGAATAGAGATGTCTCATAAAATGTAACAAAATTGACAAAAAATATTTAAAAATATAAAAGCAAGACTTCTATTGGATGGAGCTCATTGAGATGAGTCCAAAGACATTTTTTTCATCTCAATCAACATGAGATACATTGAAACAAAGTAAAGTACTAAAATCAAAGCTTATAATGGTCACATAAGCAAACAATTAAAATTTCTAAGTAACATTTTCAAAACAAAGCAAAAAAAATTGATAAGATGCAATAATTGGTATATCAAATTACATTCTAAGATATTTTTTGAGATTTTGTGTAACATCCATGAATGTTAGACCATGTTTGAATCAAAATATCACTTAAAGAGTCTTGTCTTCATTCTCAATTCTATTGTTTATTAAAATTTGTCACACTACATATTTATTTTTCAAAATCACAAGGGCAACAAACTCAAATTCATAATGGAAAATGGTTACATTATATTTATTGAAATTTTCTCATTTTAATTTAAATTGATATTTACTTAATATAAAAAATAATTTAATATTATTTATTTTATTTTCTTTGTTAATTCACTGTAAATCCAAACAAGGTGTGATAAAGACTAAATGAATGCCAACATACTCATCTTGATAAAATCTCTAATTAAATATTTATTTTTATATTTTTAAATATTTTTTTTATTATTTTTATAACTTTTAGATGATATTTTTATCTTTACCTAATTTGATGATTGATAATTTTACAAACATGCTGTAAGTTTTTTTGAATGAATTTTTTTTTTGTATATTTTTTTACATTTTGAAAATTTTATATTTTTATTTTTTTATTACTTTGAAAATCTATGTCCTCACTCAAGTGTGCTTCACATCATTTTGATTTGGTAATATTACATTAATTGAATTTAATTTATTTGATATATATATATATATATATGTATATATGTATGTATGTATGTATAGTAAATATTATAAGAATAAATTATTACTAATTATACCGATTTGATTTGGTATGTAAGAGTACCTCCAAATGAGTTCGATTTAAGGTGAAATAAAGATTATACTACTAAACGTGTGAGCCGTATCCAACCTGATATTCATTTCTCTATTTTAAACATTTTTTATTTTTTATTATTTTTGCTTGTTTCATTAGATATTTTACTCATACCATATTTGACAATTGAGGATATTATAGTTAATCAGTATTATATCTTGGAATGCAATTTCCCATGTAATTTATCTTACTTTTTAAACTTTTTATTTTGAATTGGTTATATTATTTTATAATCTTAAATCTCCTCTGATATGACCTTTATATTTGTTAGATTTTGTTATAATACATTACTTTAATTTATCTTATTCTAGCTTTAATATATATATTTTTAATATTAAAATAATAATTTTTTATTATTTAAGATTGTTTATTTTTGTAAATTGCAATAATTCCAAAAACGGAGATCAAGGTAAGAAAGCATCATTAGACTCATCTTAACTATTTCTTTCAAAAAAATATTTATTTTAAATATTTTTAATATTTTATTTTGAAAGATTTTATCATGCTTCGTGAGATATTTTGATTCATACTTAATTTGATGATCTAGTATATTACACTTAATCTCTTCAATATCTTATAATGTAACTTTCCCATATAATTAAGCTACATTATTCAAATATTTCCAAATGTAATTTCATCAAGGTGAAAAAACATCATTAGAAAGGTTTTGACGAACTCTATCAAAGTAAATAATCTTGTTTTATTTTTTAATACATTATTTTCTAAAGTTTTCTCAACGCTTTTGAGACCTTTTTATTCATAGCTTATTTTATTATTGACGACGTTGGACTTCATTTTCGCAGTGTCTCCTTTGTAACATTCACAAGCAAGTTATCTTTTTCTTAGTGCTTTGACTTGATTTTGTTATATAACTTATTTGCTATAATTCTTCTCTCATATAAGTTTTATATCATTTTCATTTTATTATATTACATTTCTTCAATTTATATCCTTTTAGATTTATTATATATTTATTAACTATTTAAGTATTAATTTGTTGTATTTATGCATATTCAATTGGGTAACTCATAGTAATTGAAATTAAGGTCAAATAGAGATGAAATAAATATCATTGTACTCATCTTAATGAACTTTATCAAATTAAATATTAAATTTTATATTTTTAAATATTTTACTTTATTGTGTTTTGACATGATTTAGTAGACTTTTTGATTGGTGCCTAATGTGATGATCGAGTACACTACAATTGTTCTCCTCATTATTTTGTAATACCACTTTTTCTTACAGTTTATCAAATTTATTTAAGTATTTTTGCTTTAATTTAACTATATGAAGCTGTAAGTCTCCCTACCATGAATATCATCACTTTGATTTAGTTATGTTACATTTTTTAAATTAATCTCCTTTCAACTTTAATATATATCTTTATGAAATAATAAAATAATATGTTTTATTATTATAATTCATAGTAATTAGAAAATAAGTCATAGCAAAACAAAATAAAAATCTTTGGACTCGTTTATGAAAATTTCTATAAATTATATATTCATTTTATATTTTTAAATATTTTATCTTTTATAAGTTTATTGTTGTTTTATAGATATTTTGACTCATACCTTATTTGATTATTTTTGGCGTTATACTCCATTAATTTAGTTTCTTCAATGCAACTTTCTCAAAAACTTTAACTCAATTCTTCACATTTTTTGTTTGATTTGGCTATATTGCTATTAAACTCTAAATCAATTTTAGTGTGATCATTAAATTGCCTCAATTCGACAATATGATATTTCTCCAGTTTATCTCTTTTGAGATTTAAGATTTATTTACTTAATTTTAAATTAATAATTTACTGCTATTTCTTCTTTTTATTTTTGTATTCATAGAAATTCCAAGCGAGCTATGATCAAGACCAAAGAAATGTCACTTGACATTCACCAATGTTTTTACAAGTTTTACAAGGCAATTTTATTCATACCTAATGTGATGTTTGAGGATGTTACACTTAGTCTTGTTATTATTTTTGAATGCAAATTTTTCATATAGTTTATCTCACTTTTTCAAATTTTTTATTTTTATTTTGTTGTAATATTATGTTACTCTAAACTTATTATCTTTTGATCTTTATGTCACATTGACTAACTTATAATATATTGGTTAGATTTATTTCATTTTACCAATTATATATATATATATATATTTAATATTAAATTAATAGCTTTTTTTATCATTATTTACATCAATAATTCCTAGTTATTGTAAACAAGGTTTGATTGAAACAAAATAATCTTAGAGTTACTTTGATGTGCTCTATCAATTTAAATATGGCTTTATTTATTTAAATATTTTAATTTCTATGATTTTCCATGATTTATGAGTCATTTTTATTTGTACATGATATGATGATAAATATTATTAAACTAAATCTCTTCAGTAACTTTGAATATAACTTTCATGAATAATTTATCTTATTTGTTTAAAGTTTTTGTTTTGATTTAGTTATATTATTATGAAACTCTTTTTTTTCTCTAATGTGACCTTTAAATAAATTTCATTTAGTTATAACACATTCATTAAATTTATCTTATTTCTTTTATAATATATGTTTACCTAAAATAATAATTTTTTTTATTTATTTTTAATTAGTTAGATAATTAGAAAACAAAATTGAAATAAGGTTTGATGAAGATGAAACAAATGCCATTAGAATAAACAACAAAACATCTATCCAATCAAATATTCATTTTCATATTTTTAAAAAGTTTACTTTCTAAGATATCCTCTTACTTCATGAGACATTTTTATTTGTACCTTATTTGATAATTGAGGATGTTACACTTGATCTTGCAACATTCCAATACAATTTATCTAATTTCTTGCTTTTATTAGCATTAAACTTTAATTCTCCTCTCATTTTACCTTTATATTGCTTTTTTTTGTTATATTAAATTATAACAATTTATCTCATTTCCACTTTATGTTTATTTAAGTTGTCAATTAAAAAGAAATTCTAAACAAAGTCTCATCAAGAAGAAACAAAGTTTTTTTACTACTCTTAAAAACCTTTATCTAAATAAATTTTCATTTATTTATATTGTTGATTATTTATTTTCTTTTTAATTGAATCATTTCAAACGAAATATTGATTTGTATGTAATTTGATAAATGAGTATGATAGACTGGATCTCCATAATATGTTTGAATGCAACTTTCCTTTATATTGCTTTTTTTGTTATATTAAATTATATCAATTTAACTCATTTCAACTTTAAGTTTATTTAAGATGTCACATAAAAAAATTCTAAGCAAGGTCTCAACAAGATGAAACTAAGTTTTTTTGACTAGCCTTGAGAAGCTTTATCTAAATAATTTTCATTTATTTATATTTATGATTATATATTTTATTTTTATTTGAATCATTTAAACAAAATATTGATTTGCATGTAATCTGATAAATGAGTATGGTAGACTGGATCTCCATAATATTTTAAATGCAACTTTCCTAAATAATTCATTTAATTTATCTAAATGCTTCTCTTTGAATTGTTTATAGTAATGTGAAATAAAAATTCTCCTATCATGTGACATTTGCATCATTTTGATTGGGCTATAACATATTAGTTAAATTTATCTAAATTCAACATTATTTTATATTTATTTAATATTAAAAAATAATTTATCAGTTTTTATGGTTATTTGAGTTGGTTATTTGTAGTAATTCTCAATGAGGTTAGATTGATACAAACAAATATAATTAGACTCATATCGATAAGCTCTATCTAATATAAATATATATTTTTATATTTTTTTAAAATATTTTAATGTCTAAGATTTTTGTATGCTTTACAAGATATTTTGAATCCAACCTCATTTGTTGATAGATGATATAACACATAATCAACTTAGCATCTTAGAATGCGACTTTCACAAATAATGTATCTTACATCTTCGATCTTTTTTCTTTGATTTGTTAATGTTACTATGTAACTCTAACACTCCCTTAATATGACCTTAGCAATACTTTAATTTGGATATATTACTTTCCTTAAATTTATGTCATTTTAACTTTAATAAATATTTTGCATATAACAAATCTATAATTAATTTTTTATTTATTCTTATTTACTTTATTAATTTGTAGTTATTTTAAATAAGTTCTAATTTGTGTCAAACAAATATCATTGGACTCATTCCAATGATCTCTATGAAATTAAATATTCATTTTTCCTTTCAAAAGGTATTCTTTTTCATTTTTATAACATGCTTTGTAAGATGATTTGATTTGTACTTAATTTGATAATCAAAGATTTCACACTCAACCTTAAAATATTAGAATGCCACTCTCTAGTGCATTTATCATATTTTTTGAACTTATTTGCTCATTTTGCATGCCTAATGAAACCTTTTCATTTGTACATTATTTGATCATCGATAGTGTTATACTCGATCTCCTTTATATGATAGAATGTAACATTTTCCTCTAAAATTTCTCTCTTTTTCAAATGTTTTATTAATTTTGTTATATTACTATAAAACCCTGATTCTCTTCTTGTGTGACCTATATATCATTTTGATTTTGTTATATTATATTGGCTAAATTATCTCATTTTAGTTTTATTATATATCTTGTTAATATTTAAAAAATGATTAATTACTTTTTCATTTTTTATGTTCGTAATTGCTAGCAATTATAACAAGGTCCTATTACAATGAAGCAAATATCCTTGTATATTCTTGAATATTTCATTTTCAAATGTTTATGTATGCTCTATGATATGTTTGATTTTGCACCTAAAATAATATTCCAAGAAGATACATAACGTTTTCTTTCTATCTTGGAATGCAAGTTATCTATTTAATTAATTTTATTTCTTCAATGTTTTTTTATTGATTTTCTTATATTTATAAAAATCTATGAGTCTCCCCTTATGCTACCTTTACATGGTTTTTATTACATTGGATTATATTATTTTTATTTATCATTTTTAAATATATTTTTACTTAATATTCAAATACAAATGAGTTTTTTATGTTTAATTTTGTTAGTAATTCATAGTGATTCCAAATGAATTCCTAGTAAGACAAAACAAAAACCATTGACTTGTTTGAATGAATTTCAATCAAGTAAATATTAATTTTATATTTTTTTAATATTTTTTCTAGGTTTTGGTGTTATTTATATGAACTTTTTATTCTTTTCTGATTTTTCAGTCAATAATTTTACACTCGATTTCCTTACTATCTTCGAATGTCACTTTTCAATAATATTTATCTTAATTTTTTTTAATGTTTTTAGTTTTATTTGGTTATATGGTCAATTAATTTAAAACTTTATAGTAATTCTGGAAGTGGTTTGATTAAGCTAAACAAACATCATCAGTCTTGTCTCTACAAGCATTGTTCAGTTACTATTTATTTTAATATTGTTTAAATATTTATTTTCTAATGATTTTGTAGGTATTTCTAGACAATTCGATTTGTTTCAATTTGATAATAGTAGATGTTACACTTGATCTCTTCAATACCTTAGAACGTAACTTTATTATATAACTTATCTTATTTTTCAAATATTTCATTTTTATTCATTTATATAGCTTTGAAAATCTTATTCTCCTCTAGTGTGATATTTAGAATGCTTTGAATTAATTGTAATACTTTGCTTCAATTTTTTCAATTTTAACCTCAATATGTAATTACTTAATATTAAAAAGGCAATTTATTAAATTTTACGTTTAATTGAATTTTTAATCGATAGAAATTAGAGCTGGTTCAATTGAGATGAAACAAATGTCATTAGTGTCATCTCCTCTAGCATTACCCAATTAGCTATTCATTTTTTATATTTTTAGGTGTTCTTTTTTCTAAGAAATTGGGATGTATTTTGGGTTATTCAAATTATACCTAAATTGATTTGTAAAGTTGTTTCACTTGATCACCTACCTATATTAGAATGTAAGTTTCCCTTACAATTTCGCATTTCATAAATTATTTTTTTATTTGGTTATATTAATATGTAACTCTAAATCTCCTCTCCCTTACTTTTACATCAATATAATTTGGTTATATTATTTTACTTCAACAAATGAAAAATAAATTTTAAAATGTATTTACCTAATATTAAAAGAATATTTACTATTAATGTTAATTTATATTGGTAATTTATTATAATTCTAAATGAGGATTCATCAAAAAAAATAAATGTTGTTAGGCTTCACTTAGATAACTCAATCTAATTAAATATTTTTTTTATATTTACAAATATTATAAATTTTTGAGTTTTGACATTCTTTAAGAGACAATTTTATTCATTTCTTATTTGATGATTAAGGATGTTAACCTCCATATCCTTGGTATTTTAGAAAGTAATGTTTGTTTACAACTTATTTCACTTCTTCAAATGTTTTCATCTTATGTGACCTTTACATCTCTTTAATTTTGTTATATTAGATTGCTTTACTATATCTCATTTTTGTTTTAATATATATTTACATAATAATAAAATAATAATTTATTACTATTTAAGCATATTTAATTTAGTAATTTAAATAATTCTAAACTAGTTCTGATAAAATCAAAACAATGGTTGTTTGACTCATCGCATCGATTTTTATGTAATTTAATTTTAATTTCAAATTTTTAAAATTTTTGTTAGGCTTTGGTACACATTATTAGGAGATTTGTACCACATATTACTATCGAGGATGTTACAATAGATCTCTATAGTATATTTGTGTAAAACTATTTCATATAATTTATCTAATATTTTTAAAGTTTTTGATTTGATTTGGTTATATTACAAAAATTAAACATTTATTATATTATCGTGTGACCTTTATAGCTACTTGAATTGGTAACAATATAGGGTTTAAAGTTAACTTGTTTTTATTTTAACATATGCCTTTTAATATTTAAATAATAATTTATTATTATTTAGGCATAATTACTCTGGTAATTCATAATAATTCTAAACAAGGTCCATTTTGGATGACACAAACTTCATTGGAATCATCTAGATGAGCTTTATCAAATTAAGTATTTATTTTTTAGCCTATTTTTGTAAGATTTTGACATCATTTACAAGATATTTTGATTTGTAACTAATTTTATGATCAAGTTTGTAACACTCGATCTCTTTAGAATGTCGAGACGAAATAGTTCATTCAAAATTTGTCTCATTTTTTTCAAATTTATTTTCTTTTATTTATTTATATTGTTATGCAATATTAAAGGTTCTGTTGTCTAACCTTCACATTACTTTGATTAATGTATATTAAATTACTACAATTTTATCATTTAATCATTAAGATTTATTTATAGCATTTTAAAACAATTATTTATAATTATTTTTTCTTACTTGCTATGATAGTTTATAGAAATACCAAATGAGGTATCATTGAGATAAAACAAGTATTTATAGCTCATCTCCAAGAGCTCCATAGAATTTAATATTCAATTTTAATTTTTTAGACATTTTATTTTAAGTCAATTGTAAAAATTAATGAATCCTTTCAATTCATACTTGATGTGATGATCGAGGAAGTTACACTCGATCTTCTTAATATCTTGGAATATAAATTTTGTTTTCAAATAATTTAATTTGTTCAAATATTTCAATTTAATTTAGTTATAGTACTAGTAAACTCTAATTCTCTTATTGTGAGACATTTGTATCACTTTTATTTCATTAAAATGCATTAATTTAAGTGACATGTTTTTAACTTTATTATACATTTAATTAGTATTAAAATAACATGTAATTATTATTTAAGTTTATTAACTTAGGTAATTTATAGTGATACCAAGTGAGGAAAATTGACAAAAAAAAACATTTTTATATTTTTTTCATTTTTAATTTTCAAAAGTTTTGGAACACTTCACATGTAATTGAAATTCATTCTTGATTTAATGGTTGATGTTGTTACATATGATTTCCCTAGGATCTTACAAATCAATTTTCTCACATAATTTTGCTCATTTCTTCAAATTTTTTAGTTTTCTATAGCTATATTATTATTGAACTCTTATTACCTTAACCAGTGGTCTTTGCATCACCTTTATTTTGTTATATTACATTGCTCATTTCAAGTGTAACATCTTTGATTATTAAGAAAAGTTACAAAAATACCTTATAAAACATGGAGAATTAAGAAAAAACATATTTGAAAAAAAAAATCATATATGTAACTTGATGAATCTCATCAAAATGAGACCAATGCCATTTGCTTTATTTTGTTTAGACTTTATTTGTTTTTTAAAACAAACTTTGATTTTATTATATTACTATGAATTCTATTTCTCATATCTTATGTTATTATCTTACTTCAAAATTAGTTATGTTATTTTGCTTTAGTTTAACTTATTTAAACTTTATTATATCTTTACTTAAAATTAAAATAATAAATTATTTTTATTTATGCTTTTTATAATGGTAATTGCTAGGATTTCCAATCGAGGTGAGATCACAAAGAAACAAACATCTTTGGGCTAGATTTGGATAGTTTTATAAATTTAAATTTAAATTTTATATTTGTAAATATTTTTGATGATGGGTCATTTCTTTGAATATTTTTTACTTTTGGTAATATTTCTTTAAAGTTCAAATTCTTCTCTTTTGAGCCTTTAACATTGTTTTGATTTGGCTGCATTACATTTCTTGAAATTATCTTTATTTGAACTTTAACACACACACACACACATATATACTTTACCTTCAAATAATAATTTATTATTACATATAATTATTTATTAATGTAATTCATAGTAGCTCAAAATAATATCTGGTTAAGATAAAACAAAAGTTGTTAGACTCGTGGTGACGACATTTTTAAACTGGTTAAGATAAAACAAATGTCGTTAGACTCGTGTTGATGACATTTTTAAAAGTTTTACTTTTTAGGATATTGTCATTCTTTACATGACTTTTTAGTTCATACATTATTCCATGATAGAGGTTATTACATTGTATCTCTTTAAAAACTTGGAATATGACTTCTTATTACAAATCTCTTATTTCTTCAATAGTTGCACTTAGATATGGTTTTATATCATATTAATTTACATCTTTCTCGTATTAATATTTACTTACTTCATAATAAAATAAAATTAATTATTATCTGTACTTATTTACCTTTATAATTTCCAACAATTGAAAGCTAAGTCTGATTGAGATAAAACAAACAGTATTTGACTCATCTTGACAACTTCTAGCCAATTAAATATAATTATTATAGCCATACTTATTTTATTTTTCATTTTTTAAACATGCTTTATGAGAAATTTTTATTTGTATCAAATTTTATTTTAGAATATATGTTACACTCAATTTTATTACTACTTAGTAATGTAAATTTCCTATATAAATTATCTCATTTTATCAAATATTTTGCATTGATTTGGTTTATTAAGTTGTAAATCCAAATCTCCAATCATGTGGCCTTCACAATACTTTTATTGGTTTGTATTGCAATGCTTCAATATATGTCATTTAGGCATTAATATATATTTACCTCTTATTAAAATAATAAATAAATATTATTTTTGAATTTTTAGTTTGGTAATCCTTCGTGATGCTTAATGCGATCTCATAGAGAAGAAACAAATGTCTTTAGGCTCATCTTGATGTGTTTTGTCAAACAAAATTTCCATTTTATATATTATAAATATTATATATTTGATAGTTTTGGCATGTTTTATAAAGTTTTATGATAAGTATCTAAATTACTTTTTCAAGATTTCATACAAGAGTTCCTTAATATGTTGTAATAAACTTTCTTATATAAAGTATCCCATTCATTAAAATTATTTGTTTTGAAATAGCTATATTACTAAATACCTATAAATCTTCTCTTGTGTGACGTTTATACTAGCTTAGATTAGTTAGATTATATTATTTCAATTTATCTCATATCTTCTATAGTATTTATTTACTTAATACTAAAAAAATATTTATTATTATTTAAGGTTTTTTAATTTTATAGTTTTTTGTAATTCCAAACTAAGTCAAATATAGAAGGAACAAATGTCGTTGGACTCAACTAATTGAGAACTATCCATTTAACTATTTATTTTTCTTGCACATTTAAGTATTTTATTTTTTAAGGGATTGTCATGCGTAATAAGATTTTCTGATTTATAACTATTTTGTTTTCGAGTATGTTGCACTCGAACTTCATAGTAACGTGGAAAGCATCATTCCCACACAATGTATCTGATTTATTAAAATGTTTCACTTTGATTTAGTTTTATTACAATAAAACTCCAATTATCCTAAATTTTTCCATTTATATTACATTGTTTTGTTTGCAAAACATTACTTTAATTTAACTAATTTATACTTTAATATATAGTAACTTGACACTAAAATAATAATTTATTATTATTTATGCTTAATTACTTTAATAAATTGTGGTAATTTCAAACGATTTCTACTGGAGACAAAATAAATGTCATTGGACAAATCTTAACTTGCTCTATCAAATTAATTATTCACTCTTATAAGTTTAAAATATTTTTTATAAGTTTGGTAGGCATTATGATACATTTTGTTTCGTACTTAATTTGAAGATAGAGAACATTACATCTTAGTATCCTAAATGAAACTTTCTCATATGTTTAAATGAGCTAATTTTTCTCCTAAATTTTACCTTAATTTACCTCATTTTCGCTTTCATATATATATTTAACTAAAAATAAAATAGTGATTTGTTATTATTTATGTTTATATACTTGGATATTTAATAGTTATCCCAACTAAAGTTTTATTAAAGATGAAAAAAATTTGATAGGACTCCCCTTGATTTGCTATTCCAAATTTAATATTTATGTTTACATTTCTAAATTATTTATTTTGTATTTTTTTTGTAAGTTTTTCACGACATTTCAATTCTTACCTAAATTGATGATGAAGGAAGCATTCAATCTAAATACTATTCTAGAATCCAAGTTTCTCATTTAATTAATCTCATTTCTTAAAATGTGTTGTTTTGATTTGGTTATATTCCCTACTTTGAATCTCAATTAGTGTGACCTTTGCAGCTTTCTTATTTTACTATATTTATTTACATTAATAACTCTAATTTATACTTTCTATATATTTATGTAATATTAATATAATAATTAATTTAATTTTTAGTTTAATTACTTTAATAAGTTGCCATAATTTTGAAACTAAACTAATAAAAAAATTAAAAATCAATTGACTTGTCTTAAAGCGAGCTACCTAATTAAATATTTTTTCTTTTATTTTACATTTTAAATTTTTGGGATACTTCGTAAGTCATTTCGATGTGAACATAATTTGGTAATGGAGGATGTTAGTCTCGATCATCTTTCGATCATGGAATGTAATTTTCATGTATAATTTCTTATTTCTATAAATATTTTTGTTTGATTTGGTTACATTATTATGTAACTCTAAATCTTATCTCATGTGACTTTTATATTACTTTGATTTGATTATATTACATTACTTCAATATATCTTATTATAGTTAAATATATAATTATTCAATATAAAAATAATAATTTATTGTTACTTATGCTTATTTTTTTTGAGAATTTGTAGTAATTTCAAATTATGCTGGATTGAGACAAAATGAATGTCGTTAAACATTTCATGAAGAGCTCTGACCAATTAAATATTATTTTTTTATTTCTTAAAATAAATTTTAGGGCTTTGTCATGGATAACGAGACATTTTGATTCACACTTTATTTAACACTCTAATATGTTACACTTGATCTCCATAGTTCTCAGAATATAATGTTTTCTTATAATTTACCTAATTCTTCAAATTTTTTACTTCCATTTTAATACATTTTTGAGGAACACTTATTCTCCTCTTATGTGGCCTTTGGAATGATTTTATTTGGAAACATTACATTACTTAAAGTTATCACATTTCTTCTTAAATAAATGTTAACTTAATAATAAAATAATATTTTTAATTTAGGCTCATTTGATATGATAATTAATAGTAATTACGAACAAAGTGTGATCAAGATACAATGAATATCGTTGGACTCCTTTCGAGAAACTCTATCCACTTAAATATTAATTTTTATATTTCAATTTTTTTCTTTGATTTTTGCTTGCTTCATGTGATATTTTGATGTGTACCTAATTTGATGATTGAGTATGTTTCACTACATCTATTAAGATTGTTGGAATGCATCCCTATTATATAATTTATCTTATTTCTTTAAATATTTTGCTTTGATTTGGTTATTTTACTTTGTCACTTTAAATCTTCTCTTGTGTGACTCTTATATTGCATTGATTTAGTAATATTATATTGGAACTATTTATTTCATTTAAACTATAATATTTGTTTACATCATATTGCTTTGATTTGTTTGCAAAATAGTGCTTAATTTTAATTGATTATTACTTTAAAATATATATTTATCATTAAAATTGTAATTTATTATTATTTATTATTTAATTATTTTGGTAATTCATAAAATGCAAAATGAGGTCCTTTTGATAAATTTTGTATGATATCTAATTTGATTATTGAGGATGTCACATTTAATCTCCTTAGTATATTGGAATACAACTTGTTTGTGTAAGTAAGCTAATTTTTTCAATGTTTTTTCTTTTATTTGGTTAAATTATCATATAACTCTAAATCTCCTATCATGTGATTTTCATATCACTTTAATTTGATTATATTACATTACTTAAACTTTTCTAATTTAAGCTTTAAAATCACCTCTCATGTTTCCTTCATGTCACTCTAAATTATTTATATTGGATTGCTTAAATTTATGTAATTTAAGTTGTAATGTAAATTTACATATCATTATGAATGTTTAATTACTTCAATAATTCATATTAACTCTTTATAAATCCAAATGCAGCTGACTGAGAAAAAATAAATGTCATTATATTTTTCAAAGAGAACCATATCCAATTAAAGATTTCTTGTTATGTTTTTAAATATCTTATTTTCTAAAGTCTAAAATGTCTTATGAGATATTTTTATTGAACCTAATTTGAAGATAAATGATGATACACTTGATGTTCTTAGATTTTGGAACATGACTTTCTTATATAATTTATCTTATTTCTTTAAATTATTTGTTTGATTTATTTATATTAATATGCAACTCTAATTCTCGTCTCATGTTACCATCACATCACTTTGATATGTTTATATTATACTACTTAAATTTTTCTTACTATAGCCTAAATATATATTTACTCAATATTAAAGTAATTATTTTTAAATTTTCATGTTTAGTTATGTTATTAATTTAATGTATTCCCAATTGAAGTTCGATTGAGGTGAAACAAACATCACTAGTCTCGTCTCGATGAGCTCTATCAAATTTAATATTCATTTTTTATTTCTAGGTATCTTATTTTTTCGAGTTTTTTAATTTTTTGAGAAACATTTCAATTTTAATGTACTTAATAATTAAGGACATTCCACTTGATGTTTGTGATGTCTTGGAATGCAATTTTTCTATACAATTTATCTCAATTGTTAAAAAATTTCTCTTTAATTTAGTTATATTACTTTGAAACATTTGTTCTCCATTGTAACTCGTTAGTTACATTGATTTGTTTATATTACCTAACTATAATTTCTTTTATTTTTTCTTTAATATATATTTACTAAAATTAGCATATAAATTTATTGTTATTTATGTTTATATAATTGCATAATTTATTGTTATTCTAAATGAGGTTCATTGCAGATGAAACAAATGTCACTAGACTCATCTTTAGTTGTTGTATTGAATTAAATACTCATTTTTTTTTCTTTAAACTTTTTATCTTTTAAGGTTTTGGTAAGTTTCATGAGGTATTTTTATTTATATCTAATTTGGCGATCAAAGAAGTTGCATTTAATCTTTATAGTATCTTGGGATTAAGTTTTCTTTTATTTTATCTCATTTCTTAAAACTTTTTTCTTTGGTTTGTCATATTATTATGTAGATTTGAATCTCAACTCGCCTAACCTTTTAATTGCCATTATGTTTCCATATTTTATTACTTCAATTAATCTTATTTCAACTTTATGTGGATTGACATAATATTAAAATAATAATTTATCATTATTTATGTTTAATTATTTTAGTAATTTATCATAAGTAAGAAGACGAAAAAATGGAAATGAATATGTTTCACTTGGCTTATCTCAAAGCATGCTACCTAACAAAATATTCATTTTTAAGTTTTGATAATCGATTTTCAGAGAGTTTACATGCATTACAAGTCATTTTAAAGCAAACTATATTTGACAATCAAGTATATTACTCTAGATCATCTTAGTGTCATAGAATGCAACCATTTTGTATAATTTATATTAATTCTTCAAATGTTTTACTTTTATTTGGTTACTATGTAACTCTAAATATCCTCTTATGTTGCTTTTACACAAGTTTGGCAATATTATGACACATTTCTTCAATATATGTCATTTTATGTTTAATACATATTTTTCTAGTATTAAAATAATAATATATTATTATTATTGTTATTAATTTGGGAATTTATAGTAATTTCAAATGATATCTATTGGAGACCAAATGAATGTCTTTAAACATTTTTAGAGGAGCTCTACCCAACTAAATATTAATTTTATATTTTTTTCAAAAAATAATTATAAGGTTTTCGCATAATTTAGGAGATAGCTGGCTTCATACTTAAATTAATATCTAAAAAACATTACATTTGATCTTCTTCATAACCTGAAATGCAAAGTTTTTATACAATTTATCTAATTTCTTTAAATTTTTTGTTTTGATTTCATAACATTATTGTAGAACACTTATTCTCCCATATTGTGGACTTTAGAATGATTTGATTTGGTAACATTGTATTGCTTAAATTTATCTCATTTCTTTTTAAACATACGTTAAATTAATATTTAAAACATTATTATGATTTAAAATTATTTTATTTGATAAATAATAATAATTATGAAAAAGGTTTGATCATGATGAAATGAATGCCATTGGACACGTCTCTTCTTCTTCTTCTTCTCCTTCATCTTCTTGTTCTTCCCTTTCTTCTTCATGAACATCTTCAACTTTTTCGCCCTCTTGTTCTGCTTCCTCCTCCTCCTCATCGTCATCTTCTTCTTTTTTTTTTCATCTTTTTCTACTTCTTCTATGACTTTTTCTTCTTCTTCTCCTTCATTTCATATTAATATCTTCTTTATAATTTATTCTTATTCATTTCCTATTCTTATTAATCACAATATCTAATTTAACAAAAAAGTAAACAAATTATCTAAATATTAATTATTATAATTTTTAAATATTTTCTTCGATGATCTTGATATATTTTAAAAGATATTTTTATTTGTACCTAATTTGATGATCAACTATGTTATATGATCTCTTTGGTGTTGTTAAATGGATCCTTTTCATGCAATTTATCTCATTTTTATTATTTTTGGCTTTGGTTTGGTTATATTCATATTGCTTTGATATAGTTATATTATATTAATAAAATTTGTTTCATTTAACTTTAACATTTGTTTACATCATATTAAAACAATAATTTGGTATTATTTATGCTTACTTATTTTGGTATTTCATAGTAATTCCCAAGTATGCTCAAAGGAGTCGAGATAAGATTTGATGAACTTGTTTTAAAAAGCTCTATCTAAATAAAAATTAATTATTATATTTTAAAAAATTATTTTTTCAAGGTTTGGCAAGATTAATAAAACATTTTCATTTGCACATAATATGATGATTGGAGATTCCACACTTTATCTCCATATATCTTGGAATGCAACATTGCTATACAATTTAATTAATTTAATCAAGTTTTTTTACTTTCATTTAGAAATATTAAAATGAAACTCAAATTCTTCTCTCTTGTGACCTTTACATCAACTTAGTTTTGTTACCATACATCGATTTATTTTATCTAGTTTTAACTTTATTACATATTTACTAAATCAAAAATAATAATGTTTTATTATTTAGGTCTATTTAATTTTTTAATTTGCATTACTTTCTAATAAGGTATGATTGAGATGAAACAAACTTCGTTTGGCTGATATCTGTGAGATTTGTCTAATTAAATATTCATTTTAATAATCTTATTTATTTTGTTACTTAAAGCTTTTCCACACTTTACGAGGCATTCAATTTGTACATAATTTAATGATAAAAATGCTACACTTGATCATTTAGTATCTTGGAATGAAAATTTTCTAAAACATCATCTCATTTCTAAAAAATGTTACACTTGATCTCTTTACTATGTAACTATAAATATCATTTTGTCTAACATTCACATTACATTGATTTTGATACATTAAATTACTTTAATTTGTCTCATTTCAATTTTAATATAGTTTTTCTTAATAATAAAACAATAGTTTATTATTTTATATCATTATTTATTTTGGTTATTCGAAGATTTCATATAGATCTATCAAAATTAAATATTCATTTTTATATTTAAGTCAGTTTAATTTTCTAAGATTTTGACCCCCCTTACGTAACATTTCGATTTGTACCAGTTTTGCTAATCGTGGACATTATGATCACTATAGAATATCTTGGATGTTAATTCTCTCATATAATTTATCTCATTTTTTCAATTTTTTTTCTTTTATTTTTTTTTATTATAATACACTAATTGTCTTCTCTAATGACCTTTATATTTTTTAATTTTATAGATTTTTTTCTTTGATTTTTCTTATTTTAATTATAATATATATTTATATTATTAAAAAAAGATGTTTATTTTCAATTTAACCTAATTAATTTGGTAATTCATTGAAATTCCAAACAAGGTTTGATAAAAAAGAAAGGAACAATTTATTATTATTCATGTTTTTTTACATTGGTAAATCACAATATTCCAAATAATGTCTTTTTAGGGCCAAATAAATGTCTTTGGACTCGTCTCCACGAGTTGTATCAATGAAAAATTTATTTTAAATATTTTTTAAATATTTTATTTTCAAAGTTTTTGCATTCTTTACGAGGTATTTATATTCGTGCTTAATTTGATAATTAAGTATGTTATACTTATCCTCCTTGGTGTCATGGAATGTAACTTTCCCATTCAATTAACCAAATTTATTCAAAGTTTTTGTTTGATTTGATTAGATTACTATTTAATTATAAATCATCTTCGATGCTACCTTTGCATCACTTTATTTTTATTATATAATATTATTTCAATTTATCATATTTTGAATTTAATATATATTTACATAATATTGAAATAATAATTTTTTATTCTTTATAGTAATTTACATTAGTAATTCATGATAATTCTAAGCATGGATTAGTTGGGATAAAATAAACATGTTTTGAGTTATCTCAAGAGCTCTATCCTTTAGAACAATAATTTAAATATTACCAAAAACTTAATTTTTGTATATTTTCCATGTTTTATATGATACTTTGAAAACTTAATTAGGAATTCAACTTTTCCTTACAGTTTATCTCATTTCTCCAAATTCTTTGCTTTGATTTAATTATAATACTTTGCAAGACAAAGCCTTTTCTTATGTGACCTTTACATCACTTTGAATTGGTTTTATTATATCGATTCATGTTATCTAATTTTTAAATTTATATTATATTTACATAATATTAAAATAATAATAATTAATATCTGTGTGTTTAGTTTGATAATAGGTATAAATTATGAACAAGATTTGATCGAGATAAAAGAAACATAATTCGACACATCTTAATGATTTATATCAAATTAAATATTGTTATTTGTTTTCTCAAAAATTGTATTTCCTAATAGTTTTTGCACCTTTTGAGAAATTTTATTCATTGCTTATTTTATGATTGAGGTGTTACACTTCAGCTTCTTAATGTCTTGGTTGCAGCATTCCCACTCAAGTTATCTTTTATTCAAATATTTTAATTTGATTTCATTATATTACTTTTAAAATATAATTCTTTCTTATTTGACATTACATTTCTTTAATTTATATTATCACAAATTAAATATATAATTATTGAATATTAAAATATTAATGTATTATTACTTCTAAATTGTTATTTAGTTAATTCATAGTAATTCAAAACAAACTGAAATAGTGTTGAAACAAACATTGTTGGACTTATCTCGACGAATTATGTTAAACTAAATATTAAATTTTATATTTCAAAATATTTTATTTCAATTGACATGATTTATTAAACTTTTTGATTAATGCCAAACTTTATGATTTAACCATGTAACTTTATCACACAATTGATCTCATTTATTTAAAAATTTTATTTTGATTTTTTTATATTACTATGAAACTCTAAATCTCTTCTATTAGGAGTATTACATCACTTCATTTTAGATATATTATAGTACTTAAATTTATCTCATTTCAACTTTAATATATATTTATTATCATAACTTCTAGTAATTGAAAAATGGGTCATATAGAGTGAAACAAAATTTTTTAGACTCTTCTCCACTAACTCTATCCAATCTATATTTACTTGGAAATTTGTAAATATTTTATTTTCATTGGTTTACACATTCTTTACGAATATTTTGATTCATAACTAATTTCATGGTCAATGATGTTACGCTTGACATTTTTAGGGTCTTAGAATGCAATTTCTCAAAAACTTTGTCTGATTTCTTCTAAAGTTTTGCAATGATTTAGTTACATTACTACATAAATCTCAAACAATTTTACTATAACCTTTAAATTACTTCATTTATATAATCTTATATTCCTTTAGTTTATCTAATTTGAGCATTAACATTTATTTATTTAATTTTAAATAATAATTTAATATTATTTCTTCTTTTGGTTTTGGTAATTTTTAGTAATTCTAAGCAAGCTCTAATCAAGACAAAAGAAATGTCATTACATTTCACTTGATGATCTCTATCTAATTATATATCTATATCTATAACTTTAAATATTTTATATTCTTTTTCTTTGATATGTTTTATAAGAAAATTAGATTCATACCTTATTTGATGGTGGAGGATGTTACATTCAATCGCCATAGTATCTTAAAATGCTACCTTCCTATAAAACTTATATCATTTTCTCAAATTGTTTATTTTGAATTGGTTGCATTACTATGTAATTCTAAGTATTATCTCTTGTGACTTTTCATTTCATTGATTTGGTTATATTATATTTCTTCAATTTTTTCATATCAAATTTAATATCTGTTGACTTAAAATTAAAATGATAATTTCTTTTTAGTTACCATCATTTAAAATTATAATTCATAGTAATTAAAAACTTGAATCAATCATGAAAAAAATAAATGTTACTAGATTCATGTTGAGAACCTTAATCTAATTAAAAATTAATTTACTAATTTTTATTATATTATTAATTGCGAATTTTGAATGCTTTACGAGTAATTTTGATACATAAATTAACCTATGACTGAGGATATTCCACTTGATTTTTCTAGTATCTTGGAATGTAGTAGGTTTGTATAATTTAGTTCATTTCTTCAAAGTTTTTGTTAGATTTTGTTATATTACTGTGAAATACTAATTCTTCTATCATGTGACCTTTACGTTACTTCAATTTTATTATTTAACATTGTTTCAATTAATCTTATTTTATATTTTATATATTTTAATTTTTATTAAAATAATAATTTACTTTGATTACTACTTATTAGCATCAGTAGTTCATTGTAGTTCTAGACAAGGTCTGATTGACATAAGGTAGAAATCATTTAACATGTCTCAAAAAGCTTTATCAAATTAAATATTATTTTCTCTTTTACTAAATATTTTATTTTTAAGGTTTTGGCGAGCTTTATGAGATATTTTTTTGCATCATAACTGAAGATAAAAGATGCTACAATTGAACTCTATAATATCCAAAATTGCAACATTTCCTTTTAATTTTCCTAATATCTTCAAGTTCTCGATTTTTATTTAATTATATTACTATGTAACTATAATTCTCTCCTTAAGCATCCTTTAAATTGCTTTGGTTTATTCTCATTATATTCTTATAATTTATCTCATTTTAGCATTAATTTTAGTTTTAAAAATAAAATAATAATTTATTTTATTTTTATTATTTAATTTTGTAATTAATAATAATTCCAATTGAGGACTACTCAAGTTGAAATAATTTTCATTAAACTCCTCCAAACTAGAAATATTTAATTTATTATTCATTTCTAAGTTTTCAAATATTTATTTTTTATGATTTTTGTGTGCTTTATGATAAATGTTTATTGCACCTTATTTGATAAACGAGGATGTCACACATGGCCACAATAGTATCTTGGAATGACACTTTCCAATATAATTTATCTCATTTCTTCACATTTTGGCTTTAATTATGTTATAATATTATCTTACACTAAACTTACTATGTTTTGACCTTTACATTGCGTTGACTTGGTTATAGTTTTTTGTCAAATTCAGTTCATTTAGTTATTATATATATTCTTTTCTTTAGTTTATACTAATCCTAAATAGGTTTAACTAAAAATAAATAAATAGTGTTTTCTTCATGAGCTCTATCCATTTAAATATTATTTTATATATCTAAATATTTAAATATCTATAATTAGATTTATGAGCCATTTTGAATTGTACTTTATTTAATGATCAAGATTGATATACTTAAACTCTATATTATCTTTGAATACAATTTTTGCACATAATTTAACTTTTTCATTTAAATATTTTTATTTAATTTGTTTATATTATTATGAAACTGTTGTTGTTTTCTAATGTAACTTTTACATTTATTTTGTTATATTACTTTATTTAAATTTATCTTATTTATTTTTTAGTATACCTTCACTTAATATTAAATTCTAATTTATTATTAGCTTTTTAATTAAAAAGATAAATTAATGTGAATTGGAAATGAGTTTCAATGATTATTAAAGAAATGCATTAGACTTAGACTAGATAAGCTATTTTTAATTTAATACTTATTTTCATATTTTTCTAATATTTATTTTTTATTATTTTTTCATGCTTCATTAGACATTTTGATTCTTGCCAATTTTATAATCAAGGATGCTACATTTAATCTTCTTTGTATCATTGAATGTAGCATTATCTTATAATTTATCTGATTTCTTCAAACTTTCTGCTTTTTTTAATTCTATTACTAACAAACTTTAGTTCTCCTCTGATGTAACATTTACTTTTTTATTTTATTATATTACATTGTATCAATTTCTATCATTTTAGTTTTAATATATAATATCTTAATATTAAAACAATAGCTTATTATAATTTAAATTTATTTTTAATATTAATTAAATAGAATTTCTAAGCAAGATTGGATCGTGATGAAATTGCCATTATTTTACACTTCTTGGTGAGATTTATCCCTATACATGTTTATGTTTATTATTTTTTTAAAAATTTTATTTTATGTTTATTTAAATGTTTTCAAAAGAAATGTTAGTTCTCATCTAATTTGATAATCGAGTAAGTTAGACTCAATCTCCTCGGCTGTTTGAATGCAATTTTCTCACACAATTCATTTAATTTTTTAAAATGTTTCCCTTTGATTTATTTATTTTAATATGTAAACAATAATTATCCTCTCTTATAACCTTTACATCACTTTGTTTAGGCAATAATAAATTTTTTAAATGTATCTCTATTCAATATTGTTAAATATTTATTCAATGTTGTTAAATATTTATTCAACGTTAAAATAACAATTTATTGATGTTTATGGTCATGTAATATGGTAATTCATAGTTGTTACAAAAGATGTCAAATCAGGACAAACAAATGCTTTTATATGAATATTGACGAGTTATATCCAATTAAATATTTAATTTTAAGACTTTACATGTTTTATGAGATACTTCAATTCGCACTAGGTTTGATGATTGAGAACGTAACACTCAATCTTTATAGTCTCTTGGGCATAACTTTCTTGGATTATTTATCTCACATCTTACATTTTTCTCTTTTATTTGGTTATACTATTACGTAACTAAATCTCCTATCATATGACCTTACCAATACTTTGAATTTGATATATTACTTTGCTTCAATTTTTCTCATTTAAACATTAATAAATATTTACTAAGTAATAAAATAATAACTAATTATTACTTTGCGTATTTAATTGATTAATTCATAGTAATTTTAAACAAGATCAAATTCATTCTAAACAATGTTGTTGCACTTATCTCAATGATCTTTATCTAAACAAATATACTTTTTTATTTTAAAGTATATTGTTTCCATGGTTTTAGCATGTTTTATAAAATAACTTAATTTGAAATAAATCAAATATTTTACATCTTTTTAGCACATTTGAATGCTACTTTGAAGAACAACTTATCTCATGTTTTCAAACTTTTTGTTTTGATTTAGTTATATTACAATGCAACTCAAAATCTCCTATGGTGTGACCATTACATTACTTTGATTTAGTTATATTATACTACTTCAATATATCCCAATTAAGTATTAATATTTATTTATTAATAATAAAATAATTTTTATTTTATTTATGCTTTTTTCTTTGGCATTTTTTAAGAATTCCAAATAAGATTTAATCGAGATGAAATAAACATTATTAAACTCCTATAGTCAAGCTCTATCCAATTAATTATCCATGTAATATGGTAATTCATAGTTGTTACAAAAGATGGTAATTTTTTTGTGTTTACTTAAATTATTAATTCACAATAATTCCAAATGAGTTCTTCGTATGATGAAACAAATAGTGTTGACTTGTCTTGATGTGTTTTATCCAAGTAAATATTTATTTTGTATTTTACAATATTTTAATTTCTTGGGGATTGGCAACTTTTATGAGGTTTTATTATTCATACCTCACTTTTTGGTAAGATTGTTACACTCAATCTCTTTTGTATTTTGGAATGTAACTTTACGATAAATTTTATGTCATTTTTTAAGATTAGTTTTTATTTGGTTATATTACTACTAAACTCTAATTTAGCTCTCCTATGGTTTTTATATCACTTTAAATTTTTTATTATATTTTTACGATTTACCTCATTTAAGTATTAAAATATATTTTCTTGTTAATTCAATATAATTTATTAATATTTATGAGTAATTAATTTTGTAATTCATTGTCATTCTAAAAGTGGTCTGATTGAGACAAACAAACATCATTCGTCTCACCTCGACAAGCTCTATCGAATTTAGTATTCATTTCTATATTTTTAAATATTTTTATTTTCTATTGTTTTGGCATGCATTACTATATAAAATTTGATAATAGTAAATGTTGAACTTGATCTCCATTATATCTTGTTTTCCTTTAAAATTTATCTCGTTTTTTTAAATTTTTTTATATTTGGTTGTATAACTATGAAAATCTTATTCTCTTATAGTGTCACCTCTTGGACACTTTGATTTCCTATAATATTTTGCTTCAATTTATCTATTTTTAACATGAATATATACTTAATTAACATTAAAAAATAATTTATCAATATTTATATTTAACTATATTTTTAATTCATTATAATTTCAAATATGCTCCATTCAAGATGAAAAAAATATCATAGGACTCATCTCAACGAGCTCTTCTTAATTACCTATTTATTTTTAAATTTTTAAGAGTTCAATTTTCTAAAGATTTGGAATGAATTTGTGATATTTTAATTTGTACTTAATTTGATGAAGAAGGATGTCATACTCAATCACCATGTTTATTGGAGTACAATATTTTTCTATAATTTGTCACATTTCATCAAATTTTTGCCTTGTTAGGTTATATTATTTTGTAATTCTAAATCTACTATCAGGTGAGCTCAAATTAATTCTAAATCTACTATCAGGTAAGCTTTACATTACTTCAATTTGGATATAACACTTTAATATATCATAACTCATCTTTAATATATTTTTTGTTAATATTACTTTAATATTTATTATTATTAATTAATTATTTTAATAATTAGTGTAATTCAAAATGAGGACTAATTAATAAGAAATAAATATTATTGGACTCATTTTGAAGATCTCTATGTAAATAAATATTTTTTAATGTTTTTAAATGTTAAATTTTCTTTAGTTTTGGGATACCTTATAAGAGAATTTGATTCATTCAATATTTGACTATCAAGGTTGTTAATCTCTATCTCTTTAGCATCTTGGAAAGTAACTTTCCTATAAAACATTATATTTTTTCAAAATTTTTCACTTTGACTTGGTCATATTATTATGTAACCCTAAATTTACTCTTGTGTGACCTTTACATCACTTTTATTTGGTTATATTTGATGGCTTTAGCCTACATCATTTATGTTTTAACAAATATTTACCTAATATAAAAATAAATACTTATAATTATTTAGGCATATTACTTTAGTAATTCGTAATAACTCCAAACGTGGTCTGAGTTAAAAAAACTTCATTGGAACTGTCACAATAGTATTATCTAATTTAATTTTAATTTTATATTTTTTGAATTTTTTTCTTGGCTTTAGCACACTTTATTGGGCATTTTTACACATACGTTATTTTACTATCAAGGATCTTACATTCAATCTCCTTAATACATTGGAATACAATTTTTTTATAAAATTTATGAAATATTTTGGAGAATTTTGTGTTTATTTGATTATACTACTATTAAACACTTATTGTCTTATCATGTGATCATTATATGTAATTGATTTGGTAACACCATAGTACTTGAATTTAATATGTTTCTATTTTAATATATCTTATTTCAATATAAAAAACATTGATTCATATTTATTTCAACTTAATTAATTTTTTAATTCATAATAATTCTTAACAAAGGCAAATTCTGATGAAATGAACTTTGTTGGACTCATCTAGATGAATTTTATCAAATTAAATATTTGTTTTTCTTTTTTAAAATATTAAGTATGTTTGGATTTTGACATGTTTTACCAGGCAATCTAATTTGTACCTAATTTGATGATAAAATTTTTTGCACTCAATTTCTTCAATATATTAAGATGCAACATTTCCATAAAAATATTTCTCATTTTACAATTTTTTTCTTTGATTTGTTTATGTTACAATGTAACTTTTAATCACCTCTCATGTGACCTTCATATTGCTTTGATTAGTTTATATTGCATTGCTACAATTTATATCATTTTAACTTTAATATTTACATATGTCATATTAAAATAGTTTTTTCTCATTTATTATGGTAATTTGTTGTAGGGCAAAATCAGGTCCAATTGAGGGAAAACAAACATTGATCATCTCATCCTAACGAACTCCATATATTTAATTTATATTTTTAAATAATTTTATTTTAATGGGATTGGCATGCTCAATGAATCTTCTTGATTTGTACTTGATGTGATGATAGAGGATGTTACACTCAATCTCCTTAGTATCATGGAATATAACTTTCATTTTAAAATAATCTCATTTCTTTAAATATCTAACTTTAATTTGGTTATATTACTAATAAACCCTTATTCTCCAATAATGAGTAATTTAAATTGTGTTGATTTTGTTAAAATACATAAACTATATTTATGTTTTATAGCTTTTTATAATATATTAACTTAATATTAAATTAATAATTAATTATTTTTTAAGTTCATTTACTTTATTGATTTGTGATAATTCTACGTGAGCTTTGATTGAGAAAAATCAATGTTTTTAAATTATTTATTTTTTTATTTTCTAAAGTTTTTCCAAACTTTATAAGTAATTTTAATTCATTCTTAATATAATGGTCAATGATGTTACATTCAATCTACTTAGTAACTTAGAACTCAACTTTCTCATATAATTTTGCTAAATTTTCAAACTTTTCAATTTGATTTAGTTATGTTATTATGAATATCTTATTACTCTCACCATTGCCCTTTTTCTCACTTTGATTTTGTTATATTTTATTTCTTTAACTTATCTAATTTTTGTATTAATAAATATTTACCTATGTGTGATTAAGAAGAAATGAATGTTATTAGACTCAGCTTGACAAGCACTATTTAATTAAATATTCATCTTTATGATTTTATATGTTTTATTTTAAGTAGTTTTCATACACTTTAAGAGATATTTTATTCATACATGATATTTTGATTAGGTATGTTGCATTCGAATTCTTTAGCATCTTCGAATGCAACTTTCCTATCTAGTATATCTCATTTCTAGAAATGTTTGGTTTTGATTTTCTTTTACTGCGATGAAACTACAATTGTCCTCAAAATCCATTGTTATACAACTTTTATTTGGTTATATTAAATTTTTTTTAATTTTTTCTTTCAACTTTAATAAATATATAGTTTATATTAAAATAATATGTTGTTATCATTTACTTTTTAATTATTTTTATTTTAAAATGTCAAATTATTATTATTATTAAAATAGTAAATGATTATTTACTTAATCTTTTATGTATCTTGGAAAATAAGTTTGTCATATATATGAACCCATTTCTCTAAATCTCTTGATTCAATTAATTTATTTCAGTATTTAACTCAAAATATTCTATCTTACGAATATTTCATTTAATTTTATAATATTACATTACTTCAATTTACATCATCTGTTCTTTAATATATATTTACTTAACAATAAAATAATATATTTTTATTAATGATTATTTATTTTGTTAAATGATATAATTTTAAATGTGGTCCAATTGAAAAAAGGGCATTGGTCTCATCTCGACAAGCACCATCAAATTAAATTTTCATTTTTATTTTTTTAAAACTCTTTTTTCAATGATTCCTTACATTTTACAAAGTATTTTTGATTTGTACCAATTTTGGAGATCAAGGATGTGACACCCAATGTCCTTGGTACCTTGGAACATAATTGTTTTAAAACTTTTATCACATTTCTTAACACTTTTCGGCTTGATTTGGTTATATGACTATGGATTTTGTTTCTTATATCTTGTGAGATTTAGGTTGCTTTAAATTGATTGTATTGTTTCCCTTCAGTTTAACTCGTTTGTGTGCTGTTATATTTTTATTTAAAATTAGAATAATAATTTATTTTTATTTAACAATTTTTATATTCGTAATTTCCTAATAATTTCAATCAAGGAGCTATTGAGAGGAAACAAATGTCTTTATGCTCAGTGTGCTTAATCATACACAATTAAATTATTTTATAATTTCAAATATTATTTTATGATTGATCATTTTAAGAGAAATTTTGATTCGTACTTAATTTGATGATCAGAGATGTTACACTTCCTCTCCTAAGTATTGGTGTAGGAAACTTTTTAATTAAATTTATCTCAATTCTTCAAATATTTTTCTCAACATTTTGATTGTTCTATGTTATATTACTTCTAATTATCTTATTTCAATATATATATATATAAATATATATATATATATGTATATATATATATATATATACATATATATAGATATATATATATATATATTTTTTTAAAAATAATAATTTTTAATTATTAATAGTTATTCACCAATTAAATTTGTAATAGTTCCAATAAACATCGAATTGAGATGAGAAAATTACAATAGATTCATGTTGATGATAATTTTAGAAGTTTTATTTTTTAGTATTTTGTTGTGCTTTATAAGATTTTTTAGTCCATAATTCATTTTATGATAGAGAAATTACTCTTGATCCCATTACCATAATGGAATGTAGTTTTTTTTTAAATTTACCTTATCTTTTCAATAGTTCCACTTATTTTGTTGATATTACTTTGCAACATTAAATCTCCTCTTCTATGACTTTAGCATTACTATGATTAGGTTATGTTATATTGCTTTAGTTTACATCTTTCAAGCATTAATATTTATTTTCTTAATATTATGATATAATTAGTTATTATTTGTGTTAATCTATCTTTGAAATTCCTAGTAGTTGAAAATGAGGTATGATCTAGACGAAACAAATGATGCTATACTCGTCTTGACTTGTTTTATGAGAAATTTTTATTTGTACCTAATTTTATGTTTAGATTTTTTAAACTCAATCTCACTAATGTCTAATAAAGTAAATTTCTTGCATTGATTATCTCATTTTTCTCAAGTATTTTGCATTGATTCGATTTTAATGCTATGTAATTCCAAATCTACTATCATGTGACAATCATAAAGATTTTATTTCTTCATATTATATTGCTTCAATTTACATAATTTTTGGCATTAATATGAATTTACTTCAAATTTAAATAATAAATTATTATTATTATTTCTTATTTTGTTTGGTAATTCTTTGTAATTCAAAATACAAAATGATGGAGATGAAATAGATGTCTTTGGGCTCATCTTAATGAGCCTTATCAAACAAAATATTTATTTTTATATATTTTAAATATTAAATATTCCAAAATTTGGGCATGTTTTATAAAAAATTTTAAGTACCTAAATTGTCTATTGAGTATATTATCTCAAGCACCTTAATATGTTGAAATGTAACTTTCTTATATAATTTATATCATTTATTCAAATTATTTTTTGGGATATAACTGTAATACTATATAACTATAAATCTTCTCTCCATTGACCCTTATATCACTTTGAAATGGTTATATTATATTATTTTAATTTATTTTTTTTGAACTTCAATATATATTTACTTAATACAAAACGTTAATTTATTATTGTTTAAGCTTCTTTAATTTGATAATTTATTGTACTTATGAACTAAGTCCTATCAAGATTGAACAAATGTCATTGGACTTTACTTAATGAGCTCTATCTAAATATTCATTCATTTTCTATACTTTTAAGTATTTTATTTTTTATGTTTCTTTCATGCTTGATAAGAACATTTTATTTGTAACTATTTTAGCAATTGTGTTTGTTACACTTGATCTACTCAGAATTCTTACAATGTAACTTTGTCATATAATTTATCTCACTCATTCAAATTTGTTTTGCTTTGATTTACTTTTATAATAATGAAGCTATAATTATCTTATAACTTTCTATTTATATTGCTTTGATTCTTTTATAGTATAATCATTTTCTTTAACTAATTACTACTTTAATATATAATTATTTAACATTAAAATAAAAATTTAATATTATTTATCTTTAATTACTTTTGTAATTTTTGGAAATTCTAAACAAGGCATATTTGAGTCAAAATGAAAGTAGTTCCACTTATCCTAACAAACTCTATCCAATTAAATTTTCATTCTTATAAGTTTAAAATGTTTTATTTTTTTAGCATTTTGGCATGCTTTAGGAGAAATTTTGATTAGTACCTAATTTTATCATTAAATATGTTACATCAATCTCCTTAATAAATTAGAATGTAATATTCAAGTGTAATTAATCTAATTCCTTAAAATGTTTTTCTTTGATTTGGATATATTACTATGTAATTCTAAATCTCTTTTTGTGTGACCATTATATCACTTTAATTTTGTTGAATTTATCTTATTTCAACTTAAATATATATTAATTTAATATTAAAATTATAACATTTTTTTGCTTACTTTGTTAGTAAGTCATAGTAATCCTCTGTAATTCCAAATGAGGAGAAATAATATGAAAAAATGGTCATTGTACTTGTCTGAAAAGGCTATACTCAATTAAATATTTATTTTTAATATTTTTTTAAATATTTTATTTTCTACAATCTTGGAATGTTTTATGAGATATTTTGATTGAACTTAATTTGATGATCAAGGATTTTATAATCTATCTCCTTAGATTTTAGAATAAAATTTTTTGGTTTAATTTCTATTATTTCTTCAAATTTTTTTCTTTCATTTGTCTATATTATTATGTCACTAAAATTTTCCTCTTGTGTGACCATTACATCACTTTGGTTTTGTTATTTTACATTGCTTCAAGTTCTTTCACTTTAGTTTTAATAAATATTTACTTAATATTAAATGAATTATTTATTACTTTTTGGGTTTTATTATTTTGTTAATTTTTGGTATGCAAAAATGATTTCTCATTAAGACAAAAAACATCATTGGTCTAGTCTTGATGAGCTATATCCAATTAAATATTTTATTTTTATTTTTTAAATATTTTATTTTAAAGGTTTTTAATATATTAAGAAATATCACATTTTGAACCTATTTAACTATAAAAGAAGTTACACTCAATCTCTTTGATGTCTTAAAATACAACTTCCTTGTATTCTCAATTGTTTAAATTTTTTTTCTTTGATTTAGTTATACTATTATGAAACATTAATTCTATTCTAGTGTGGCCCATTATTTTGAATTAATTTTTTTATGTTATGTTGTTTCAATTTCTCTTATTTTTACTTTAATTTATCTTTATTTAATATTAAAATAATATTTTATTATTAAATATTTTTATATACTTAGATAATTCATAGTTATTCTAAATGAAGTTTGTCAAATGTCACTCAAATCCTCTTTATTTGCTATATCAAATTTAATATTCAATTTTATATTTTTTAATTCTTATTTTTTATGGTTTTGATAAATTTTATGAGTAATTTTTATTTACATCAAATTTGATGCTAAAGAAAGCTTTGAATCTCTGTAACATTCTAGAATACAAGTTTACTATTCATTTAATCTCATTTTTTTAAAATATTTTTCTTTTATTTTATTATATTACTCTATAACTTTTAATCTCAACTTTTGTGATGTTTACCAAATTTTTATTCTATGAGTTAGCAATTTTCCACAATTTTGAAGCTAGACTAATCAAAATGAAATAAATGTCATTTGAATCATTTCGAAGTATTCAACTTAATTAAATATTCATTTTTATGTTTTTATATATATTTTTGTAAAGTTTTGGCATGCTTTGTAATACATTTTAATGTGGTCAAAAATTTAGGATCGAGGATTTTACTCTTGATGAGCTTCATATCTTAGATTACAACTTTCATGTATAATTTATCTTATTTCTTCAAATATTTTGGTTTTATTTTGTTATACTACTATGTAACTCTATATCTCATCTTATATGTGACCTTTACATCACTTTTGGAACATATGGTATTTTCATATGATATTCGATTGAAACAAAACAAAAGTCATAAAATGTTTTTAATAGCTTTATCCAATTAAATATTAATTTTATATATTTTTCAAAGATATTATAGGGTTTTAGCATGATTTATAAGAAATTTTGATAATACCTTATTTAAAAAATAAATATGTTGCACTTGATCTCCTTAGTATCTAGGATTATAACATTTTGTTTACAATATATATAATTTTTTTTCAAATTTTTTGCTTTGATTTGGTTACGTTACAATGGAACAATTATTGACCCCTCATGTGGCCTTTAGAATAATTTTATTTCATAATATTATGTTGTTGACACCGATCAAGTTTTTTTAAAAAAAGTTTAATATAATATTAAAATAATAATTAAATTTTATTTATGCTTATTTAATTTTATAATTCATAGTAATTGTAATCAAAGTGTAATCATGATGAAATGATTGTCATTCAAATCACCTCAAAAATCTCTATCTTATTAAATATTAATTTTATAAATATTTTATTTTATTGTTTTGTCATGTAATAGGTGGCATTTCAATTTGTAACTAATTTGATAATAGAGTATGTTACACTCGATCTCCCTAGTGTTATGCAACATAAATTTTCTGTATAATGTAACTCAATTCTTTGAATTATATTTTAGCATAACTCTAATATCCTATCTTGTGACCTTTATGTAACTTTTATTTGACTATGTTACAAATCTTTAATTTATATTATTAAACCTTTAACATATTATTACTTTATATTAAAATTATAATTTATTTTTATCTATTACTTTAGTAATTTATAATAACTCCAAACTAGATCCAATGGACATGAAACAAACGTCATTTTACTTATTTCTAAGAGTTGTATCAAATTAAATATTCATTTAAATTTTTTTAAGTATTTTATATTCTAAAGTTTTGGTAGTGTTTACAAAATATTTTGATTCATACTTGATTTATGATCGATGATATTGTACTCTATATCCTTTATATCTAAAAAAGCAACTTTGTTACATAATTATCACATTTCTTTATATTTCTTATTTTTTTATTTGGTTGTATCACTATTTTACTCTAAATGTACTCTGATATGATCATTTATCACTTTGATTTTGTTATATCATATTACTTTAATTTATCTTGTTTCTTCTTTAATATATGCCTAATATCAAAATATTAATTTTTTTAATGTTAATTAATTTGTTAATTCACTAAAATTATAGATAAAGCCTAATTGTTACAAAATAGACATCATTACATATATATTGGTGAGTTGTACAAAATAATTATTTCATTTTCAATGTTTTCAATATTTTATTTGTTTTGGGTTTTCCCTTTTTATAAGAAATCTTAATTTGTATGTTTTTAGTAATTCAACAAGCCAACTCACACTCCCTAGTGTCTTGGGATGTAACTTTCCTATGAATTTTATCTCACTTTTAGAAATGTTTTGCTTTGATTTTATTATATAATCATGGAACCCTAATTATGATATCTTGTGACATTTATATTGATTTGAGTTAGTTTTATTTCATTATTTCAATTTATCTCAATTAATATAAATTGATTACTAAATATTAAAGTTATAATTTTTTTTATTTAAGTTTCTTTATTTTAGTAATTCACAATAATTCTAAATCATATTTTTACATAATATTTTCTACATTTTCTATCATTTTGCAATTTATTTTCATTTATTTATGATTTAACAATAGAGGATGTTACACACGATCTCCATAATGTCATGCAAGGGAATTTCCTTTACAATTATTCTCATTTGTTCAATTTTTTTCTATGATTTGGTTATGTTGTTATGAAACTCTATTTCTCCTCACAAGTGATCTTTACATCATCTTAATTTAGTTACATTATAGTACTTCAAACTATTATATTTTAACTTTAATATATCTTTATTTTATTTTAAAATAATACTTTATTTCTACTATGGTTATTTAATTTTAAAAATGTAAATCTTAATGAGCTCTATCCCTTTAAATATAAATTTTAATGTTTTTAAATGTTTTATTTTCCACTTTTTGGCATGCATTGTGTTACATCTTAATTTGTAGATTTTTTGATGATTGAGAAGATACACTCAATCTCTTTAATATATTAGAGTACAACTTTCCTATGTAATTTATCTTATCTTCAACTATTTTGCTAAGATTTAGTTATATTATTCTTTGACACTAAATCTCTTGTCATCTGACTTTCACATCCAATCATTTGGTCATATAACATTGCTTCAATTTACATCTTTTTAGCTTTATTATTATTTACTTCAAAGGAAAATAACAATTTATTATTATTTATGATTATTTATCTTTTGTAATTCATAGTATTTACAAACAACTTTTGCTAGAGATGAAGGAAAGGACATTGCACTCATCTTGATGAAATCTGTTTAAGTTAATAATCATTCTCATGTTTTTTAATCCTTTATATTTTAAGGTTTTTGCACTCATAATAAAAATTTTTTATTCTTACCCTATTTGAGGATCAATGATGTTACATTTGATCTCCTTATAATTTTTTATTGCAACTTCCATTTATAATTTATCTCTATTCTTTTTCACTTTGATTTCTAATATTTTTATCAAATTATAATTATTTTATAGTGTGACCTTTTTGTTGCTTTTTTAAATTATATTACATTGATTAAATTTTTCTTATTTCAACTTTATTATTTTTTTACTTAGTTTTACAATAATAAGCTGTTATTATCTATGGTTATTTAATTTATAATTTATAGTAATTCAAAACAATGTCTGATTCAAGAGAAATAAACAACTTTGATCTCTCGAGATGAGCTTTATCCAATTAAATGTTCATTTTAATATTTTTAAATACTTTATATATATTATTTTTACATTTTTTATGACATATTTCACTTCATACTTTATTTAATTTTTGAAGTTTTACACTTGATCTGCTCAGTATCTTAGAAGACAACATTCGTATATAATTTAGCTGATTTCTTTAAATTTTCTACTTCAATTTTACTATATAATTATCCAACATTAAATCTCATTTCATGTGAGCCTTACAACATATTTATATGGTTGTATTAATTAGCTAAAATTTATATTATTTTAACATTAATATTTGATTTCTTAATATTAGAATAACAATTTCATATTATTATGTTGAATTAATTTTAGTAATATGTATTAATTTCAATCAAGGTCTTATTGAGATAGAACAAATGCCATTTAATTCGTCTTGAAAAGATCCATCTAACTAAAAACTCATCTTCATATTTTTAACTGTAAACTTTTTTAAGATTTTGTATTAGTTTATAGCTGATTTTAGTTCATAACAAATTTGGTGAATGAGGTTATTATACATGACCTCCTTTCTCTCTTAGAATATAAATTTCTAACACAATTTATCATATTTCTTCAAATGTTTTTTCTTCATTGGTTAGATTATTATGTCACTAGAAGAATCCTCTTGTGTAACATTTATATCACAATGATTTAGCTATATTACATTGTTTCAAATTATTTCATTTCAACTTAAATGCATATTTATTTAATATTAAAACAATAATTTATTATTATGTATGCTTAATTACTTTGGTAATTCTCATTAATTTTATACGAGATTTGAGGGAAATGAAACGAGCGTTATTGATAATTCTAGTCTTTTAGAATTCTTTACATGATATTTCGACTTTTACCTTATTTGACGATCAAGGATACTACATTTGAACTCCATTGTATCATGGAATGTAATTTTTTGATATAGTTTAACACATTTCTTTAAATCTTTTACTTTTATTTTGTCATATTATTATTAAATTATAATTTTTCTCTCATGTGACCATTACATCAATTTGATTAGGGTATATTCAATTTATCTTTCCTCTGCTTTAATATAAATCTATTTAACATTAAAATAATATTTTATTATTATTTGTTTAATTTGTAGTGATTCCAAATGTGGTTTGATGGAGATATCACAAATGTTGTTAGAATATTCTTGATGATCTAATTTTATTTTATTTTTTATTTTTTAGGGATTTGTCATTCTTTACTAGACAATTTCATTTGTATCTAATTTTATGCTTGGCGATGATGCACACAATCTTCTAAGTATCATAAATGCAACTTTCTTATAAGAAGTATATTATTTGTTCGAAGTTTTTGCTTTGATTTGGTTATATTATTATGTATCTTGAAATCTCCTCTTGTGTGACATTTATATGATATTAGTTTAGTTATATTAATTTGATTCCATTTATATTTTTTTGCTTTAGCATATGTTTTTGTAATGTTTAAAAAAGTTAACTATTATTTATGCTTATTTAATTTATTTATTTGATTTTTTCCAAATAAGTACGGATCGAGATGAAATGATTGTCATTTAACTCATCTTGATAAGCTCTATATAATTAAATATTTTGAATATTTTTACTTCTTTATTTTCTATGGTTTTTGCATACTTTACAAGGCATTTCTGTTCGTACCTAATTTGATAATCGAGGATATTACACTCGATCTATTTAGTATATTGGAATACAAGTATTCAATATAATTTATCTCAATTGTTCAAATGTTTTTCTTTAAGTTGGTTATATTATTATTTAACACCAAATAGATCCTTTTATGACCTTTTGCATCATTTTTTCTTAGTGATATTATATTGCTTCAATTTACCTAATTTCAACTTTAATATTAATTTAATTAACATTACAAGTGTAATTGATTGCTATTTATGTCATTTTTCCTTTGTAATTCACATGAATTCCTAAAGAGCTCCAATGGAGGAAAAACCTATGTCTTTGGTCTTGTGCTAACAAGATCAATCCAATCAAATTTAATTTCTTAAATTTTTAACAATTTTTATTTTATAGTATTTTCCATAGTTTATGAGCATTTTAGAATAATATCTAGTTTTGTGATCAAGGATGTTATACTTTATTTCCATGTCATCATGGAATGTCTCGTTCTCATACAACTTATCTAAGCCATCAAATTTTTTACTTTCATTTTGTTATGTTGCTATGCATTTCTAAACCTTCTATCGTGAGATGTTTATATCACATTGAATTTGTTATCTAACATTCATAAATTTATCTTATTTCAACTATAATTCTTAATATTAAAGAAATGATTTGTTACTATGTAATTTTAAACAAGTTCGACAAATATGAAAACACATTGTCAGACTCATCATGATAAAGTTTATCAAATTAAATCACTTTTTCGAACTTTTAAACATTTAATTTTTTTTGCGGTTTTTTTCGTTTTTTTAAGATATTTTTATTTGTCTTTGATTTGGCCATCAGGGATGTTACAGTTAGTCTTCTTATACCTGAGAATGGAACTATTTTATAGAATTGATCTCATTTCTTAAAATTTCTCTCTTTGATTTGGTTATATTAATATGTAACTCTTAACTTCCTCTTGTATAACCATTATATCAATTTGATTTGGTTAATTATATTTTTGTCAATTTATTTTATTTTATCTTTAATATATACATTAGCTTAATATTTAAATGATAATTTACAATTATTTATGTATTCCTTTTTTGTAATTTTTATTATGCCTAATGATGTCTAATGGAGGCATAACAAATATCATTGGAGTGATCTCAATTAATTCTATCTAATTACATATTTATTTTAATGTTTTTTAATATTTGTTCTTATAAGGTTAAACATGTTTTATGAGGCATTAAGATTCATACCTAATTTAGTGATCAAGCATACACTTGATTGCCATAGTAACTTATAATGGAACTTTCTCACACAAATTATCTCATTTCTTCAAATTGTTTTCTTTGAATTGGTAGTATTACAATGTTACTCTAAATCTCTTTTCAATTAGGCTTTACATCTCTTTGATTTTGTGACATTACTTTGCTTCAATTTATCTCACTTCAATTAAATAAATATTTATTTAATATTAAAAATATTAATTAATTATTTGTGCCTACGTTTTATGATAATATTTAGTAATTCTAAAGCAAGTCCAATACAGACATAACTAACATAAAAAGATTACTATAAATTAATGCTATTGCACTAAATGTCAAGTCTTTATTTTTAAATATTTTATTTTTTATTGTTTTGGCACATTTTATAAGATATTTTAATTTACATCTAATTTGATGATTCATGATTTTGCACATGATCTCCTTAGTATCTTTAAATGCAACTTTTACTTATAATTTATCTCATCTATTCAAATCTTTCCCTTTGATTTAGTTAAATTGAAATATAACTCTAAGTTTCTTCTTGAGAGATATTGACATAGCTATGATTATGTTGTATTATACTCCATTAATATATCACATTTTGTGTTAACATATATTTACTTAACAATAAAAGAATTATTTTTTATTATTTATGCTTATTTATGTAGATAATTCATAGTAATTCTGAAGAAGGCACCATGGAGGCAAAACAAATGTAATTGGGCTCATCCTAACTAACCCTATTAAATTAAATACTTGTTTTATCTTTACAAATATTTATTTTTAAGAAGTTTAACACATTTTATGAGGTATTTCAATTTGTTTCCTATTTCATTGCTACAAAAAGGTACCCTTGATTTCCTTAGCATTACTAAATAGTACTTTCTGATATCATTTTTCGTATTTTTTCAAAATTTTTTGCTTTGATTAGTTAAGTAACTATAAAGCTCTAAATCATGTCCCTTGTGACATTTAAACTACTTAAATCTGGTTATATTACAATACCTTTATTTTTTTCACCTCAACTTTAATATATATATATATATATGTATATATATCTTCTTAATGTTAATATAGTAAAATAATATTCTTTATGTTTAAGATAATGATTTATTATCATTAATTTCAAATGAAGTCTGTTGGTGAAAAAACAAATGTTGTTAGATTCATCAATCAAGCATCATCTATTTAAAGTTTTTTTTATATCTTAAAATATTTTATTTTTTAAGACTTGACACATATTATGAACCAGTTTGATTTGTGCCTAATTTTAGGATCAAGCATGTCACATTCAATTTCTTTGATATCTTGAACTACAATTTTCCTACACAATTTATCACATTTGTTCAATTTTTTTTGTTTTTTTAGGTTTTAATAATATATAATTCAAGATCTCATCTCTTATGACCTTTACATAGCTTTGATTTAGTTACATTATATTACTTCAAATTATCTCATTTTAGCATTAATATATACTAGCTTTGTATTAAAATAGTAATTTGTTATTTTTTAAGCTTATTTACATTGGTAATACGTAGTAATTAATATCAAGGAGCAAACAGGTGAAAAAAATTTTATTTGACTCATCTTGATGAGTTTTATCTTATTAAATATCTTTTTTTATATTTTTAAATTTATTTCCAAACGTTTTTCTTGCTTTATGAGAAATTTCAATTCATACTTAATTTTATGATTATGAATACTCAAATCAAAAAAAATTATAACATTGTTTTCAAATATTTCAATTTAATTTGCTTAATTACTTTACAGCTATAAATGTTATGTTGTTTAACCATTACAATGCATGATTTCACTATATTGCATTGCATACATTTATCCTTTTTATGTTTTAGTATATACATTAAAAATAATAGTTAGTTATTATTTATCATTATTTATTTTGAAAACTTTTAGTTATCCCGTATGTCGTCTAATCGAGATGAAACAAAGATAATTGGACACATCTTGAAATACATCATCCAATTGAATATTTATTTTATATTTCTAAATATTTTTCTATCCAGTTTTTTTTTCATGTATGCATTTTTATTCATCACTTATTTCATAAGAAATGATACTTTACTCAAAGTGTTTCATATCTTTGCCTGCAACTTTCTTATATAAGTTTTCTAATTTCTTTAAATAATGATTGAATATTTTTTAAAAATATTTTATTTTCTATGTTTTTTTCGTATTTTCCAAAATATTTTGATTTGTACCTAATCGAATAATGGAAACACTCAAACTCTTTATATCTCAGAATACATCATACTCACATAATCTATCTCTTTTCTTTAAACATTTTTCTTTGATTTTGTTGTATTACTAAGTAACTTGAATTCTCTTTTGTGTCACCTTTTCATCTTTTTACCTTGTTATATTACAATACTTCAATTAATCTAATTTTTTGCTTTAATCTAAAAATTTACTTAATATTAAAATAAAGCTTTATTATTATTTGTCCTAATTTCTTTTTGAAAATCACTATAAATAAAGATGTGGTTAGTAAGAATTAAAATAAATTTTTTTGACTCATTTTGAAATGATTTATCCAAATAAATATATATTGTTATATTTTAAAATATCATATTTTCTTAAGTTTTTAATATTTTATGAGCTTTTTTGTTTCATAACCTTTTTGATGATTGAGGATGTTACATTCAATCCTCTTAATATATTGGGATGCAGCTTTTTACATAATTTATCACAATTCTTTAAAATATTTTCTATATTTTGTTATATTATTTTTGATGTCTAATTCTCCTCATATATGGCCTTTGTATTTCTTTTATTGAGTTATGTTACATTACACTCATTTATCTTATTTTTAATAAATATATATGGCCTTTAGTAATCCCACTGATGACTAAATATAGAACTCCTAATTCTAGCAAAGAAGTCTATCTACATCTTACTTATCAAACTTCCCCACTCTACTCTCCAGCAAAGCAATTGCTGATAGAACATTTTCCCTTACAAATGGCTATTGAAAACCTCACGATTTTGGAACCCTTATTTCCTATAAATTCAAAACATCTAACAAAATGATATAAAATTAGGCGGTACTATTATAATTACTTAAATAATCACCCAAAGGATTTGAAAATAGCTAGCATATAATAACAAAGATAGCATAACCCTACATGAGCAATAACATCATAAAGAGGGTTGGATAATCAAATTACTATCATACCTCTCACTGACATGTTATATCCTATACGTGAATCTTCCTCTATTGAATTTATGTTTATTTTGACTATACAACATATTTCCAAGTAATCACCTGATGTCTAGCCTTTTGCAAATATTATTTCAAAAGCTAACTATTCCCTCACAAAATACTAGCACAACATAGCACCTCAGATTTTTCTTTTTATAAATGTTGTTGTACTTTTGCTTCCGTGGTTTGGTCGTCAATTGCACTTTATTGTTCTAATGATAACATTCAAGTTTCATTATATCTTAAGCTTGCAACAATTTATCATCCACTGTATTACAATTTTTAGAACTACCACTTCTTGATACACTTCATATAATTTTATAGATCTATTTCTACGGTTGGCTATCTAAGTTAACTAAATTTCCCATTAAGTAGGTTAAACGTTTCAAATTTAAAAACTATAGAGCAAGCATTAGTATCTTATTCCATAAATAATTTATTAAATACACTTCTACTTGCTCATTCCACATTATAAAGCAAAGGCACTTGGTTCTTCTTATAAATACAATCCTTAGATAAATGTTGTTCTCCCCCATTGTGGTTATAAAATGTACTTCTAGTAAGCTCACCACTATAGAAAATTTGCATAACAAAGCTCCCAAAATATTCAAACTTATGTACTTTGAAATGCCTATGCAACGTAGTTGCACTGGTTAACTCCCGACTCCTCTGCATGGAACTACTATAATTTGAGCTTTTTCAAGCCCCTCAATACATAAAATTTGCATGACAAAGCTCTCATATTTTTTAAGTCTATGTAAGTTGAATTGCTTCTAGAACAAAGATGTATTGGTAATATGTAAGTTCATTTCTTGCCTTTTCCATTCTATGTAAGTAGTTCAATTCATCCATACACATCCAAATAGTGTTTGCCTACGCTAATAGGATTAAACATTTGCACCAATTGACATGCTAACCTTCCCTCAAATTTTAGTTCTAAGTAAATAACTCTAGATGCCGCCAATTACATTACATCTCCATTATAGTACTGCAATTCTTCCGTTATACTCCTACAAAATAATGCAGTTAATTTCAATCTTCAATGAATCCATCTCATGTTGTCTCCCACAAATCTACAAAATAAAGCTTTTTAAGGCATTCTTCAAAGATTCCTGCCTAAAGTTTCCATGGGTTTTAGGTACATAGCACTTCAAAGACTTCAACTCCTTACTATAGTTATCAATCTTACTTCTTCCCATTTTGCCAAGCTTACTGTCATATTCGAAGCTATTTTTAAGTTCTTATAGCATGCCCCTCATCTAAAACATACCAAAATTATTCAAGGCTTTTTCCTAATATGTTTCAAATAAGCAACCTTCATGTGACAGAAACTAGTAAATCATCTATGTATAACCTATTTCAGATCTTCCTTATATTGGTGCCAAAAAAGCAATTTTCCTATGACAACCAAAATTATAACAAAATTCAATCACATCATAACATCTAAAAGAATAAAGAAGTAGCAAACATTACAAAAGCTAGCTCTCCTCAATACAACCTTTATTATTTGAGAATTAAATATCATAACTACATGGGTGTAACATCTCTATTTAATCCATCTCATGTATATTGTATAACTACATGGTTTCAAGAGGTGTTTACCCACATCTCAAGATATTAGAGGCTCCATCATGGTGAATTAGCTAGCATTCTCCTCATTTTGAACCAACCTATTTGAGGAATACTCCATGCTTAATTACCATTATACCTAGTCCTCTCATACCCTTTTATGCCCATTAAACAATTGATTTTCTCTTTTATATTTAAGTTTGTAATGCTTTCTTCCTCTCCCAAGGATTTTTTAGGAACGTAGTCAAGTGTTGACGTACCTCCTTTCTCCCATCAAATTTGGACCTTGATCTCCTTATATATCATGGTTTTATATTTCTTTCCATCTTTGACTCCACAATATTCTACAACTTCCTTTTGAAGCTCTCACTCACATCCTCCCTAGTTGTGCATTTTGAAATAATCCTAGCTTTCTTGGTTGTTTTACTATACATAGTCCTAAACCATGCCACTTATCTTCTTCGTCACTTGCTCCACTCTAGCTAGCTGTTTCTTCCTCTTTCTCTACATGCTTATGAATTTCCTCCATATGTCATACTATTTCGTTATATGAAACAATAAGAGCATACTAATTTGGCATTCCATAGTCATTTGTAGTCCCTTGAATTACAATCATAAATTCTTTAGCTCTAAGATTCATTCATGATTCCAACTTATTCTATCTAATCTAAATACTTTGTAACAATGTTATAAAAGTGGTACTCAACAAGGCCCATCACAATCCATTATTGAACACTCTAGGTTCCCATTTTTCTTTTTTCAAGCCTATCCATAACTAAATCGATTCATTGCTTGGATCCATATTGGTCCCTATAACCTAACCTTAACTATGCCAAGCTCTAGATCAATAATATAGAATTCGACCATAGGTGAGCCCTACATATTAGTTTATTTAGGATATCCTTAGTGTTCTCAATTCTTAACCCATATATAAGGTATGATTTCCTCATAACCCAAAGAAACATATCTAAGCATCATAATGTTTCCTCATACCTCTAACTAGTTTAACTAACATTATCTTAGCTTCTCTTCTGAACTGTGGATAACTATCTAGTAAACCCAATAATTTCTTCAAAATCTTTATTTCATAACATACATACCATAGAATTCATCAATCCCATAAAAGCCTTATTTTTTAAAACTGTAGCTTTCTTGATTCGTCATCTAGTATTAGCAATTTAGTTTAATTATCCTTTATTATCCTTAATTGATTACTTTAAACTTATATAGCCCTCCATCCAAACATTATGATTATGCCCAAAGATTAGACTTTACTCAAGAAATTATATGAACTCATCTTATTCTTTGGCCCCCAAACGAAGAAGTTTCTCTTAAAATTAAGGTTTAAATTTGTTGCATTTTTGGCTTAACCCTCTCCTTTGTTTCTCTTGAGCTACTCTAAACTCAATACTACAATCTACGGTTCCAAAGTATGGCCTAAGATCAATAAAAATTGATCTCATGTTCCTAATCATATCCTTAGCTAATTCAAGGTTTTATCTTAGATATAATAAAGTTGTTTTATCTCTTTGGCTAGACTGTATACCGTTCTTATGTTCAATGTAAAGGTTCTTAGCCCTACCAACTCAAGGGTCTCTCAAGTCAAAGGCTTTTTCAATGGTGTCACTATAGTCTCACCAAGCATTATAGGTTCTTTATCCTTATCATAATCCTTAGTTTACGATTCATGCATACGAAACTAAATCACAAATTTCATCACAAACAACAAGATTAGATTATCATCATTCTTTTTCATTGTATGCTTAAAGGCTTCCTTACTTAGACTTCTCTTTCTATGTTAGATATTGATTTACAAAAATTTGAATTATAACCTTAAATGTATAAGTCAATTTTAAATTTTATATTTAATCATTCAAATTGAAACTTTTAAATATCAAACTCTAATATCTTTAAACTCGAAACCCTAAGACATTTTGATTTTTACCATATAACCTCTAAATTAAAGACCTTATGATCTTTAAGATGTCTCAAAAGGTCTTTGGTTCTAACTAATTGTTGCCAAGCCATTGTAGCTAACTCTAGTAGTCTTAATTCTTAAATTATTCTTCAAATAACACAAGCTATTTTTTTTTCTAAATCTATGACTTCCTCAACCTTAGCATTTTTCGAAGTTTAAAGAAAGGACTTTCAATCCTCCCCACAATGAAACTAAGAGCATCTTTTAATTAAAAAGACATTTAAGCAGATTCCCAAGGTGTCTTATTACATTAAAAGCCCTCAGTAGAGCGTAAACACTTAGTGTTAAAGCTTTACTTTAAGCAACAATTCCCTCTTCCCCATAATGGTTCTACCATTTGGTTTTATATTTATGAATTAAAATTTCATATGTTCATAGTCACAACCTATTACGTTATTTGATATTCCTATTAAGTTTCGTCAATATGTTGTTTATGATCATGTCATTATTTTCTCATAGCTTAGTGTAAACTACATCAAGAATGATAAATGTCAACTTTTTTATAAAAAAGTGATTGCATATTTATTATGACAAATTTTATAGAATTTACTCATAATTATTGAAGATTACTCACAGTAGAGAATTTATTATAGTATGGATGAATTCAAACTTTAGCTAATCCATAACATCCGATGATAAGTCACAACTTCATCTTAAGTATTTTTGAAATGATAATATGAGTACAACTTAAAGAATTTATTTGAACAAGTAATAACTGATATTTAAAAGTAATAATGTCATGATGGATTACATTTTTCTAGAGAACTATTGTACCCATGATCATGGCACAACTTGTTTGATAATAATAAAATCAATTTGTTAGTTTGTCTAATACTTTTCTTGAGTGTCTTTTAGGTCATACATTTAAAGCTCTTACAAGATCAATGAATTGGAATGATTTGACTAGATGTCTCATAGACCAATCCACAAGTGAAGCAATATTAAGTAGTGTTGGTGACTATACTCTAGCTATGGCTTAAATGGCATACCAAGGTGCCATTAATCGAACTCTTGGTGAAGTACCTAATTATCTAAAGTCCCTCTACAAAACATCTGCTAGTTTGATTATTTATCTTATCACTACTTCATGTATGGCATAATTATGTCGTATAACATCATTAATTCACTTATATTATTATTGATTTTTAACACATTATCATTTTAATAATTGTAAAAATAATTTATTATTTTAATAATTATAAAAATATTTTAAAAGTAAAAGAAATTAATAATTATATAAAAGATAGACTTAAAAAAATTTGTCCTAAGAACCAAAGACATAGCAATGTCGATAGCTTTGGCCAAGTAGGCCAAACTATTAAGAAATAGGCACAAGGAGTAAGGGGTAAGGAAACCAAGTTAACCCACTCAGGACATGTTCAATTCTCAATCAAAGCAATCATGTCTTAGGTTAAATGGAGTCAAGAAATATTTGTTAGACCATTTTTGGCTTAACAGATCACTGTAATCTCGTAAAATGTTAAGTTGTTTGATCGAGTTAGATCGAACCCATATCGATATTTGTAGGTGACTTGGGCTATTACCTCCTAAGTGCACAATCGGGTAGGAAGCCCCTTTTTGCTTAACTATATCTTAAGAGAAAGTATTTTAAACATCAAACATCATATATAAGCTTATGATGTGGGACTAAAATTCCACCTTATTTGCTTCAGAACAAGAGTGAATTAGTGCCATCTAGTCATGCATTTTCATAATCAAATAACTACCATTGCATCCACTTTTGTAAAGTGTAGATTCCATCTAATGGTTCACCTAAGAAGCTTTATCGAATGGCTGAGACGGTCTCTAACTTTGTCAATAGTACTGTTGCATATTAAGATTATATCTAGACCATTTATTCAACAATCTAATTTTGTAGCTCTTTTTTTATTAGTCTAACTTAGATGAAGATTATTGTTTTTGCTCATAATTTGAATTCTAAAAAGCAAGTTTTGCTTTTGTGCAACTTCGAAACCTTAACGATTATTTTGGGTGGCCTTTTTAACAGAACCAGATTCCATTTTAATCTAAAAATATTATAATATAAATAGAGGTGCCCTGGGAGTTGGAGAACATATTATTTTAGCTAGTCACATCAATATTTTTGGAACAAAAAAGGAAAAAAGAAAATTATCATACAAGTTTGACACGTTTACTGAAACTGTGTTTGCAACTAATTTCTTTCTCCTTATTTCAACATTCTCTTCTACTACATATCATAAGAGTGACTGCTTTGCAATTAATTAATTATTTTCTTGTTCTATTTTTTTTTTGAAAAGACAAGATTAATGTATTATATTTATTGATTCCATTTTATTAACAATTTTAAAGCATATTTATAAATACTTTGGATTTGATATTTGAAAACTATGTCCTATAAGATTATTTCAATAATTTGATTTGTGTACTCTTCTTCCAACATCATAATCCATAGATTTATGTCACAAATACTTTCATAAGTGAATAATGAGACATTGTGATTAATTATTATTTTGTATAACGAGTCAATATTGTATGCTTTTGCAATTAGAATGTTTTTGGTGAAACCCAATAACTTGATAAAATGTAGTTTGTAATGGTTATCTCTATCTGCTATGATTAAAAAAGTATTTTTGATAACACAATCCTAATAGTGTTAATTAAGAGTAGATCTAGGCATGAGCTAAGCCAAATCACCAAAAAATAAATCACCAATTTTATTTTCTTTCTTATTATATAATTTATGATTTTTTTCTTAAATTATAATATTTCATTAAAAACACATGTAGAAGAAATCTATAAAATTATTTTCATCAAGCATAAAATTTTTTATTACAAATATGTTAGAATCATTAATTTTTTATTTTATTTTATGTTTTTTATTTAAAAAAATTATTAAATCAATAATTTTATAATTATTAAATTTCAATTTGTGAAAGAATTTAAAATAAGTGGAAACTTTAAAAGCACAAGTCATCACCTTCATGTGCAAGTGGTATTAGAGATAAGTTACATCAAACTAGGAATTTTATAAGAGATATTTTTTCATTTCTTTTGTGTAGTGAATTGTTGATTATATTGTTAACATCATGGAACCACTGATATTTGGTGATCAAAATTTTTCTTTGAGAAAAACTAAACTTGAACCATTTATTTAAAATTTTAATGTTGATCTACTATCGTTATCTAAAAGTCCTTTTATTGCTTCAAAGAATTTTGATGAACAATCTAGAAGTTCAGGGGAAAGACATGGTTATGGAATAAATTACTTTTTATTTTTCTTTTCCACAATAAATTGGAATCAACTTTCTCATCTAAATATTTATTTAGAGGAATTAAAAAATTTACAACAAAAATTAGTCGTGCTTAAAATCCAATTTATGGAGAAGATAAGAAAAAAATAAAAAGAAAAAGAAAAAAAATAATAGAGAAATTTCATGCACCTCAAAAGCAAGCTCTTCATCTCAAGGTGCAAAAGATCTTTCCTTCTCTGGTAAAGATAAATATAATGGTAATAATAAATTATCTACTTCTTTTCATGGACGTATAGTTAAGCATAAGAAATTAATTAAGATGTAGGCAAAACTTCAAGTAAAAAATAACAAATAACTGCATCTAGTTTGCATGTTAAAAGGAAAAATGCAATAAGTATAAAGTTAAACATTAGTAGCTTCAAAGTGATTCACTTATACATGTTATTGATTTAATTACTTTAGAAACTAAATTTTGATGAATGTGACACATCTTTAGCTTTGTCATATTTGTGCACTAATTCCTTGTTATTTGGAATGCCTTTTTGAGAAAAGAAAATACTATTTTCAAAGAAAATGTAAAAAATATTTTCTTGATAAAAATGGTTAAATGATTTGAAAGAAAAGTTTGCTAGTCTACCTTTGTGTGCATTTACTTTTTGTGCTTATACAAATTCATATGTATCTTTACATGCTCAATCCTTTATTCATATGAACTGAGAAAATACTTTTGTGAATGTAAATTCTAAGGCTACATCTCATTTGACTCAGAAATATCAAATAAAATATTCACATCTACATGTGAATGATAATTGAAGTTATTATATTCCACATATGCATAAGCATACTTCATCATATAACTATGTGGTAACAAATTGTGCTAGCTTGGATACTTTTTATTTTGATGCTAAATTCCAAGTTGTATGCAATTATTTTGGTAGGTATGAACATATCTTTTATGATTGTCCAATTAAGGAATTCATCTATTTAAAGTAGGATAAATATGAATTGATTCCTAAGAGAATATGTTTAAAGAACACATTTGTTAATGTGCCACAAAAAACACCACCATAATTGAACCCACTATTGTTTGGGTTCCATAAATTTACAACTTAGGTAGCTATATTGGTGTGTCTCCATAATTAAGACTTATGAAGACAAGCCCTTCTTTGTGTGTTTGCATATGACTCGTTTGCAAAATATGAGTGGTCCTTTTTTTAAACATTAATTATTTAATCTTCTTTGTAACTATGCTACATTCATTTATTATCTACTTATCGAAATTGGATAGATCATATTTCAATATGTAGCTTAAATATCAAACTTATACTTACCAGGATTTTAAGAAGATAAGAATGTCATGTCTATGATGCTTTTTATTTGTTACCATGAAAAACTAGATGATGTTGGCCTTGTGCTTTTACAATTTAGTTGTTGATACAGGCATTATGAATGTATTTGTATCTCATTAAAGTAATGTGAACTTTGTTGAACTAATGGTCACATGTGAGGAAAGCGAACATGCTTTTTGTAGTGACGCAACTTATGAATTCTAGATATACAATTTGAATGTATTTAACTTGTACTTAATGTGATATATAATGTGCATACATGCCAAGCTCTTAGATGATTTTATGAAATTTAAGGAACCAATTAATGGTGTGTAAAATCTAGATATTTATAAAAAAAGAATAAGAACTTTGGGAAAATGTTATTTAACTATTCCATCTTATAGATGGATTTTGAAATACAGGTTTGCTTGCAAGAATGTCTAATTCTTTTTACCAAATCTTTAATGATTGAAACCCTTCATTAGCTCATGTTATTATTAGATATGATTAACATTTTTGGCTCATTATAAAGGGATGAGAATATAGTGTTAAAACTTAAGAATGCATAAGAAAGATTTTAGGGTGACTTAAAAAGTATACCACTTAATTATTCCCATAATCTTCTTTGTTAAAACATTCAACAATTTGGTTTAAAGAAATAATTTCTATGGATGGTGACTAGAATGTTTTTCTCCTATTATGAAAGATATTTAGTGTTGTTAGTCCACATCATTATTTTTTAGTCACAAATAATTTTTATAAGAGAATTATTTGTCTTGTCTTTATTGTTAGAATCAAAAACATATAATTTCCTAATTATGAATTAGGTGTAGTTCTTTGAATTTATAAATGCATAACATAGTTTTATTGCATATGTTTTACCATTTTGGTCATAAACAAAAGAGAAGAACTTATAAGTTGTTTAATCTTATGGCCATGTTTATGTTGAGTTCTCATAGGAATTACTAAAAAACATAAATAGAGTAATAGAGCTGAAAATCATAAACGTTATTAAGCCAAACATGGATATATTGAATGATAATTAATTAGTGTTGTTATATTTGTATAAGATTGCTAATATGGTTTTTTTATAAAGTTTAATAATTTGCATTTGTTTGTGTATAAAATAGACAAATAATTTTTAGATATATTTTTAACAAATATTATGTTATAAATTCTACCTTTAGTTTTTTAATGTAAAATTAAGCATAAATATTAGCTCCTTCTTTGCAACTTCGATTTTTGTTTTATCTTTTTGTTAATGAAAAATGGGGGAGATATATGCACCATATTAAAAATATTAAGTTTTTGGAATAATTATATGAATTTCATATATTAAGGTGCGACAAGAATGTAGGGGAGCATAAGTATGCTTTAAAGATTTATATATTTTAATTTCACTATTTTGTCATTAGTGTTGTTATCATCAAAAGGGAGAGATTGTTGCAACCTTTGTTATGGCACCACTTGTTTAATTACAACAAAGCCAATATGTTTGTTTCTCTAAAATATTTCTTAAGTATCTCTCATTTCATGCATCTCAAGCTCTTCGGAGATCAATCAATTGGAGAGCTTTGACTAGATGTCTCTTGGAGCAATCTATAAGTAAAGTATTATCAAGTAGTGTTCATGGCTATGCTGTAGCTATATCTTAAATGGCATACCAAGTAGTCATTGATCAAACTTTTAGTGGAGTGGCTAACTATTAAGAGTTAGTGTTAGAAACATCTATTAGTCTATTAGTTTATCCCATCACTTATTCACATATGACATAATTTTGTTATATAAAATCATTCATTCACATGTTTTGTTAGTGATTTATTATGGATTATTATTTTAGTAGTTGTAGAATTGTTTTTATTTTAATGGCTATAAAAATTCCTTTAAAATAATTAAAAAGTAATAAATATATAAAAGATGGTTTTAGAAAAAAATTGGCTTAAGAAACCAACACATGGCCAAGCATAAAGCTCACATCAGGTGGCCCAAAGTGTTAGGAAATGGCTTGAAGTGTTAGGGAATAGACTCAAGGAGACCCATTTAAGGAGATCGAGTGAATCAAGTTAGTTCAGGCCTGATGTTTGATTAGACCCTTAAGTGCTTGAGTTAAATCAGTTTAGGAAATAAATTCTTGGATTAAGACAGGTTGGCCCCATATACAAATGAGCAAGTGACTTAGGTTATGACCTTCTTAGGGCACAAGAGGGAAACCAAGCCCATTTGGCTATCCTATATGTTGAGCATAATATTATAAATTCTGAACATCATCTATAAGTTTGTAATGTAATAGTAAAAATCATCTCTATGTGCTTCTATATGTCAAACAACTACTTTTGTGAATAGTAGATTTCATCTAATCATTCATCTAGACAGCCTGAACAAATGGATGAGATCAGTTCTACCAAATGGAACAGTATAGAGCCTTTGGAAAGATGTTTGGATGGTTCAAGGGAAGAATGAAGTATACTGTGTAACATCTTATAGTAAGGTCACTTAGTCAAATAGTTGTTGACCTTGATTCCACATGGATTAGCCAACCTTTCTTCTTTGTTGCAGTTTTATTACATAGATGTTTTACTTTTGAGTGCTCATAATTTTCAACGCATAATAGAAAAGTGGAGGAAATATGTTTTAGGTTGTTGGTGGTTCTTGAATATGGACTATAGCTTAAACTTATAAAACTATATAAACAGAGTTCTCTCCAAATTTTATTTTTATTTTGAAATGAATAGTGACATTTTCAATGAACATTTGGTTACAAACCAGATCATATGTGTTTTGCATTATAGAATATGTCAAAATTTTTCTTTGGAATTCGGCATTATATTACGTGAACTTAATAATTTATCGAATTCGATTCTTTAATTTTTATATGAGTTCCTCTTCTTAGATGCACTCAAACATGTATAGTTTTCTTAAACTCATATTTCAGTTTTTGTTTATCTTCTCTTCCTGTGGTTGAATTTGGTTAAGTGTGTATGTTGTAGATAGCATTTTGAGTAATTATTATTTTACATGCTATTTCGTATCGATAAAATTTTTTGCTAACAGGTACAGGTTTTGCATACGGACAAACAAGCAGTGGTAAGATGTACTCCATGGGAGGATCTTCTAGCCAACCTAGAATCATACAACTTTCTGTTCATGAGTTAATTACAATTATTCAAGAGGTTGTTTACCTCTACACCATAAATCCTTCTAGCCTTTTTTATGGATATTTTTCAATAATTTATTTTCATTATTTTTTATATTTTTTAGGAGTGTTCCTTTTAGAGGATTATTTTTTATCTTAATTTTTAGCTTTTTTTACACTTGCCTTTTTGAACTAATAAAATAGTTAAACTTCCATGTCCTCATTTATTACGTAGAAGTCCTTCACTATTAAAAATGTTTTTCATCAACGAAACATAGATCTTCTTGTAATTATTAGCATAACATTTCATCTCTAAAAAGAATCAAGTTTAAGTAAAATTTAGTTTAAACTTGTACTGTCTGCATAGCTATTTAGCTTCGTTTAGTCATTTAGAAAGTGGATAGAGATTTCCTTTTTTGAGTGTCTTACATGGGGATATACAAGAGGAGATTAATGACTTGTTGGCTCCTAGGCATTGGAAGTTACAAATTCATGAATCACTTGAGGTATATTTACAGTTTGTTCAATATGTTTCTATGTTGCAACATTATGAACTTTACTTATTTCATTTGAAATTATAAGTTCTACCTTATTTATAAGGAGAGGCATATATGTTGTATGTTTGAAAGAGGAGAATGTTACCTCCCCCAGGCAAGTTCTTCAACTCATGGAATTTGGTGAATGTAAGGCCAAAACATCATTTCCTCATTTCAGTTATATTATAATTGCATTGCAACTTAAGGGCATAATTTCTTTTGTTTTATAGTTCATCAACAACTTGGGGAGACAAACATGAACATTTACAATAGCTGCTCACATACAATTTTTTCGCATGGCACGTATATTTTTTTGTTATCGTGCTTTCTATCGAACTTTTTTTAAGCATCTCAACCAATTAAATTTAATTCCAGATTGTTGAGAGTAGGGAGAGAAGTGGAGAAGGAGATTCTATTAATTGTTTTGATTTTATTCATGTATCTGTTCTGGTATGTAGTTTTGGCAGCAAAATAATCATGTTTTTTTTTGTTTGTTTGCCATGTCTTATGCTTGTTTTTGGAACAATTCTTGATGGTCTACTAAACATTTTCTTTTTCTTTTTGAAAGAATTTTGTGGAACTTGCTAGATCAAAATGAGCTGTTAAAACTGGTGCAGAAGTTGTGCGCTTGAGGGAAGGCTCATATATAAATAAGTGCTTGATGACCCTTGGTACTATAATTAAAAAACTAAGAGATTGTATTGAAAGTAAAGGGTATGTTGCATCATTATATTTTAACTTGTCAATTATATAGCTCGCTTGTTGTTTCTCAATGAAGATTGTGATCTAGTGGTTAGGTACCATATCAAGACAGTAAGTTAACTAAAATTTTGCAACCTTCTCTTGGTGGAATGCAAATACTGTTATGATTTGTAACATCACCCAATCACAGGTTCCTTATTCAATTTATTAGATTTAAATTTATTGAGAAATTTACTGCATGAATTCTCATACAGCCCACGCAACTGATCTGACAATAGTTAAAATGTAAGGCTGTAGGCTATTAAGGTCCACAATGATGCTTAACATAGTAGATGTAAATTAAAATTAATTAGTACCTTATAAGCTTTGGCTAAAAGTATTGTCATGGTTAAGCCACTAACTTGTGTAGCTGTAAATCATTTTATGCTATCCATATCAAGTTCTATGTGTTCAAGGGACAAAAATTAGTTGCACATATGCAACAAACTCATGTTGAATTTAATGAAGTACTTGATTGGTCAACGAGGTATTTTCATCTTGAGCCCTCATCAGCAAACTTTTTTTTAGAATGGCAATAGTGGAAGTGAAAGTGTGAAGATGGCAAGAAACAAAGGAAAAAGGTGATGGGAGAGGAAGATTTTTTTTCATAAAAAGATTGAATTCTCTAAGAATCAATTCAAGTGGTTTTGAATTCATGAACTTCTAATTCTTAGAATTCCATAAAATTTTCAAGTTTTTAATTTATAAAAGTTCTGATTTATTTCATATATCCTCATCATCCCTTTTTATAGAAGTTTAGGTATAATATTTAATTATAAAACAAAAAAGATGCAATTTTGATAAAAAATTTAGAATTCTACTCCTGTTCTAGTCTATCTACTCACGTGCACCCCGCACCCTGCATCTATACACCTGTGTTAGTGTGCTGTCTAGGAGAGTGGTTACTATTCTTGAGTGTAAAACATGTATGTAGTTGGCCTTTACACATGTGCCTACCCCTTGCAAGTGCACTCTCCGGTATGTCCTGTCCTTTTGAGTATGCTCATGCACCCACACTTGCAGTGCTTGGCTAGTGCGCTATAATGTGTGCTTTGACAACTTGTAGCAAGTCTCCAAGTATGGCCCTGAAATTGGTCTTGTTGCTTCGTACTGTTTCATTGATTTTCATCGTTTCATCTCTCTTTTGATTTTCATCAATTTTGGATTCAATGAGTTTGACAGTGATCTTCTGCTAGTACCTTGAATATTTGGAAATTAGTTGGAGCTTTCAAATCCTTTCGATTGTCTACTTTTGGATATTGTTCATGCTTCATAGTTGTTGGAAATTGACAACAAATTTCTTTGAAGCTATAGCTTTATTTGTTCAATGATAAGCACTTCATGAAGCACCATTTCTATAGTTACATATTTCCTACATTTTTTACAAATAATTTATACTACTTTTCATAATAACAAAAACATTATGGATGTACTGTAGTTGCAAATTTCTACAGTTGCAAATTTCTCTGTCGTAGTGGCTTGGACTACATTCCTCCCCCATGCTTAAAATTGTCAGTGTTCATACCTCATCTTGCTTAAATCAATGTTATTCTTATATGGACCTGCTTTGTAATCTATGTCCATTTGTTGACATTAAACTTATACACCATTCCACCCTTTTGTGTTGCACCATTTTTTCATGCCTTTTTGTTCTTTCACTCTATGCTTTCTTTCTTTGTTCTCATCATCTTTATCATTAGATGTCTCTATCATCTTCGCAATGCCTCCTTTGTGGGCAAGCTTCCTTTTTTATTCATCACTAGCTATCATTGTTCAATCTAGTTGATCCTTGCCCTCATCAACCTTCCTTTGATTTGTTAGGTACTATACCATGCATCATTTCTTTGCCTCCAAAATCTTACCTCATTATCTTGTTATTCCTTTGTCCCCTATACAACACTCTCTCCCCCTATTTAGCTTCCTACTAAAAACTTCATCTCTGAATGAAGGCCAGAACTCACCTTTAAAATCAACAAATTAGGCACTAGTTGTGCCCACTCTCTCCTCCTATAAGCATGGCACTAGCATCCACTCCTATTGCCCTTCATGTTGCAATCACTTCAACAACCTCCCCTTTTATACATAAAACTCTCATGTTTGCCCTACCCCTCCCAACAACTCCCTTAACAAATTATTACTTGAAACTTTATTTCAAAGCTATCTGCAATTGTCTAAAAGACATAATTCATTTTCCAAACAAAGCTTGTGTAGCAACTTAACTTTAACTATGCTAGAATGGTGGTGTTGACATCTTCTTAGAGTTGGAATTAAAATATGAGGCGAATGGTTTAGTTCCCTTATTAGGTATTGTATTAAAATACTAGTTCTTAGCCTACATGCATCTTGTTGAGGCCATGGCATGGAAAGATAGAGCAGGACACCGTTGATATTTGGGGAATGGATTCTTCGAACTTCATTAAGTTCGTGGTGATTTTACTCGAAATGACTCCATGCCATTGGCCACTATGCAACATCTTTTCATAGATACCATTGATTATGTCGAGTGATCGTCTAACCCTAAGTTTGTCATATGGTGATAGCCATTAGTTATAAGATTTGTCCTTTGAAGTTGATTGTGAGTCAATCCAACACAGTTATGCCATCGTCCCTTAAAAAGAGGTGGTTCCTCTTCCCTTTGTTTGCTTGGGAATTATTAATTCTCCTCTCTAGCCGAATGAATAAACCCTCAAACATTCATTGTTTTAATCTTATATGTTGGTATGATAGACCCTAGATTGTTGAATATAGAGATCAACTTATGTCCTTTAAGTGTACCATTATGGCATTACTTGGGATCAAACTTGATGATGTTGAATTCTACAGAATTTTTCATAATTTAAAGTTATTTCATAATAAAGGTTATTATCATAATTGTAATTATTACTTAGGTCATTGGGTCTTGGGCCCCTTACCTGAGTTTTTTTATTACTTATGCTTTCAATGACCTGGAATTTAAGATAGCCTCTTGGTATGAATTTAGAGGCTTTACCCCCATTAATCAGAGGAGCTAATAGGAAAGAAGCAAATGAGAAATGTAGTAATTCTTCTTATAAATATTTTGGTGGATGATGCTCCTTACTTGTGCCCCACCTAAATTTTGCTCAACAATTGTTGAAGGAATCCAATCACTTTTAAGCTTTCTTGGGCTCTCTCCAATGAGGATTGATGATGGTCTTCCCAAATTCCTTTATGCGGTTCTCCTTAAACCCCTTCTCTGATTACTTAACTTGCATCATTTCTTATATGTCTATATCCAAGGGTAATCTTCTTAAAGTTCAAGAATTCTTGCACTGACTATTGAAATTTAAACTTATTATGGAGTACCAAGGGATTTTATCTTGTGTGATGGCCCTCAACATTACTTATCCAAGCTCAAGTAGATTAAATAGTTTTACAAGTTTTGAAATGGTCCTAGATCCCTTGAAGAAAATATTGATTTTTTTTCTTTTTTGCAAGATCATCTTCTCCTTGCATGATTGGTTGGTTTATAAAGAAAGACAATGTTAACTTCATATCCTTAGCTTTAAGAAGTTTACCTCTTGTGCATTGCTCAACATGCAAAGTTTTGTTGGTTGCATGTTGAAGAAAACAACTTGAAATTCTTTTATGGTGATTTAATGTTGGAAGGAATCTAATTCTCTTGGAAAGACTATTTTTATTGGTGTCTTCATGATTCAATACAAGACATTGTTGTTGACATCCTCATAGACTACATTGGGCTCTAATTTAGCCTTTGTGGTCAATTAGGTTGATGATCTCTGACCAATAGGCTTTTGAAACATTGATCTTCTTGGGGTTCATGAAACTATCAATCCTTTTTTGAATTTGCAACAATCTGATCAATTGGGTTCTTTGTTGAGTTCATCTTTGATTTTTTGGACATCATTTGGAGGAATTTCATTATTGTTGTCGCTTAGGCCATTGTTACAACAATGTGTGCACCACCATTTGTGCTATAGATATCATGTTTATTGCAAAAACAATTATTGCCCAATCGATCTTAAAGGATTGATCACTATCTATTCAGTATATTGTTTATAAGATATTTATAATAATTTTGCCTAATAGATTCCTCCCCGTCATTCCCAACATTATCCAATAAGTGTAAGTAACTTTTATCAAAGGTAATACCTTCATGATAACATGAAGTTGGTCATAAAACTTGCTTAGAAAGTTAGCGACAAATAACCTAAAATGGTCCTTTTATAAATTTTGATATATCCAAGGCTTTTGTCTCAATTAACTAGAACAACTTTTTTTTACTAAAGACTAGAAGTTATAAGTTTTTCTCCAAGCATCTTGCTTAGGATAAGATGTGCATCTCTAATATATGTTTCCTTTTTTTTGGGTTATTTAGTAAGTTTAGAGGGCTTTGTCATTGTTGTCTTATATCTCTCTATCTTTAGTATCATTTTGTATGCCTTCTCATGTGCTGTTGATGTACTCTTGATGGCACATTTATGGAGAACAGATTTAGCCCACTTAGAAGTAGAAACACTTGCATCACTTCTTTTGTCTTTATGTCTTTATTAATGAACACATTTTCATTACAAAAAAGGATTTGTGAATGCCATTGTGAGGTACAATATCTCATATCGTACTACACAACCTATGTCTAATATATTTATTGGACAATGTATCCTACAATCGATTTCTAGTAAGTAATCAGGGAATTCATTGTATACGTCTGGTTCTATCCTCTTATTTGTATGATTATAAGAAATCTCTGACAGCTAATTATATTGGTCCAATTCACCTTTCACAGTTGTACGATCCATAACATATATGCACAACACCATAATGTTGATTGTCATAGGACAATAATAGCATCATACAAGTATAAAGCATGACAAACATGGTAATGCATTGGTGTATCGGTTCTATATATACGTTGTTCTAATACAATCCATACTCATATATGTAAAGATGGGTGGATGAGCAATTGGACAAGATGAACTCTTTATTAAGTGGTACATAGCTTATTGTATTCTTTGATTTTCATTTTTCATTAACACGATCGTTAACATCTACTCATGTGCCATTTTGGTATGGTCCTCTTCTTGTACTAATATGATAACCTTAAATTATCAAATTGACTTGAGCTCTTAAAATTTTCAAATGAAATGGATTTTTCTATAAACCATCAAACAATATGTTCATTTAATTAGACCAATACAATTTTTGTCATTTTCCCATTCACACTTAGGACAAAAAGCTTTCCAGCTCCAGTTGCTAAGGTCATACTAGTACGATCTAAACGATTGTCTCATAGGATCATTACACGAAAAAATTGTAATGATCTCAAGCAATTTCAACTTCTCAGGGAACTTATATGCATCCCTTTCTTGACATTCAAATTAATTAATACATGTTTTAATAAAAGTGTGTGGGTTGGATCTTTATCTCTCTATGTTATATCTACAAAACAAAATTGAAAATCCCTTTCTTTCTTATCCTTTATCTTTTTTCAATGTTTTCTTCAAATGACAATATTGTTTTCTTTCCTTCTTCCTTCTCAACTGTTCTCTTTCCCTCTTCATGCTTTCACTCTCTTTCTTCTCTCCCAAAGTTTTCCAATCATATGCACTAAATCATTGGCATGGGAGAAGTTAAGGAGACTAAAATGATTTCTATTTATTAATATTTTCTTTGTAAATTCACAGAAAATTCAATTCACCTCTTAAAACTACAAACCACATATTGATAGACTCCTCATAACGATACATTTGCAACTACATACTCAAATATAAATTAGGAGACATGTTTTTTTGCACTTTTTTGAGATGCTCACAACTAAAAATATATTTGAATTTCGGATTTGCATTGCTTACATTTGATATATTTTTGAGAGGATATAAGAGTTTAATTAGACAACCTATCATTTGAAAAATACTGGAACGAGATGCAAACCAGAGCTCACAAGTGTTTGGAATTAAGTTGAAATTCTCAATGATATTCAAAGACTCATATTTGGAGCACCACAATAGTTTGCATTCTACGTAGTTAGAAGTGAAACAAATCCTCTTGCAACTAGAATCGAATAAGAATGTGTTGGTGATGTACAAACCCCATTAAGAAAAGTGTATTTTCTTTAATTCCAATCGTACTATTTATATGCTTGGGCTACCATGGGAGAATGTCCCAATTAATGTGAACTTGAAAGGAACAACTTTCTTCTTAAACTCATCTCCTTCAAACACCACTTGTTATTCCTCATTATACGAAGATGCTTGCTTGATTTTGATCAAAGGAGTTGTCTCTACATCCTCTAGCACCTCGGTTGAAGAGCAATTTGGAGAATTGAACCCTCCTTGACTCATCATGGAAGCTCCTTCTCAAGGAAAAGTGGCCTAAGGGCATGTTATTAAAAAACCAGCACTAAAAGAGGGGGGAAATACTTGTCATAACACAAAGTTTCGCAATCACGAACACTACTCAATGTTCTGATGTCGTTAAAGTTGCATAGTCAAAGTGACAAAGTTGTTCTCAAAGTTGCCAAGGGATTAACTTAATTTAGTCTGATGTGTGAACAAACTTGTCTTTTGAAAATAGTCAAAAAGCATATGGTTCATCAATATATAGAGTAGTTTTTATGTTTTTTTCTTAAATTTTCCTTTTCTTTATTAATATACTTGCATAATTATATAGAAAATAGAGGTTTTTATGACTATTTGTAAAGGTTAGTTTAGGAACAAAAAAACTTTTTACACAAACTATGTAGTGGGACATAGTTGCTATTTTGTTTAAATTATTTGGGAAAACAACAACAAACATTTTTATGATGGATTTTGTGGGTTGAGTAGAACTTGTAAATATCAGATTACTTCTATTTTCTAAGAGTAATGTTGACCGTTTCTTTTATGTTTTAGATGAAGACATCAATGCTTCCTGCTATTAAAAATCAAATCACTTCGGAGCCTATATAGTTTGATGTATACCACTATGAGGTTTTTCATATTTTATCTAACATTCATAATCCCTTGAATAGTTACTGTGGCATGCTTCACAATGACCTATTGCAACCGTGCTATTCTTTCAAATCTGACTAGTTACATAGGGACTTGTAGTGTAGTGGTGAGGCTTATTGTGTTTTGCATGAATTTAGTGAGAAGAACTTCATAAATAATTTTGCAGTGATGACATAATAGTTTTCTAATAGCTTGTCCTCATGTTAATGTTATACTATTTCCAAGAGATCTTCTAGTTGTTTAGATGAAATATTCAAATATTAACTGATTAATGCAAGTTATTTATCATATTTTTGTTTGTGGTAGATCCATGTAGATGAGAGAAAAAGTAGTCTCTTGTTTGCAAGTAGGGCTCTTCAAGTAAAAAATTATTCCAGTGTGAATGAGGTTAACTTCATCTACAAGTTATTCCTCCTATAAAACAACTTTCAATTAAGTAAACTATAATTGTTTTGTTTATTTCTTTTTATTTTCTTTAATTGACTACTTTTAGATATTTGCATATCAATTAAACTTTTGAAACTATTGTTTCTATCCTCTTTTTACACCCTGTCACCAAAAGAGTAATCATTTTATGCACATATTTTGTAGAGCACTCACTATGAACATCTTGAAGAAGAAATTCTTAATCTGTGCAATTACTTATTATAAGTCTAGTATATGTCTCTAGAGTTAGTTTTTCAATTAGACATTTAATTTGCTTAGACACTGTTCTTCATGATTGCACTAAATTTATGTGTTATAGAGTAAACTTGAGAAGGATCAAATAGCTTTGGAGTTGGAGGAAAACAAAGCAAAAGCTTGTCGAGAGATAAGGTTATTGGAACAAGAAAGGAAGATTGAGAATCTCAACTCACATATATTATGTTTTGAAAGGGATGAAAAAGTTATTCATTTAAGGTTTGTGCTTTTTTCCATTGGTGTATTGGCAATCTAATTCTTTTTTTATTCACTATTTATAAGATGGTTGAATAGATTTTTTGTTGTAGTTGCAAATTGCTTTTTATTTGTAAACTTGCGTATGGTTAGACAGCAAAAACGTTTTTGGCTAGAGCATCTAATTTTCCTTAACCATTAATTTGGTTTTAATCTACTAGATTAGAAGTTGTTCTGCAAAGATCTGGTAGTAGCCTTGTGACATGTGCAACATGAAATGTTTTGCAGTTCCTTGTGGTGATGGTCATAACAACATTAGCCTTTTATGTATGAGGCTGGCTTCATTATGGATTCTTGACATAACCTGCAAAGAAGAATTTTTTTAAGTCAGGCAAAGTAGTGGTTTGTACTACATTTTCTAGAACTATGCTATGTTTAATATCTTTATCCAAAATATTTCATGTCATTACCTCTTAAAAAGGTTGCTAAATTTCTAATGAGTTGCAGTTCATTTGGAATTGACCCTATTTCCTAATAGGAGGATAAAGATTCAATGTGAGTATAGCCTTTATTTTTCTTCAAAACAAATTACTTAAAAACTTTTATGATTATAAAACCATTGTCTACCATGGAGTTGCAAAATATTTGTTAGTATTGAATTTTCAGAAAGTAAAGTAGAAGGAAAGTTTTTTCCAAAAAGAACCTTAATCATTTTGTTGTTGGCTTTATTCAGCTAGCATCTTAGGATTGCTCAAGCCCATCTTTAATAGTTTTGAAACTATTTATGGCCATCATTAGCTTTATTTGGCCTATATTCCTCCTCGTCAATCCTACTTTTTAGTTATGAGAATATTACATAGTTAAAATTTTTTATCTTAAACAATTATGAAGGGTCACGTTTTTTTCCTTGCAATTGTTTGAGTTCTTTGCATTGTAAGTAATTGTTGTATTGTATGTTACGCATATACATTTTAATTTTAATTGATTTATTTATCTTTTTGTTTAATCCTCTAATCATTTAAAATTTTTGTTCATTGTTTACAATTTCTAAGCTTATCATGCACCTATAAGAACTTGGCTTCATATTTTGACTTTTTTGTATTTCCTCTTATTTATTTTGCATTGTTCTATTTTATCTTTAACGATATATTATTATTGTTATTATTATTTTTAATTAATTCTTTTTTGGTTAAAGCTAAGGAGGCAGGTGACCTGGTATCCTGGGCCTTCTCAAAAGAAAATTACTGATAAGGTAATGCTTGTTGATGCATCCATTACAATTATTTTAACCTTCATTTATGTTGTTTTCTTTATGATTTATTTATTCTAGGTTGTAATATTTCTAATATTATGCAATAAATTCTATTAACTCTTTGACATCCTTTTATTTCCCTTCTTTGTAAGAAAAAGATTTTCCTCGTATAAGAACACAAGAATATAAGAGGAATTTCATTGGATATCAATTTGTGTTTCCATATAAAGTTTGATATGTTTATTGGAAATAACTAATCTATTACAGGTAATTGGGTTCTTTATTGTCATGTACTTGACAAGCAAATTGTGTGCTGAGTTTATCTTAGGTCACTTTTAATTTGGCATGAGGTGCCATATCTTGAAATAGTATGACTGAAAAAGACACAATAATTTTAGGAGACATTTGGTTGAATATTATTTTGATAGTATTGACATTTAGATCATAGTGTTATATAGATGTTAATGTTACCTAAGGTTTATCAATGTTTTTTTTAATTTTTTGCTTAATTTTATCTAAATAATCTACTTTTCTTATTGTTAATATGAAGTTGTTTGTCATCTGGATGTCACTTATATTTGCAAAGTACAGTTAAAATTTTAAATAATATTATTTAAAAATGTAATCAAATATTGCACCTAATATATTTAAATGATATTGTAGTGTATGCCATTATAGTTTAACCGAATGACCTTTTAATATTTTATTTTCCCATTAGCTCTAGGTAATATCATCTCAACATTGCTTCTTGCATGTCATGTAGCTTTATTCTTTAGTAATGATTTACTACCCATAGTACTTTACGAGTTACTAATGTATATGTTTTATGTCAACACTTACATTGATTGGTTTAATTCTCATTATTCATTTATTTAGTGAAATTAATATATAACAAGTCGTTATCCATGTCTTATGATTATGAAGCCAACATCAAGCCTAAGAAAGGTCCTCTTTTGCCAATTGCTTCTTATTTATAGAGAAAATAAAGATCATTCGAGGATACAGTCACAAGAGTTTTCTAAGACATTAGAGCCATTCCTGTACTTATTTAATTATCTTTCTCAAGAATAGGGGCCACCCTTTTCATCTTTTCTTGATAATGTTTCACTTATTTTCCTGTGAACTTGTGCTCATAGCCTTTGAAGCTTTTATTTACATACTTGTATTTGTTTAATATCTATTTTAGAAATCATATATATTTTAAGGGAGGCTATACTATTTATTATGATAGAATAGTCAAATTATTCATCTAATTCCATTTAAACACATCATTGTTTTGAATCAACTAATCATTTATAGACATTTATGATCTTAGTTTCATATTTTAGTATTTTATTTTTCAATTAAGATCTGAATAAACTTAAATAGACTTATCTAGTACTAATAATCTTATGAGAATTTATTCAAGTCATTATTAATTTAAATTTATTTAAAATAGACTTTGTTTGAGTTGTTATTAGGATTAATTAGAGACCTTAACTCATTTAACACCATTACTTAGGTCCTTGTAATGGTTTTGGCCTCTTGAACCATATGCTTCAACTTAGATAATGTGTTTCACCTTTATTCACTTGTGGGATGATTTTTTCCTTATTTTAAGATTTTTTTTATAAAAAAATCATTCATTTATTTTGTTTTTGGAGTAATTCGTAAGTCCAATTTGACCAATTTTGCTTTGCCTCAGGTATATTTAAAACTTTGTTTTGTTTTGACTAGAACCAAAGAAATTCTAAAATACTACATGAATATCTTTCTAGCATTATCTATAAAAATAATAGAAGGATTGAAGGGCACTAAGAGAACGTGCCCTTTTCTAAAACCAAGATTTCTTCAACTGTAATTAAGAAGCAATAGTTTTTGTTTAAACCCTGCATTTAGAATTGGCTATTGCAACTCTTATTACAACAAATGGTGTTCTTTTGGGTCATCCTCATAATGAATGTTGATTATCTTGGAGCATTGCAAGCAAATGTTCCACTTTGTCACCATTTCTCCATTAACAATACCTTGATTGAAATCCATCTACAAATCAAGCCATTGAATGTCGTCTCTATCACAATTGATTTGTATTCTTATTCAATCAGGGTTAGTCCCCGTGTCTTTTTGACCTGAATATCTAGTTATCACCTAATGGATCCATTAAATTTTTTATTCATCTTTATGCATTGTTGAAAGTATGACTCTAATTGCATCATTTTATAACCTTGCCATAATGTCAAGCTATTGACTAGTTTGGTCCCTAGAAAGGTTTTTCTCATTTAAGGTTTATATTTATAGACTAAACATTTCTTTTGTGTTGCTACTGAACACTATATTCCTCAATTTAGAAGTCTATTAGGAGTTTTTCCTTGCATTATTGATTCTACATTTAAATCTGATGATCACTTCCTATTGTCATTGGTCACAATTGTTTTACATATTAAACTAATTTTGAAAAATTGCATCAAAAGAAGTAATGTTGCCATCCTTAGAATTCTGATACTAACATAGTTATAGTCATTTCTTTTTTGGCTACTCTTCAATAATTAATTTTTGCAATTTTTAGGTTTCTAACCATTGCAATTTCATTGGTAAGATTTGTTGATTAATTGTTACATGGGAAACTTTACCTTTTCCTTTCATAAAGGGTTAGATGTTATACATACTGAATATTTCTTTGTCAATTTCTTCCATGTTGGAGCAAGGTGGTTTATAAGCTTTCATGGTCATGTCAATTTGCAGTTGTCCTTGTTGTCGTTGAGAAATTTTCTTCTTTGTTAGTAGAGAGGAGCATTTGCTTGTTGGATTGTTCAGAGATGCAAATTTACATAAATTCTCTTTTAAAGTGGAAATATATTTCAAAGGATTAGAAAAGTATTTCCATTTATTTGATGAGAATATGTAGACTGTCCCTTTAGTCTCAAATAAAAGACTAATTTCTAAAAAATGCTAATTATCATATGACCATTGATGCTTTTTCTATATTTAAGTCTTTTCAATATTGATTAAAGTAAATAAAATTAAATAAACTTTAGTGGCATCATATTTTGTAAGGGCATTACTATGTAACTCTTATTTATATTAATTTGTTTAAAATAAACTATAATTGAGTGAGCTCTTGGATTATATACAAGCCCAAATCATTAAGCCCCTCTATGTAGTAGCAATGCAAATTCCTTCAACTAAATAGAATTCTGTTCTCATTCCTTTCTTTTTCTAATTTCCATTCCAAAGATGGAGAACAATAAAAAATCATAATTGACTTAGTGAAGAGCTATGTAGAACATCATTTAAAAGGTCAAAAGCAATATATAGTTTCACCTTATACAATTCAATCATGATTTCTTGATGCTTAAGAAAAATCCTTTTTTAAATGAAAAATTGTATGCAGGCTTTTGAGATTTGGCCAAACTTTCAAGTTTTTTACTTTTCAAAATTGGCCACTAAGCTCATAAATTTTTTAAATGATATAACTAGATCCTTGACTCTTTTTTCCCTACTAAATATCATTCAAATATTCTAATATAAGTCTTAGATGTCTGTGTAATTGTTAAGTAGATCTCAACAGGAAAGTGTAGTTTAACAATAAAAAATTAGACTAGTTATCTTCTGGCTAGTTAAGCCAAACTTGGAAACATCAAAAACATTTGGTTTTAGGTTACAAGTCCTTAACATCATTTTTCAGCCTACCTCTTCTCTTTTGAATTTATCTTTTTCTTATGTCTTGTTTGGTTTGTCTATTTTCTATTTATATGAAAAACTTTTAACAGCACATCTTCTAAAAGGTTAAATATTTCCAAACCATAAAAACCTATTTTCTATAAGCTTATTCTTAATTACTAAAATACCAACCATCCTTCTCCAAAATGTACTTATTCGTATTATATTCCAAAGTTGAGACACTCATGCTCCGTTGTATTTATTCTATTTATGATAAATTTAATTTTCTTGCATTGAGACCATATAATATTACAATCTTATAGCAATCATATAGGCATACCTTAAATCTTAAATTGGATGTTTTTTTCTCATAAGACAATTTTTTTGTTGTGGTAGTTATTCGTCAAGGAATAAGCATTTTAAGCATAATAAGTGTTATTGGTATAATATCTTTGTTGATGATTTTGAAGAGCATTTTTGTTCATAGAACTATGGATTTGTTAGCTTATGCTTTCTTGAGCTGGGTTAAAAAACATGCTCAAATCCAAATGCATGTTGTGAAATATTTTTGAAAGTTGGTTTTAGGGTCAATGTTATCTATTTTTTGTAGTAAAAAATGGACATATTTGTATTTTTTTGCATGTCAATCAAAAATGTTATGGAAAGATCTATTACAAGAATATTTTTTCGACCACATTTCATCAAACAAAATTAAAATTTCATTTCCTTTCTTAAATGGCAATAACTGCAACGAACAAACCCAATACCTTTTTGACAACCTTTCTAGAATGTGTCAAAGTTAGAGTTACCTTCTAAGTTAAATGAGGAAGCTGACAGTGTGCAGCAAATTAAAGAGAAGCCAGAATTTGCATTCACCTTCCATTCAGCTATCCTATGCTAGAAATTTGTACATTTAATTGGAATACATTACCTTTGGGAAGTTGTTTGCCTGATATTACTGAAGGCACTGATAAGGTTTAGGACTTTTTCTTTTTGATCAGCATACTTTGCTAGATGTTACCTACTAGAAAAAACTCATCAAAATTGAGATAGCCTAAACTTAGTATGTATTCTGCCTTCCCCAACACAAAGACCCTCTCTCTCCTTTCTAACTTTCAAATGTCTAGAAGTTTTGCAAACAGTGGTTCTCTTATTACTTTTAGGAAGAGGATCAATCTTCAGCGAAGCTACCCGAATTTGGTGACCTTTCAATAAAAAGTGATAGCAAGGTGTCTATCTTTCTATTGCCTTCCTTATAAGTTATTTCTTATGCCCTCTTGTGAACAAATAGAAAGGTGTCTCTTTTTTGATTATTTTTAATTATGTGAACATCAAATTTCTCCAAAATAACTATATGGAATTAGAATCAATTCCAACAAACAGAATTATTGCTTCATCAACATGTCATTTGAAGGAATTTGTGCCTCCGATCATTGCAATCGGACTAAACGAGAAACTGGAGCAATTTTGGCCATCAAATAGCTTGAGGAGAAGATTCCTACCATTCAAAATGTTTCGTTGAACATAGTTTTTTTATTATTATCCTATTAAAGTCTTCTTCCAATGTGGATTGAATCTTTAGAAATGGAGAAGACTTCACTATAGATGAACTTGGACAGTGTTGTTACTTCGACAACTAAACAGAATGCTTGCTTTAGAGAGAAGTGTGAAGATGTATGTCATTTGGTTGTAGTTCTATTTGATGTTGTAGGTGAATTGTTTAATGAATATCTTCATTTATTTATGAGTTTGAGCTTGGAATCTAGTTTATAACATGAGTGCTAAGCAAATTGCTTAATTACCTGAAGTCACTAACATATTAGTGGTAGTCCTATTCAATCAAATCCCTTTTTACTTTATGTTTTGCTTGCTTTTAAGGAACTACTTTAGTCTAATATGTTTTAAGAATATAGACCTAATAACTGAATTAAGAATTCTTTCTTAAACTTTGGAATCCATTTTAGTTTTTTGAAAGTTGAACATTAATGTTTGTGATAGGTCATTACCAGAAATGCAGTTATGTCAGTTTTATCTGATTTCTCCTAAGCATATTTTGCCCTGTAGTCACTAGAAATCTTCGATAAACGCAACATAAATAGCATTGATAGTGATACATTATCTTGTACTTATTACATAAACATTAAAACTATTCTGTTCAAATATGAATTAATTGTAGAAACCATACCTATAAATATGAACAATGACATAAAACAATAAAATTTGATGCTAAACTATCAAGCAATTGACATTAAATAAATCAACTAGGAAGATGTTCAATAAAACTTGTTAAATAATTTGGAGCATCTACTGCATTACGAAATAAAAGAAAGCATGGCAAAACTTGGTGAGGCATCAGACATCTTTAACTTATCTCATGGTTACAATGGAGAAGCAAAGCAATGGCTGTAACAACAAGAAGAAAAAAGACAAATGGCTTATGGGTAGAACTTGCTTAGCATCCTGTTTTATTTGTTAAATCCCTCTTTATATGTCTGGATGTATTTCTCCTAATCATTTCATTCATTTTTAATTCTTAACCATATATCTACATTTTTAAATAATATTGCAATTTTTCTTTTAGCTTTAAAATAGTGCACTGCCAACATGCAGTACAACTTAACCACAATTTTATATTTAGATGGTGTTGGTTGCTACACAGATGAATTTTTTTTATTTTAAATACATTTAAAAAAAACTGTGCATTTCATAATGATGATTCCTTAGCTTGACCTTCATTTCATTTGGATTGTTTACTTTGTTCCAGAGGTTATTTTCTTATAAGAAAATAACATTTTGGTGACATTAATTGTGACATTTCATTCAATTGTTTTCAATTGAAAAATTTAAATAAAATTTTCTTAGTTGTATGATATGTAAAATAATTTAACTCAACTATTGTTTTTTTCAATTGTGTACAATGTGCTATTATGAACTCCCTTGTATTTTGTGGTTCTCTTTTAGCTACAACGAGAAGTCTGGAATGCTTAAGAAGTTGCAAGAGCTGTCTATGACGAACTGGTTTTCAATCTTCTCTCTAATAATTTTCAGATGCATTGTTTACTTTGCTTTTGCCTAGTTGAATGATCTTTCCTTTTAATATTTTTTTTATATTGGAACTTTGAAATCTTCATTTTAGAAAAACTTTTATGCTAGCTATTCTAATATGCTTGGCTTTTAGAACCACTTTTTTAGGGTTCTCCTTGGAGTGAAAAAAGGAAAGAAATAACAGTTTGTTTGTCATATTTTTAGGAGTTAGTGACTCAACTCAAATGCTTTTCGATGATGTTAGAGAAATTGTATTCTAGTTTGGCCTTTTAAAAAATTCATTTGAAAATATTTTAGCCATACCAAAAGACTTCATGTAGCTTTTCTCCTTTTCTAAAATAATACTGGTAATTCTTGCATCATTTTGTGCTTATTTTGTGATATGTGTAGTAGATATGGCATATATTGTTGTTCTCTTTGGTGCTTTATCTAATTTTTTCACCATTGAAATGATGAATTTTTGTATTTCTTTTCAAGCAAAAGTTTGTTTTTGTTGAATCAAGGCCATCTACAATTATTGTCATATTCGTGGTTGTTTTCAAAAAACAAATATGTCAAAAGTGAAGTACCTTGCTAGGAAACCTTTGAAGAGAAGTTGTATAGTGGATAAGGAAGCTGATGAATATATGTTTTTTACTCAAAAACTATTTCATGTTATCATCCATAACTTGGTATTTTGATATAATCTATTTTGAGGATGTGTCTTTGCAAGGAAATATTTACAACTTGGTTGCATTAATAAAATTGAATTTTGACTTGAGTTACATTCTCCTTGTTATCCCTTAAGCTGCTAAGTGTGATTTGATAAATCATCAAGATACTTCACAATTATGGGTATGGGTTGCTTGTATAGTAATGGAGATGGGAGTCCTCTTTTCACATCAATTCTTGCACCTTATTTGAACGAGAAAGGGTTTGTATATTAGCTTGTAATTCAACCTCCAACTTGTGGAATGAAGTTTTTTTTTTCTTTTCTTGTTTAAAAAGATTGGAGACTTGTCTAATTGTTGTGATTAACATCAATATAATGCCGATGGTTACCATTTGGTTTAATGTAAATGAAAACTAGATAGACCTTTTCCTCCAACAATTTCTATTGTATCACCTGGCAAGATTCAACAACCATTCCAGTCCAATTCTTGGATTGTAGAAACACCTCAAAACTTGGTCCTAAAAGCTTAGCTAGATTTCTGGAAGGCTTTCTCTTAAAGGTTTTTTTATCACCTTTGTTTAAGTTTTGTAGTTTCCCTTCTCATGTCAAATTTGCTCAACTTTTTCGCTCTTCTTATGAAATCTCCAATCTTAGAGTGCAATTCTTGAGGAAATCTTTAAGAACCATTGGTGGAACTTTCTACTTATTACTTCATGTGCCTTAAACTTTCAAGCTCATAATATCAAGTGGATCTACGCTTGATCTCACTATCTCAAGATTTGGGCATTCTTCATTGGGTGCTATACTCTCTCAAGGTTTCCTCGTATCCCTTTCTTGGTGGTTAATACCTCTTGTGGCTTGTAGAACGTTTCTTCAAGGTCATTTAAACATATGACAAATGTTGTTGGGATATGTTAAGACTATCTTATTTGCTTTTGTTGTTGTTATCTTGATAATTTCTCCTTTTTTCAAGAATTTAAGTCTCTTTGAATATGTTTGAAGTAGAAAAGGATTTGTTGGAGAGATTTTTTTATTTTTAAATAGAGAACATGAGATAACGTAACTCATGTTTTTCTTGTTTGAAGTTTTTCTTAGTTAGTCGCCTACGACATTTGTGCTTTTTAGATGATGTAAAGTGGGACTTATGTACCTCATCTAGGGGTGGTTCAGTAATTCTCATAAATCATATACTTTGATAGTAGAATTTTTCGTTCCCATGACAAGGTCATACATAGGAGATAATACCACATGAAATTCCTTATCAATTGTGAAATGCTTAAGTAATTTTTAAGTTCTCTAGATTTATAAGTATTGATTTCTCTTTATGACAATAGATTTAGCAAAAAAAAGTTATCATTTATTTTCTTTAGGAGTTGAAATAACATATATCAAATTGGTTTTAACTTTCTTAGCCCCTTATCTTTTATTATGCAAAACAAGGCTAGTTCTCATAAAATTATCTTAATGATGATACATATCATGTCTTGTTTTGTACTATTATAAGAGCTTCAACCACATCTTGATAGCAATTTGAATTTTTTATATTTTCTTGATAATATTTTATACCATTTATTTGTCTTTATTGGATGGCTTTATTGAGAAATCCAAGTTGAGTTGGTTCTATGGTAGATATACTAGACAAACCTTAAATGGGCTCCAAACTGTTGATTTGTTGAAGTGTTGATTTTGTGCATATCATGTCTGTTTTTATAATTATGTTGGAAAAGCTTCAACAACATCTTGAAGTGGTTTGAATTATTCAAATATTCTTGATAATCATTTATACCTTCTATTATATTAATACTTTGACTCATTGGTTGGGCTTATCTCAAATTCCAATTTTAATGGGTTCTATAGTAGGTATATTAGACAGACCACCTTGGATAAGCTCTAAATAATTGAACTATGAATGGTTTGATTTAATGAAAATTGGGCACACAATAGATTATGATATGATGGCTTTCAGTGGCGAGAATTATATCCTTTCATTGGATTCACATTTACTATGTTAATGACCTTTGCCTAGTCATCAATTTGTTGATAATATGAGTATTTCAATTCCGCATAGTGTTTGCTGGTAACTCAAGATATATCCATACCTTCGTTAAGAAAAAAGTGTTGCACTCTATCATCGTAGGAATGGTTTTCTTAATCGCAACAAGAAATTATGAAATCATCTTATCTTTGATAAGCCTCCAAGAGAATCCATCAAGATGTTCTTCTAGGGTTGATTAGGTACCAATAGTGGTATGTATAGACCTTACTTTAGATCGATTGGTTTTGTAATGCTTAAGAATGTACTCTCTTGAATGAACTTCTCTACATCAGATTTCATACTTGGCTAATATATTATCTTTCTAGGTTCAAAATAAGCTTGTTAAAAATGTTTTTTTTAATCTATTTGTATGAAATACTATGAAATATGATATTGTATGTTAAATGAGATTAATTGTTTAGTTTTAAGTAGACATTTTGCTTGGTGACAAGTGTGTGACATTTTTATGTCAATAATGAAAGACTTATTTTGTGTTATTGGAATTGGAGGTTTTTTGTGGGTTGAGGATTAAAGTCAATATATGAACTTTATTTTAAAATAACAGTGTAATGCTAAATGAAAAATAGTTCCTTTTAACATATATGGTAAGACCCTATTCTTCTTTACTTTATGTTGTTTTGCATCCTTACTAAATAAGTTGGGCAATTATGGTACAATTGGGTGCTAAAGAAAAAACAAAGTAATAGCTTAAAGAGAAATAATGAAGGAGAGATTGACATGAAATTAGGGAAAGATGGAGATTATGATGAGAATTTAGTAAGTAGAGCCTATGAGGAGTTCCAAGGAGGAGCTTGCTGAGATGAAGAAAGATTTTGTGTGTGTGTTGTTCAAAATTTTGTTTGAAATTTTAGATTTGGGACTATTTATTTTTGTACCACTCCATCTAGCAATCTTTTAGGAATTACTCATTGCTAGGTGGTTCTAACTCTAAGGAATTTTTTGATGATCACTTTCTACTTTCTTTAGTCCTAAGTATTACATCGGGATTTAGTTTTTGTCATAAGTTTGCAAATCGACCATGGACTCAACTTTTAAGAGTATTTGTTGTTGTTTAAATTTTGAGGGCCTAGATTGACATAGATCAACTTCTTTGATATTCTCAATTAGGCTTAGACAACCTTAACCTTCCCCTCTTTGCAATGGTTGCATTTGACTTTGGTATTGATGTATTTTTTGGTTTTATATTATGGTGCTTTCATCATGATAAGTTATTGCTTTGTAACTATCTATGCAAAGCTTTGAGCGGTTTATGTTAGCTATGCTACCTATTATTCCAAAGATTGGTTGGAATCTCCATCATGTATAGTTGTTTGTTCATTTCCTTTTGTGAACTTTTAGTCTTGGCCATATATGTCCAAGATGATGCTTCAATACCAAATGATTCATCCACAGCTCGTACCATTGTCAAATGTAGTTGAAAAATAAACTGAATGAATAAAGTGCCTTGAGCAATATTGTGTCATCTTAGGTCACTTAACTAGCTTTTGTTAAATACTAAAATTCCTTTTGTTCCAAGGAATCCAAAGAGAGCTCAACCAAGGAAGAAGATGGAATTTGAAGGGTTAGATTCCCATATGATTTTTTTGTTAATCAGCCCATAAAAACAACTGCAATATATTATTGTACAATTTGTACATGTGTCATTTTCCTTGCCCTCGACAAAAGCTTAAGTTGGGAAAATATTTGCATATAAATGAAGCATGCTTGCCCTGTTACATTCTTAATTGACTACCTTTTCAGATTTGTCTCTTTCATATTTTTTTAGCTTAAGCAATACTAATAGGTTTGATGGAAATTAGTTGATTTTAAGAAACTTGTCTTTTCTATTTTCAAATGATTTGTTGTCAAATTTGATGCCTCTTTATTGCCTGACAAGTGCTCTACCAATGAGCCCTACTTCTTCTACCTAATATATATGTTTATAATATCTTATCTTATGTATTTAATTGTTGTATCTATTTGTGATTCATATATTACTTTTTTGATGTGCAAATTATCATATGTATATGCACTTGTTACTCTCTTCATAAGGGCTATATGACAAACATTACATGTTGATCATTAGATTTGTTAAAGAAAAAATCTTACATGTTGATCATTACATTTGTATTACCCTTAAACAAAAAAAATTGATTCATATCAGTTTGAATACCTGCTCAATTCTCCTCTTATGAGACAATAATATGGTTCTCATAAACTACTTAATTTCACATTCTATTATGTTATGTTTTTAGAGTCTTAAGACCGTTCCCATGGAGTGTGCGCACAACTTATGTCCCTCATTTAAGGAATTCAAGTTTGAGAAGGTATGATATTTTGATCTTGATTTTTATTTCTCCAGTGAAAATACACAACAATTCTCATCTAAACAAATCACTCAGATATAGAATCTATTGGGTAACCAACTATGTCAACATCAGAAACAAATTCATGAGCTCAATTGTTGCTTTGAAAACATGGAGAAGATTATTGTGGTTAGCTAAATCAAGTCTTTCCTTTTTTATTTTTTTAGGATGATGTCCCCATTCAATTTTTTATTCATGTTGATGTTGTAGAAATTGGGCCTTTAGTATGATATGGAGAAAGATGAACTCATTTTTTAGATTTACTCTCTAAAAAAGGAAGTGTCATGCTAATCATCTTCTTCTCTTGCTAGAGAGAAAGAATCTCTGAGAAAGGAACTTGACAAAACAAAATAAAAATTAAAAGATATCGAAGGCAAACTAAAAAATAAAATCAAAGACAAAGTAAAGCTTGAGGTAATTATTATTGTCACAGAAGTGTTAATTCAAGTTTTTTTTATTTTCTTCATTAAAGGTGATCATTTCCTATGTTAGAGTGAGGAAGCTCATATTGAACAAGAAGTTAAGAGCATGAAAGGTCAATGAACTTCGCTGGAACGCAATATGTTGAAGCATCAGTCAAATGCTATATTCTGGAAAACATTACAGGTAGATATCAGATAAGGAAGTCTTCTTATGTTCTATTTATACTAGGTCCTAAGCAATTCCTAGTTAATTTATTAGCTAGTTAGTAACAAGCAATAATGCAAGATGTAATATAGTAAACATATGAGATGCAACGAGAAGAACAAAGGTTTTTTTCTTAATGTTTTAATATGCTTCACCAAATCATGAACTTTATTGAGCTAGACCTAAGCATATGTATAAGGTTTTTGAACTCCAATGCTTATTTTCTCTTTGATCTTTGTCTATTTAATTTATACTTTTAGTTGATATTCAATTCCTTATATTAAGTGAATAGATTTGATTTGGTTTGGTACATTATGTTTGTCACATGTATTATTTGAGGATGAATATCAAAAGCTTGTATTCAGTGCATTGAGATGGTGGCTAATATCACTTCGATGAAGAGTCTTTGGAAACTACAATTGGAGATAAGGAAGAAGCGGTTGTTAAAAATGAAATTCTAGAAACTGACTTTGTTGTTATGTCCAGCAAATTGAATACTTGTTGATGTAAAACTACTAAAAGAGGAGCTTTCTAGACTTGTATAAATCCTTATAATTATAGAACAAATAATTTTTGAACAAGTGTTAATTTCTTATCAATGCTTCTAAGCTTCTCTACCATTCAACTTAAAAAATCTATTGGTTTTGATATCCTATTTTTGAACTTGAAACTAATTTAACTAGTAGGAATGAAGTTTATCTGATTGCAAAGTTGTTTCTAGAAGTTCAAAAGATTCTCTCAGCTATCTATTAAGACCAAAAGGAAGAAATTATCTCATTACTATAATTATTCAAATAATGCATATGGCATTGAAACTGTTCTTTCTTTCAACACATTTTTTTAAATTCATATACTTATTTATTGATTGGATCAGCAACATAATGAAGCTCTTTTAGAACTTGAGGTCATAAAATCTACTGCAGACTCTAAAGAGAAAACTTTGATAGAGAAACTTAAGATATCAAATTATATAATTGTTTGCCTTACAAATAATCTATCTATGGTATTTGTGAATCGTAATGCAACTATGGTTTATACTTTTGCAATGTGAATATAACCTTAAAAATCTATGAAAGTGAACCCATGATATGTACCCCAGAAATTTGGTATGAATTTTTGTAGGATTTTCAACTGGCTTAAATGAAATGGAGTACACTAATTTTACTAAAAGTATGTGCACTATATTAAGTGCAGTGAAAGCATCTTGTTTTGCAAATGATTATTTTTTTACTAACTTTCTCTATTATTTTTTAATTTTTTCATCAAGCTGGTTAGGATTGATGTTAATCATTGCCTTGATTTTTATGGTCATAATTTTTTAATAGGATATTGTTGATCACTTCAAAAGTATATAATTCTTTAGAGTTAATTTTTGACATTATTCCTGCACAATCTGGGCATGCTATATGATGAATATGTATACTATTAACGATAGAATGTGGTCAAGAGCACGTGCATGAGCAAGTCTCATGCAAGTACATGTAGGATGGTTCAGGTTATTTGGAGGAGAAGAGAGAGATAGAAAACATGGGAGGAAGAAAGAAAGAAATTGATGGGAGGGAGACCAAAACTTTTTCATGCAAAAAGCTCGTGAATGAAGAAAAACTAGTTTCTCTGACAAGTCATTCCAAAGGTGGAAACTCATCGTAACATAGCACAAATTCAAGCATATGATCTTTATTTATGTAGTGCACAAGGCCAAAAATGGAAAATGAAGAATTGATGTAGTTTTGGTGCAAGTCACATGAGAATGTTCAAAACAAGATAATGTCACTGAGATAAGGTATCCATGAAGGCTTGCTACTAGATTCATAATTCATTAAAAACATCATTGAGATTGTCATACCATTGGATGCACTAACAAAAGTGAAATTGAATTTAAAGAGAAAAATGATACTCTTCCTTCTGTTAAAGAATAAATTATGGGCACACGTTTGATTTTTCCCAGTTTATGACTTTCTTTTAAGATTGCATTAGATCTGTCAAGCCATGTAAATAACATCTTATTAATGGTTTGACGACATCTTCTAGCATATTATTTCATGCTGCTATAGGAAGCTCTAAGACACTCATGGTCATAAAACAAGGAGATTTTAGCATTACATGAAGCCGTGAAAACATTGGTTGCCATCTTTGTTCGGAATGAAACATCGCACACAATGATAGACAACCTCTCAAAATACTTGCATAACCTACGAAGTTTCAAAAGGCCTGATGCATTAAGCACATTTCTTATCTGTAACTATTAAACATTGTCATCACATATAAGAAATGAGCTCGAAATAAGTTGGTTGGCTTTCTTTTGAATAGTAAGCAACTTTTGTTTAAGTTTTGTGAAGTGGGTCTAACTAAAGATGCAGAAGGAGTATTTGTTGAGAGATAAAGAGGATATTGACTTTAATGGGGTTTGATTAAATGTGAAAACAATAAAAGCAATTTAATTTTCAAATAGGTGAAGGCCTTCCCTATTAAGGGATACAACTTTGCATTCCATGTAATGGGGATTAGTTGAGATTTGTTCAAGAGACTCATACTTTAAGGCTGGTTGGCTGCTTTTGATTGAAAAAAAATATTATCCTGATTCGACAAATTGAACTTGTATTGTTCTCGTAAGAAATAAGAATTTGTGAAATGATATGTTGTTTATAGCATCATAAATAGGACCATCTAACAACTCTTATGAGGGTACCATTCATGATATTTTAAAGTTTAGGATGAAAGTCTCTTCTATCTCTAGTTTTCTTTCAACATGTTAGGCCATATTTTTATTGGTTGACGACTATTCAATATGTAATTTGAGATTTAGTCATTATACCCCATTCAATGCAAATTTCCAATTTGACACAATTAAACGTATCGAGGAATTAGTGCAAGGTAGTGCACAATAGTTTCAATAAGAATTGAAGGATACACTTAAAAGTTGATGGAAAAGCAACAAAACAATAATAGGCAAAGGTATAATGGGCACTAAGTGGAAAATGGTTTCAAGGTTAGGAACATTGTATGGCTTCATATCGATTAGATCATTTAAAGGGTTAAGGAAGGAACCTCAAAAGAAATGTGGAATGACCCATTTTGTCTTTAAGAAGGTTAAAGACAATGTTTGCTTGCATATTCTTTCTCTATATATGCAGATTGATTTGGAAGTTTGTTTTGGGAGTTGAAAGAGTTGTGGTCAAGCCTTCCAACTTTGCTTTTGAATGCAATCTAGTGGTGCATTCTCTTAATATTGTGTTGGAGTGCAATGCAATTTTATAAATTTCATTGCATGATCGAAAGTAGTTGCTGAGATTAATGAATTATGAAAGGATGTGACTAGTCGAAGAGCTTGAACTATGTCACAGATTTGGCCTAGGAAGATGTTTTTGTGAGGGACGAGGGAGCTAAAAGAAGAAATTATAATGATAGTATTTGGAGTGAAGAATCATATTTTTCTCATTTATTCATTATTGAGAATACAAAATAATTTATTGTGCATTATTGTTTCTAGTCCTAATTTAAAAAGAACACTTTCTAAATAATAATATCAAAAAATATCATTTGGCATTATCTTATCTGAATATTTCTATACAATCATAAATTTTAATGTGAAATTTAATAAAGAATTAAAGCTTTTATTGTAACTAAAAATACTAATTATGTTTAGAATATTGTAGATGTCTATGCACCATATGGGATAAAACTCATTTTGGTTAGTATGGAATAAGCCAAAGAATTATAATACCTTAATATGATACATTATGTTGTGATATTATGGTATCAAATTGATAGCTCCTATAATATTATGTAGTTTAAGAAAAAACAAAGCTAAAACTAATGAGCCTATAACATCCTTGATAGAAAAATGCGAGTGATCATTAGATGAAATTTTAGATTAAGAATTATTAGATAAGGAGTTACTCCTAGTATATTTCTAGGTAAATAAGTGTATGAATATTCTTACATTTGGAAGATAGAAAATGTATCAAAGCTATATATATCAAAACATAGTTTTATAATTTAAATATATCTTTTAAAGACAAAATTTTGTTTGACTAATATAAGAGAAGAAATTAGGCACACTACCTTTATAAAATATGATTGTCTCCTAATATTATGGTACTAGAATGATACTTTTTATAATACAATGTGCTACGTCTTGAATAAAACAAAACTTAGTTGGCCTATGACACCAAGGGTTAAAGATGATAATGAATGATTATTGAGTGATGTCTAAAAGGTGGAATCTCTGATAAAAACATGATCCTTAGCTTCTTTTAGGTGCAAGGAGGCAATAATTCTTATTCTCACATAAAAAAAGAGGAGAAAAATTCTAAATTACATATAATACGAAGGTTTTAATATATTGAGGTGATTTTTAGCATAAAATATTGTTTTATTTACATGAAACTATGAAACAGAAATTATATCTTAAAGTAATAAGGTTAGCTTATAACAACAAAATATTACGACATGACAAAATCTTGGGTCTTATTTGGGTTACAATTTTAATTCATATTTATTGTTGTCGACCTACAAGAGATACACGTGGAGCCAGTTGTCATTGTGGTTATGCTCATACATTATTCCATGTTAAGAATGGCACGAACATGCACCAGTTAACTTTGTAGGTGATGTTCTAAGGGTTATTGAAGTCAAAGAGCTTATGAAAAGTATTGAAAGGAATCAGTCCTAGTGAACTAGCCAATGAGAACTTTATCTTTCCTTACAACCTCTTTCTTTAGGAAAGTGTAGCATACCCTTCCTTTATTAAAGGGGGAATTCTATGAATAAAATATCACTAACACTTGAAGCTTATGAAGCCTCCATTGCGTGAGCGGTGCCACAATTTTACTTTGAGTAAAACATCAAAGAATCCATAAAACTATTTTGTTCTTCTCTTCAATTAGGTGATACAAATCTGGTATGAACAATTTGAAGTATAGATGGAATGTATAATTCATTTATGAGTCATTTTAAATTAAGCAAAGAGTGATGACTAAAGTTTTATGAGTGGAAATACTTGTCTGAGATATCATACCAACAAATGATCAGAATTTTAAGCGTATAATGTTATGTATAAGGCTTGACCTTAAAAATATAGTTGGTTTTGTTACCCATATTGAAAACATTGGCAAAGCATTGAATAAGTTCTTATGTACATGAAGGAATGTCATAGTACTTCGATGTTGCATAAATTGTAGCTTAAATTGTTATATCGATATTTAGAAGAGTGCCTTAAGATACATATTCTAGTTATGTTGTAGTAAATGGCCAAATGCCCCAACTTCAGAATATGTGGCTCTCTCCACAACCAAATTTGACATTTAGAAAGGTTTTGGCTTTTAGTTGATCATGTATGGTTCCACTTCCTTAGTAGATGTTCATTCTGCTTTACATTTTTATAAAATATTTATCATTAAAATAGCTTTATTTCTTAGCAGCTTCTCCATTTTCTTTAAAACTTTCACTTATATTTCAAGAAAAATTTGATTAAATTTTCATAACTAGACCAATATAATTAACAACATAACAAGGCTCTAGAATGCATCTTTATAAAAATAAAAGATGAAATACGTTACGAATCCTTTATATATAAAAAGTCAAAACAATCAAATATATCACTTCTCCAACTCTCTCTAGAACTTATAAGGACCAATAAATTTAGATTTTAACTCATTTTTTTCAATTCTTAAATATCATTCATTTAACTAACATTAATAAATAACTGTTATCTTTCTTAAAATTTTATTAATCAATGCTTTGCATGAAAGTACTTTTTCTTTTTATCTTAAGCTATCTTTAATTGATCTTGAATAATTATCACCCTTTTGTGGCTTTCTCAATAACTAAGTATCCAATAAAACTCCTTCTTTCCATTTATACCAACATAGAGTTAACATATACTTCATTTCATACATAGCCTCATATGATCCAATCTCAAAATTATATTAATAACTATTATTATTAAAAAATTATTAATGATAAATGATTTTCTTAACCTCCTCCGACATCTAATATACAAAGTATTATGTAAATCTTTTTGAAACTTAACGTTTCTCTTTATTTATTTATCTATTTGAGGATGAATGACTGCTAAATATAATAGTTTTTGTGAACCATGTAATTTAATAATTTGGTTCATATAGATATGAGCCAACATTTATGTTAAATATGTTGTCTTAATAACAAGGAAATAAATATATTTTGTTGATGTATCTATAATCACTTATATTGAATCAAAACCTATTGGTGATTGAGATAACTCTATCACAATATCTATCATTACTTCGTCTCATTTCTATTTATGAATGGGTGAATGTTACATTATTTATCTTAGTTTTGTTATTCAACTTTGATTTATTGATAGATTAAACTTCTTAAACCACTTTTACACATTTTTTATTCCAAGACACCTATCACATGCAAACATATCAAAAACCTACCGCGTGCACAATACGTCAATGAGTTTCCATATGGCTTTTTCATGTGCAGAAGCTACACCCACTTGCATGTAGCAGTTTGTGTTTACATAGATGGTCTCATTATAATGTAGAATTCTTTTAGAAATTAACATATTATATGTTTTGTAATAAAATATTATATCCAAAAATTTATATAAATGTATAGAAGTGTTATCTAAAATATTTTAAGATTCTTTAAACTTCAAAACTTTATGAATTTAAAACTCGTTCAAGGAAAATTCTTGAGAAATTAATCTCCTAATTACAAAAGCCCTCATCTCCTTCATTTCTTCCTTAGTTGCCCACTGTTCTTATGTTTCAATTTCATTATTACTATACAAAAAAGGGATGTATACTATCAAAGGGCTCAACATGAAATTACCTTGCAAGCAAATCAATAATCTGTAAAAATATTATACTTAATTTCACATAAATAATGTATTTATTCTTTTATAAAAATATCATAAATGCCAAGTCTAAGTCATGTACAAAGTAAGTATTTTCACAATGCTTTAGTTGTTTGATTGTTTACATAATCACATATTTTTTTTGCATCAACCTATAGCATAGATATTGTAAACATGCATCGTTGTACACATGATAATCTTTTCACAAATTGTCTATAACAACTTACATATTGAACAAATTTCTTTTTGTTTTATATTGGTATAAGTTTTGGTCAATTCATGATTATTTAGAAACCATATTCCAAAATTCAAACTTAGAGCATTTAGTATATTGTTAGTTCTCTCTCATAATTTGTAATACATTTAGTAAATATATAATATGTTCTTTTAAAAATTTTTAATAAATCAAGATATCATCGATGAATACACTTATAAACTAATCTAAACATTATAAAATATTTTGTTCATTAGACCTATGAGAGCTGATGATACATTTATTTTACCAAATAAAAAATTTGAAAACAAAAAAATTCTTGTCTTTTTTAAAACATAACATAAAAAATATCTCCATATTTTATTTTCAATTAGGGATAAGCAAATCATCGACCAATCCTAAACAATATCATTAATTCTTAGAGTTACTCAAGTAGACTGAATTTTTAGTGAAATATATTTATTCAATTGAAATCTTTTAGCCAATTAATTTTATTTCTCTTATTATTTAAGTTAGTTAAATCATAATTTGCCTAATAAGCATAAATTTTTAGAAACCTTTAATATATTGTAGTTTAAAAAATATTATAAATTATTTTTAATTTTAAAAATTAAGAAATGATAATTTTGGTAAATACTTAATATATTTAAGCTAACTCTATGATATCAACTGTTCAAGAATTTAAGGCATCCCCCACTGATGACCATAGTATTTTTCTCATATAATTTGTGCACTTGTTCACTATATATATATCACTTATCTAGTCATAATTTTGTATATATGTATTAGATAATTATTAGTTTTATAAGATTAGTTGTAATAGTTAAAATTAAATTTCAATCATTTTATACTAATGACATTAGTAGTATCGTTTGGGATAATTATATCAAAAGATTAGAATTTAAAAGATTTACATAATTGAGTAGGATAACAAATAGAATATCTTTTTGCTCAATTTCTTTTCCAATGGAATGGTATACCACTTTAGCTTTATTTGATAAACTCAAGCTTTACATAAAAAAGGAAAATAATATATCAAAACTTATAAAAGATAACTAATATACAATATACTCGACTTCAAAACAATTGATTTATCATTAACAATAAAAAAAATATCGAGTACACAGTAAGGTTCGTAAACATAATCTCGTAATATTAGCTTGGTATTAAGAAAAATTATGTGAATAATATAAAAAAGGTTGTTAGAAGTCTCCTGCATGACCTGTAGTGACCTCTTACATTTCTTTTCCAAAAAACATTGATTCACATATGGTACATTTATTTATGTTGATTAATTTAAATGATTAAAAAATGTAAAAAAACATTTAAATTAAAGAAATAAAAAATGTAAATGACACATTTTTGATGTTTTTAATATTTTTTTTTGAAAAATGTTTACATGAAACATAAGAAAGATACCAATAATATTTGCAATTACAAAGTCAAATCATGTATTATAGTATTGAATTTAGGACAATGATTGGGAGTTAGGAAGATTGGTGGTAAAATTATGTAAGCATATAATAATTCAATTATTATTAATGGATATTCTTAAAATTGATTATAAAATGGAATTTATTTTTCTATGAGTTCAATTAATAAATATTTAATAAAAGAATTTGTAGATTTTCTTAATTAATCTATCATGTAAAATTTTAAAGATAATATTTTTAGTTTGTTATTAAAATAATTTAATTAGGTGGGAGAGAATATCAGAAAAACATATTATAATATGACTTTTTTTATAAGGTGGGTCTTATGTGTGTCCTTCCTTTTTTTTAACTTTTTAAGCTAAAAATAATTGTTATTTCGACAAAAACTTATCATTAAATTTTTATCAGTTCTTAAATAAAATTTATTATTCAAAATACTTTTATAAAACCATATATGCAAACATAAAAATCATATTTAAAAATAGCATTAAACTATTATAATTTAATTGTAATGCAATTACAAGGAGGCACGATTGCATGGATAATTGAAGAATATTCTGAAAATGGCTCCGTGGACATGATAAGAATAACGAATTGATGATTATTGATGTCATTCTCCAAATAATAAAATTGTTACTCATCAACACCATCAAGTAGCCTTCAGACATATCGAGTTGACAACTGATGTGACATGTTCTTTTCATTATTGACACTCACCCTTAGAGATGAATTCTATTTTCAAGCCAGCAACCTCTAAGCATGTGTCTCTAACAAGTAGGCAAATCATGGAATAATTAAAAAAGTTTAAGTAAAATAACAATAAAGATAAATAATATTAACATATTAAATTTTTAGATGGTCAAATTTCTTTTTATTAAATTTAAATCTATCCTTTAGAAATTTTTCTTGGGCCTATCACTTCTCCCTTCTTTTATCATAAGTGTTTGCAAAGAAGCCTTACAATAGTTTTTCTCCTAGAGAAAAAAATTTAAGCCTTCAATTTCCTTCACACAAGGTCCAAAAGTAAACACCTTCCCACACAAGGTTAAAAGTGGAAATTTTTTCTATAAATAGTTCTTAAAATAAGCTCTCTCTTCTCACATAAGGCTCAAAGCAAACACCTTTAAATCCTAGTTTTATTAAGCCAAATTCAATAATAACTATAACAAAATTTTGCATCAACTCTCTAACCATTAATAAAGTGAAATATGTGTATATATATACTTTAAAAAATGATGCCAGTTGGGTATATACTTCTTCTTGTAATATCAGAGTTTGTATGTAGTAAGAGCATTTATTCAAAGCAACGGGTTTTTTCATCAATTTATAGAACTAATGTGATTGTTTGTAATTCTTAAAAAATATCAATTTTAGCTTACCAACCTCATAAGTCTTCTAAGATATTTTCATATTCTTGCTTAATGCCATAATCCTTGTTAGCAATGCTTCAATGAGAAAATATAAATAGCCAATTAGCCAAGCAAGACTTTACCAGCCATTAGACATTTTGAACATGTTCTATAATTTGTACATTTTCGATCTAACAAATTTAACAAACAATTTATCATATTGAACATTGTACTATTTAACAATTATCAAAATTATTCATTAAACATTTCTATAGCCTTTTGATATTGCTCAATTTTGAGTTGCTAACAATGAGATTATCGAACGAATAGTTTGAAAATTTTCTAAATGAGCTCAATTTTTAGCATATTTTTATTTATTATTCATTAGGTGGTCTAATTATTATCATATCATTATTAAACTAGTTATCCAATGTCTATTAAATAGACTAATTGGAATTTTTTAGAGGTTGACATTGGGAACCCCATATGACCATTAATAAACTAAGCTATTAGATTATCCAATTTTTAACGAACTAGCCATCAGTCAATTATCGAATGTTTCAATGATTTTTCAATAAAATATACAAATGATGGTTGAGTTTAAACTAACAAATATTTCTTGATAGAATGTTTAATATCTATTGGAGAGCTAGTAAAAAGTTTAATGTTTGATTAAACAAAGACCTTTTAGATAATTAATTTTATTTCTCATATTGTTTAAGTTAGCTAAATTTTTAAAAGTATTAAAAATGAAAAATTTTAAAAACCTTTTAATAAAATGTGGTTTAAAAAATATGACAGATATTTTTAGTTTTAAAAACTATCTAATAATCAATTTAATAAATATTTAATAAATAATTTATCAAGTTAATTGTTCTGGAATCTAAAATAATCATTCCCATAGTTCATTTGAATATTTTTCTTATATTTTTCATCAAATTTGCACACTTTTTCTTTCAAAATTCTTGAATAATATATATCTATGATCATATATACATCTTTCAATAATCATTTATCTAATCTGAATTATTTTTGAGTGATTAAAATTTTAATGTTATTTATGATAATTATATCAAGAGTTTCAAATGTAATGATTATTACCTTTCTTAGTTGAATAGAATATTCCTTTGGCTAGTTTCCTTCCTAGTTGAGTGGTATACCTTTTATTGGTCTAAGATAAAGACCAATTTAGAAGATAACAAAAGATAAATAGTTTGAAAATTACTAATGATGAAGAGGAGATCTTACTTGTGACTCTAATAAGTGATGATAAGACCATATTTATAATGATTTCCAACTAAAGAAAGAAATCCCAACTTTTGGATGGCCTCTCAGTTGAATTTGTACATGTTTATTGGAAGATTGCATAGATGGACATTATTATAGTGGTGAAATAATTCTTTAAAAACAGATTTATATCAAAATGTTGAAAGGACACACAAGCCATATTCATCCTTAAAGTTTAAGGAACATCAAAACAAAAGAGGTTTAAGGTCATTAGACTTTGCAATATGATTCATAAAGTAGTAACCAAAATTTTTGTGGTTATACATAGGGTAATGCTTCCAGATATCTTTGTTAGGCAGTAAGTTGCTTTTATGTTATGTCGTGCTATATCTGACAATATTTTTTTGAATGAGAAAAAAAATCTATTTGCACCTGTCTTCTTTCAAAGAAGGTTTCATGGTAATAAAATTAGATATGGATTAGACTTAAGATGAAGAAAATTAGAAATTTGTAATGGATATGCTTAAGCATTGGTAGTTCCTTATACTTTTTTGTGGTTGTATTAAGGCTTATATCACCACACAAAGATTTTGGATTATGTTTAACATTTTTTATCTTTCATTGATGCAAGTAACTGGGGTTTTTAGATAGGGATATGCTTAAGAATTAATGAGAAAATTAGAAATTAGATATGGATCATGCTTATGATAAGGAAAATTAGAAATTTGTGTTTGATATCTGAAACATTTGTAGTTCCTTACACTTTCCGATGGTTGGATTAAGCATTATATCACCACACCATGATTTAGGATTATGTTTAATATTTTCTATCTATCATTGATTGAAGTAACTAAGATAGGGATGTCCTCTCAATCCATACCACTTTACTATAGTGACTACGTATCTCTTATGACTTATTAGTATCAGTTTAATCATGTTGTCTCGATTGATCTTTGGAATTTCCCTTCTACTTTGATGATTACACACCTTTTGTATGTTGATGGTGCCATGATTTAAGAACCATCAACTTTTGGTATATTGAAGAATATTCAGAATATTACAGAGTACTAAGGGCATCACTCAGGTGAGATGATCAATCTAAACAAATTTCGAGTGTTATTTAGTAAAGGGATGAAGTACAAGAGTACAAAATTGATTTCTTGAAATTTTCTTATGCTTACTTAAAATAGCTTAGAAACTAATTTTAGCAACAAAACTTTAGAGAAAAGAACTGAAATTTATTATTAATCAAGTAGAAAAGTGTGTGTCAAGGTGGATCATCAATTGATTATTAATGGTGGGCCATAATGTCATGATGAACTTGATGTTAACTATTATTCTTACTTATTTCTTAGTTTACACCATAATTCCAAGCTGCACTAGTATAGAATAAAACATATTGTTGTGTCATTATTTACAGAGTAGTTGAAATGATAGTAGTACAATAAACCATTCCTATTAAGAAATGCTGCTCTTAAGGAATGTTTCAAACTTGAAGTTTGTAGTTTTTCAACCTAGTAGTCAAGGCTGATTTCAAAACATGGTAAGAGTGGTGTTACTTGAGAAGATACTTTATGAGTTTAGTCCTTTAGGACAAAAAACATTATGATAATAATACTTTTCATATGCCTTGTAGTGAATCTCATACATGTATGTCATTCAAAATTGGAGCCCAATGTACCACAAACAATGTGGTTTGACAAATTGTTGCAAGCAATTTTGTTTCCTTTTTTTGGTTAATTTCCTTGGCATCCATTCTATTGCTTTTAAAACAACTTATTTTAACATGGATGTGGAGCATTTGATATTTGTAGTAGAGCTAGTTAAGGAGCATAGGGTGATGGATCACAAAAAGATTTAAAACTTATTCACGTCTGATTTGGTATTTTAGATTCTACATTCTCCTTAGGTTAAATCAAATCAAATGAATGTTCTATGCTTCACATTGGGTGAGTATATAGTGTTGGACATAGAGACAATATACAATGACATGTATTTGTACCTCAAAGGAGGAGGTCGTGTGGGTTTGGAAAGAGATGGTGCAACCTTAAGTAAACATTTTCCTCCAGAGATTAGCTTCAAATCTACTTCCTACTTACACCTTGCTTCATGCAAGAGGGATTGAGACATCTAAACTTTTTCATTAGTGATGTCATACTAATTAAGATGTAAGACATTATTTTTGAGAGTGGTATATCATGAAAGAACTCTGGTTTTTAGTAGCTTCATAAATGACTAATTCATGCTTAGTGGGATTAAGTATTGGGATGTGACATTTATTATTTAGTTCCTTAATTGGATGTCTATGAATGTGTAGGTGGCTATGACTTCTCATTTAGTTAAATGTACTGCTTTATCTTTATTGTACCTCTGGAATAACAAGAAGTTGCAGGCGCAAGCAAAAAAGGTGCTCAATGCAGTTGCAAATCAAAGGAGAAATCACATTATAGTTGCTACTTTCTACAACTCTTTGATCATGTCCAATGGGAGCTTTGGTGTTCTTGACAAGCTATTTGTTATCTCTTATTAGACTACTCCAATAGCTTGGAATAAATTTAAACAAGACATAGTTATGCATGATGACATAAATGTTTGATTTGCAATTGTTAGATGGGATGACATAAGTAGATCTATTATTATTGTCAAAAAAATTTTGGCTTCATATCCAACTACTACTATGAACATATTTGCTATTATGAAACCAATGGAAATTTTGAAAGCCCTACTTCTTAATGTCCAAAGAACTTTGATTGAATCAAATTAAATTATAGTCATAATTGTAGTTAATCAATTACTTTCGACAACAACAAAAAATTTTTCCTAAAATAGTTTTTATCCCCCAAAAAAGTGTGAAGGCAATAATTTTAAAGACTATGTTTCTCACTATGTATTTTTATATGATTTTATTTGAGACATGCTAATGCCTCTCCCAAATAACTTCAATTTTGTGCTTTTAATTATTTTATATACGATCTTTGTTAAAGATAGTATGTTGTAGACTTTGGCTATAGTTTTACCAAGGAACCTAATGACTTTGATTTCACATACATTGCTAATGGAGTCCAAATAGTGACATCCACCAATCCCTTGTTAGCATCATTAATGGTTAAGACTATGGTGGTATTTGATCATCCTTCAAGCCCCTAACCCTCATTCTTTATTATTTAAAACAACATTAGCAAATTCTTTTGTAATGATTTTTTCATAAATTCAAGAATTTTAACTTTTATTTTGAGATATGTGTGTCCATGATTGTCCCTTTTAATTTTTACTTCAAACTCAAAGGCCATCATAAAAGGATCGAAATCCAGCAATGTTATACCATGATAATGTATCCAAAGCATGGGCTTGCCTTAAGGAATTTAATTTCTACAATGTAATGATGCTGGAGGCACTACCAAGAAAGATAAAGCAAAACTACATCATTGACAAAAAGATTAAGGTGGAAAGCATACAAAGAAATGTAGAATGATCAACCCAAACAATAGTATTACTATGAGCTTTTTAACTACAACTTAAAGATACGGTATTGGAGCTAAGATAATTACGGCTACTGAAACTAGAATTTCCCTCCAAAGGATCCCAATTAGGTGACTTAGATTATACTTTTGGAAATTACTAACTTATGGAGCCTATATTATTTCTATTATCAAAACCTCACCATGCAAGAATGGGAAATTTGCTTGCTTATTTCCTTCCTTGGATGTGGTAGCTATGTCTCAAGTTACCACTTTAGAATCAAACCCTAATTCTCCATCAACGATTACCATCACGTAAGGCCCCTATATTACCATCAAAAGTTGATTTGGTGGAAATTTGAATGATGCATCACATACGCAGATGTTGCATGATATGATAAGTTATCATGAAAAGTTAAGGAGCTAGGTGAAAGCCCACATCAACCTTCTACTTAATAAATGCATCCCATCAAGAAGTTAGGATTCGATGCATATATTAGCACTAAAATTATATGGTTTTTGAAGTAGCATGTCCCTTGAAAAAAATATAACTATTTTAATGAGTCATTCACTATTTCACTATTTAAAATTTTTTATACTTACACATGCATGGATTAATCTTTTAGATAAGCAAATGACTTCTAACAAGATCAACCAAATTGAAACATAAAGATAAACACTTGGTAGCAACTCTTGTCAAAGTTGACATGTTCGTCTTGTCTGGTGACACTTCACAATGGAATAACGAATGCTTTCATGTTCTGATGCCATTTGTCAAGTTTTGAAACAATTCCACTCAATTGCATTACAAAACAACAAAAGTTCCAGGACATAAGAAGTGTGGCATCAATAAGATAATTGAGTACGAACATGCAAATTTGATAGAAAAGAAGGACACCAATAAACTTCCTCTTTGAAAAGCTTTGATTAGCCAATAAAGCCTTATAAATAATAATTGAGAATACCAAGAGGTAGCCAAGCCATAAGAAGCACCATAAAAAAAATAACCCTTGTGCAAAAGTGGTCTAAAGACAATCTAATCCAATTAGCCCAAAGAGATTTAAAGATTTTAAAAAAAGTACAATGTGCCTAATTATCGATTAAAGACTTTGCTAACATACACTTGGCATGACAACCAACAAGATCTAGAAAAATAGTATAGTAATACAAATGATCTATTATGGCCTACACCAATCAAGAAATCATTGAAATGGCTAAAAGGCATTGCGCCTCACAAATCGAGGTTGTTGAGCATGACTCATGTAATTATAAAATGTTTTTCCAAGATCCAAGACAAGATTGCAAGCACACTATGTGCTCTAAATTTTGCTAGCCATGAAGCAACACCATGTTAATCACTTTAAAAATTTGTAATTTCACAACTAATAGGTCACACTTGTAAGGCCCCACCATGCTACAAGCATAGAAATACATAGCATGAGGGTGAGGCTTTCCACCTTGCATCATACCATGTAGAGGTAATTACACACTCAATAAGCACATGGCCATGTCTACTTTGCACCATAGAAGTTTCACTATGACATTGGCAAATATCACACAAAATAAAGCTCCAAGTAGTAAGAAAAGTGTGACAATTTCACATTTTTCTATGTCAAGTCCATATTAGAGTGACACCACATTCTTTCTTCACTGATCCTGAGATATGGCAGTGGTGAGAAAAAGCCAAGCAATTCAAGCACAAAATGTTGCATGTGAAGAATTCCAACACATGGAACAATGGGATGCTTCCATATATCATACAACAAAATGGCAACAACTCTGATGACAAAGCCATTTCTAAAAGCTGATGGCACTGCCAAACTTTCATTACAAAGTAAGCAAAATTGTACTTCACAAAGCCCCACACAGAGGAAAAAGAGTGACACTTTGAACATGCACAATGATAAGTCTCTTAATTGGGCATCACCTTATAAAAGAACCAACACATGGTAGTTCTAAAAATCCCAAAAAATGTTACACCACCAGTCACATGCACAACATGTCACAACCCACACTTGAGAACTATGAACAATTGCACATGACAAAGGACGAAGCATGACATGCACAAACCCTTGTGCATATTGCACCATCCAACTTTTTCTTCATCATAGACGACACTGTGCCACAATTTAACACTTGCGAATTACATGTTGTGATAATTCCATTAATGTGGAAGACAAGTTTTCTAATAGGACATCACCTTGTCAATACACTAGTCGTCAATAATGGAAACTTCTTAAATGAAGTTGCACTTTATGGGCCCTAATACACACATGCATTGGATGTAATAAGGAGTGCACATGCTTGCTACTAAATGTGCAAATAGTACTATATCAGAATTGTAGTACACCCAGTGTTCTACCACACATGCAAGTACAGCAACTTGAGGCTAAGTCTACAACGATGCTTGGACAAACCGTATTACACAACACAACATCCAATTTCACTTTTCCAATGGCTGCATTATGTTGTATATTTCCATTAGTGGATTGTATGTTATGAGAATTGTATCAATTAAGAAGTAAAGTCTCCCAATAATCTATCACCTTATCAAAGTCTTATCAGCCTACAACTATAAAAATTTAAAAAATAATTTACACTTTGTGAGCCTCATTGGTCAGGTACATAGGTTGTTAGGAACACACAAATCTCATTTTTCAAAAGATAAAGATCTTTATGTTTTTAAATAAATTTATGTTACACAATAAATGACAAAGTAATAAAAACATGTTGCATTTTATTTATTTTTTAAAAAGAAAAAATATCGATCTCAAATTAGCATAACATATGGTGTGCTGGATCGTGTCACAATGTGCCAGATCGAACATGTTGGAATAATAACGAATTGGTTCAGACCTAGACTCACTGGGCAACAAACCAATTCTTTAGAAGTTCATCAGCCATCACTACGAATTGGCTGCAGATGTGTGGGAAAGCTCACTACAAATTTTTCTTCTCTCTTTGTGTTATTTCGATGACCGATGGAGAGGATCTATGCCACTGAGTGTGCATGTCCTCTTTCACCTGAAGAGTCTCAAAGGAGCCCTTGGAGGATCTCCAAGAATTCCATCTTCCTTGTTAATTGTTCAGCCATGTTTGAGTTTGGTAAGTCCCCACCACCACCACCACTCCTCCAGATATATTGTTGCTCCAATGATCGTCAAGAGCTAAACCTCATTATTTAACCACTGATAGGGTTTTTGGGGAAGACTGCAAGGTGGTTGAAATTTTTGATGCCCGGGCAAAAGATATTGTCGCCTCCATTGTTCGTTGATTTAATGGCACGTCAATATTGGCTTTCCTTGTGTATGATTTCGGTATAATTTAAATAGGAATGCTTGAGGAAGTCTATGCGTTGATACTGCGGATATCTAGATACCTGATTGCAGCACCCTGGACAATTATTTTGTACCTTATGATTTTTTTTAATGTTCAGTATGGCAAATACGTGCACCAAAACCTACATAAGCATTTTGAAATGCTATCTCAAGCTTTTTGTTGAAAATTGATACACATTTCTTGAAAGCCTAACGGGTTTTTTTCCTTTTTTTCAAATATTCGAATATTTTACCATAAAAGTAGACTAAGGTAAATGGTAGTCAGCTACAATTCATGGATGTGAAAGGATAATGTTAGTCTTATTTTTTCATTTTGCACAAAAACACTTTTTTTTTTATTTTTTTTTGTGTTATATGAATAAATGTATCACATTGTCAGGGCAAGGAAGGCATTCAAAGCTTAGGTAGAAAAAGGGGAACAACCAATAGCTAGGGCATACCAAGCCCTAGGTGGATGTAAGACTTTATAAGTGAGTGCCATATCTCAAATTTGGAAGGCATTACATCTTATAACCTAGGCAATTGGAGGGAGATTTAATCTCAATCTATATGATTTATGTTTAGCATAAAATTTAAATGATTTGATTTTGTATTACAATAAGAATTATTATTTATAAAGATAAAATAAATTGATAAATTGACAATAGAAACTTAATTGATTCCATTTATTCAAAAGGAAAGAATACATATTATTCATATAATAGCATTTGAAATAATAATATATTACTAATTATCTAAATCTAAATGATAACAAGATAATCAATAAAAATAAACTCTTAAATATTCATCCCGTTAGATGGTCTAGTGTTGGATGCCTGTGACAATTGCTACTGATTAGTGAGATAGATTTAAAAGTTAATAAATGAAATAACATCTAAGTTTACAAAGCAAACTAATAAGTGAAATCCCTTGATAAAGCTTCAGCAACAAAGATTGGGGTGTAGATATACACAAGGGAATGTCAAGGGTTTATGGAATACATAATAACAATTTCTACATTAATATGGTGTCGTAGCTCATAAGAAGTGAAATGAAACATAAAACTAGTATATAAAGTCTATCATGCATGATGTTTATAAATGAAAAAATAAGACATGCATCAATGTTTGAACATTACTTCCAATTACTTAAATATTTTAGACATGTCAATTGAACTAATCCCAAAAGAATAAATACCCACAATTTATGAATATCAACATTATGAATAACAAAATTGCAACTAATCAAATCACTTAATCGAAGTTCAACTATACTTGTGATAAAAAAAACAGAGTTAGTTTGCATTAATATTCTAATATATCTACACAATACATACACATTTATATATGTCTATGTACATCACAATTTACTTATCATAACTCACATATAATATGATCAGTTTGTGGATATATTTTGGTCACCATAAAATACGAGGAATGTTATAGCCAACCTAAAATGAAAGTGAGGTTTTCACTAATTTGAAACGATAGAGTTGCCTCTTTAAGAGCTTGTTGACCTAGTTATCCATTCATATAATAAAAATGTTATCATTAATAGTCACATTCAACATTCACTTACACTTATATATAATCAATCATAGAGTTATTAATAATGATGTAATAATATTATGCAACATGATCTTTAGAGGAATATGTATTGTAGGTATCACATAAGCTGCAATCGTTTATAAAAAAGTTTATGTTTAATAATAAATATGCTTATCTAGTTTCATACGAATAAAATTAACATATAAATAACCAACTTTTTATAACATGTTACATGTTTTCTTATTGAGATCATGCAACAATTTCAAGAAAATGAATTACATATGAAAATTTATTTAACTTAAACTAGAAAATCAATGTAAGTTCCTCAAGTTGAAGAATGCATTCTTCTAATTGTTAGGTGTCACTTATTACAAAATATACATGTTATTTCTAAACCTCTTTTAGGTGTGCAATGCTACTTGAACTAGTGCTGATTTGTATTATTGAAAAGTGATGTCTAGACTAAACATATGATGTACTCATTTAAACAATATTAAATTTAATGATTTAATTTATTGTTTGAGACTTTTTGATTGATTCAATTGATTATAAATAAAGAAAATTATTCATGACATGCTGCATCATGCCTCCACAACAATTCATATCAAGCCTATATTAGTCATTCTTACAATTGGCTCTACCTTAGTCTACTAGGCTATTATTGCATTTTGAATAGTTTTTGTGTCATTTGTGTGAATGTTGCATGTCTACTCACATGTCTTTCTCTATTTAAGAAGAAATAGAAGGCTAAATCACCATTGTGTCATTATGTATTGTATCTTGATAATATGAGAAAGATCCATGACTTTGACAGCAAGCTGGAAATCAAGGCCAAGTAATTTGACTTTGTATTTTTAACTTAAAAATGATATACGTTAGAGAAGAATTTTGCAATTACAGCAAGAAAGTCTTACTTAATTAAAAAATATACACAACATTACACTAAATATGATAATAAGTACTCATAATGTAAACAATGTGATGTTATCCACAGAACAAATTTTGAAGATGAATAGATGAGTAATTAAGATAATATAATAAAACACTTGAATAAAACAGCATCAAAAGATAGTTTATTACTAATACTCTGATGACAATTTACAAATCAAGTAAATTGGGTTTGAAAAAATATATAAAGCAATGTTTGAGGTTCTAACCGATTAGTAGATGAAACTTCATGTCACAACATGTATGACAAGGTGTTCGAGAATGGATGCTCTACCATATGCATTGAATATTGTAAATAAATAATTATAATGTAAAGTGCATTGAATATGGACAACAAGGCATATGTGAATAATGTAAGAACATAAATAAGTAATATGTCACTACATATCATTTGCTATACTTGGAGATCATAAACCAATCGCAAGTACACGTATCACATAACAATTTACATCTAAATTTTGTTTACAAAAGAACAAGGCCTTACAAGGATTTTAGAATTTTTTAGAATTTATATGTTAAACTTTATTTATAATGTGTCATTGAATTAAGGAAAGTGTTTAGAAGAAAAGCCATAATTTTTCTTTGATAGGTAAAACTTGCATATTGCAAAATGTGTTATCCTAAACAGCACTACAATTTGCAAATCAATTTGCACAAATTTTGATGTGAACTACATATGTGTGACATCTAGTTAACAACAGATTTACTTGCATGGATAACACTAATAAATTAGTTCCAATTACTAAATTAATTATTGTACCTAAATAAATAAAAAATATAATAAACAATCATGAAGAGATGATTGTTAATTTGTTTGAGACTTTGAGATCAAAGAAAGATCAAGCATGTGACCAACAACTTTTTTGTGTAGAACTTAGATTTAGGAAAAACTATGGCTATGGGGTAGCAAGAAGACAATTTAATATGTAGTTGTTACAAATAGAAGAGGGCATCTAGCCTTTACAAGCAGAGTTATAACCTTAAAAATAGGAGAATGGTAGTCATTGGAGAGTAGAGAAGATGATCCCTACTATTATCAATGTGAGGGTTGGTGTAGATGGGGGCTTGTACAACCTATTTATTGCTCATGTATATAATTTATGCTTGTTTGAATTAAGTTGTATGCATATAATGTTTTTAATAATGCATGTAATTACATTATAATTGACTAAAACATAAAGATTGGGAAACTATGGAAATGTAGTTTCATGTATTGTACATGAATTATTAAGTATAATATATTGTTGCTTAACGTACGGTATGTCACCTCTACACATATGGTGTATGGATTGTATAAGGATTAGATAGAGAATTGTAAGTAATATGTTAAGGGTATGAAGACAAAACCAAGAATTACGTACAATACCTGAATTTTTGTATATGATGCATCAAGTTTATAAGGGCCAAGTAGTGAATTGCATAATATATGTTAATTATTATGTATGATAGGTTAATACTACGTACAACACATGAAGAATAAGAGTTGCACAAAGTAAAGAGTAATACCTTATATGGACATACTATCTGTCGAGGTGATGTATAGCGCTTCAACTTGGTATAAGTTTCCTAAAAGAATTAAAAATTGTTTGTGAATTCTGGAATATTTAATTGATTGTGGAGAAACAAAGTTTTAAAAGAATTATTATGAGAAATATTTTTGATTTAATTTTTATTTTTATTGGGAAAGTTTTTTGAGAATTAAATATGTGATGAATTGAATTTCAAGTTTTGGGATTTATTTTTATTTATATATGAATCGAAATTTTGTTGAATTTATTTTAGAATATCACTTGAAATTTTAGTAAGTGCAACATGGAGTTTGGAAATCAAAAGATGTGTGAGGAAGAAGAGAACCATTCTAATAACAAAATGGCCACAATAGCTCAAGAGAAAGGACATTAATTTAAGGGAGAGTATATTAGGGATATAGTTTAGGATGGTTGTTATGCAAGCTAAAAATGAAAAGAATGTGAGAAAGAATCAAGAAAATTTTTTTATGGAGCAATTCTTAAGCTTATGTTCACCACACCTTGTAGGCAACATAGGTCATTTTCAAGTAGACGTCTACTTAGATAAGATTGAAATGTTGTTTAACAATACGGCATGTGGACCACAAGAGAGTACATTTGGTGGTATTAGTAATAAATAGTGTTACTAGGCACTGGTGATAAGGCATTGTAGAATCTAATTTGGAGGAAGAGCACATTTTAAAATATCCCAAAGAGAAATTTATCAAGCTTTTTTTGGAATTTTATGTCCTAATATTGGCTGTAGAAAATATGAGAGATGAGACTGGTCATGTATTCATTAGAATTATTGGCTATAGAGAAAGAGAAATTATTTTGGAAGGGTCTATGAGAGAATTAATTAATTATTTTATTTTTCTTAATTAGCTCTTGCATGAACATGTTAAGAGTATTTTATGGCTTTTTAAGTTGGGACAATACTTTTAATATACATGGCATGACATATGTCACTACTTTGCATTATATTAAAAAAAATAGAAAAGGATATTTTATTCAAACAAATAAGATATTATTTTCATTGTTATCAAAAATAATTATAAAAGTTAAACAAATATTTGACTTAAGAATAATGCTCTTATATTAAAAGAACAAGTCGTTTTGTTACCAATAGTTTTATCACATTTTGAAGTAACGTTCAGTGATGGAATCTAATAATAAAACTAATGATTTGTTGATCTCATTCCTAGGTATCATTTAGAGGTGAAAACTAACTTTAAAAGAATATCTAGCTTTTGTTTTGAGGATTAAACTATAACTGTTAATAGATGGGAAAGGGAAAAGGGTTGAATAAAGGAAAATATTGAATTAAAAGGGGGCTTGCATTGTAATGGAAGTTTAAAATAAGGGTCAAAATAATTACAAATAAAATTTAAAATGATTTAATGTAAAGTATGGAAACATTGGATTGATATATTAGTCTTATTTTAGATAACTTACAATTGATATAATATATTTTGTTATTGGGATCTAACATACATCATGACCCAATCTTATAGTGCCTTGTATTTTGCTTAGATATTTTTTGTCTATTGAGGTCGTCATTTTTGGCTTAGTTTGTTTTGGCAAAAACGTTTTACAAAATGAAGACATATCATAGGAATATTGTTAGCATATTATTTTCTCCTATGATAATCATTCAACAATTGCAAGTATATTTAAACAACATGTCCAAGAAAAGAGGTCATAATGAAACATGACCTATTGATAATTTTAAGATATAATAAAGATAAATAGCTTATAAAAATTTATTTAGAATATATGAATAAAATAATGAGATTCTTTAATAATGAGATATACTTATGACAGGAATATAAGGGAGCAACGAGGGTGATATTAGCTTTATAGTTTCTTTCTTTTGCTTATATGGTTGTGCTCGAATTTTTTTGATATTTGATGCATGAGATGTTGCGACAATTATATATATATATATATTAATTTGATATTTGAAAGAATATTTATTTTTATTTTCGTTGTAAGAACTATTTAAATTATGTGAATCAGTCTTTGTGAAAGAGATTTAAATTGTTATTTTTTTGAGCAACCACCTTCGATTAAAAATGATAAAACGATTTCAAAATAAAAAATATTTTTTCAAATAAAGATTTTCTATTTCTCAAAAAATAAGGATTAAAATTTTTGATAGTCATAAAGGGGAACTTAAGTATGGTACTACTTGTTTGATGCTAAAGATTACGTGAGTGTGCAAGCAAAGTTTTTATGCAAAAACAAGCAAAAAACAATTTATGAATTCATCATTGAATTGGAAATGCATATCTTTTCATCTTAAGACAAGATTAGCTTTCATAAGTCAAGCAACAGTAAGTATCACACCATGTATAGGTCGAGTGGTCAATTTAGCATAATGATGCATAAAATTAATTCAATATCATTTCTTATAATCTAAAGCTACATTCTTTCACTAATTGTGACAACCCACGTTCTCACAATATGTCGTCATAGTTAGTAAAAATGTTGTCTTTTTTGGTTATGCAACCAAAAACAACATCTTGATCACCAAAAATTGGAATGTACTTAGGCTAAGTTGATTGAGATTATTATACAACATTATGCTAACATTGTCAATTCTAATGGGTTTCAGGCAGAACATCTTTTTAAGAGGATCTTGTTTGTTGACACAAAATAATGTAGCAAGTATACCCATTGAAAGTGTAAATTCTCCTTGGTGATGAGATTTTCATGATCATAAATATTACCTTTCTGTGAGAACTAATTAGCATTCAGGTTGAGTCTAATTTTATTGAAAGTTTTGCGACTGAAATTGCATCCACAACTTTATTTGCTACAACTTTTATTGGAGTTAAGATGTTCTAATGAACTATTCTATTTACTTTAACTTGTTTAGGTTGTGAAATTCTGAGAAAATGTTGTGATAGTACCTTAATAAGTATTGGTTCCTTTGGCTTCATGTAAAAGGTTCAAAAAGGCCATGTTTGAGGGAGTTCATGTTGCAAAGGTTTGTATAAAAGCAAACTATTTATTTTTTTATGAGTGTCATCATTATGTTCACTTGTTTTGAGATCAATTGTAATGATATTGATCATGCATATGAAGAAGATGATGAAATGTTTTCTTAATAACCAGCACAATGGTATTTTTATAGTTTATAATGCAAAAGTTGACAACTGTCAAGCAATGAGTTGTGCATTCGTTGCATAAAATACTCCAAGGAACCATTCTATTTGAATCAAATTATCATTTGTTGCTTGTGGGAACATCTTCATCTTTTCTTGTCTGAAAGGAATGATATAAATGCTTTATTTCTATTGCAATATTTGTGTTGGGTGATGAGTCAGTCTTAAAGTTGGAAACAAAGAGGGATGTTGTGGCATTAGAAATTTGACTTGAAAATCCATTGAGTTTTTGTAGTTGTACTATACAATGCAACTTATATACAATCAACCAAGGTGTTGCTATATGTGATATAATACTATTATGAATCTTTGGCTTTAAATAATTAAAGGCACAAATAGGTGAAACTCATTATCTTGGAATGCACAAATCTGATTTGAACACCCAACAATTTGCAAAGTTACTTGAGCCAAGTTCGACCTCAGCTGCTTAAGTACAGCATTCATGTCAACAACATATTCAAATTGCATGAATAACATCATTAGTTGTTTTTTACCAAATATTAGATTAATTATTATTGCTAAATAATTAATTGAACAAATTATTTTAAATTTTTGTTCTTGTAAATATGGAACTTGAAAAATAATACCATAGATTTTTTTTGTATCCTCACTAAAAGTTTAGCATTAATTAATCAATTAACAAAAAAAGGAAAATTAGAAACCATAAGATAATATATGAGATGATTCACAAGATTAGTGTAGAAGAAAAGCAAGAATGGCAAGGTGAGGGAAAAGGAAGTGATCAAATAGTAGTCGACTATGGTAGGATCGTTGGCAATGAGGAAACATTGCAACAACTTATGGCAGTGGCAAATGTAGCTCCTTTGTTGGAAGGAGGCTATGGTTTTAAGAAATGATTAAAGAAACAAAGGAAGTGGAAAGAGTTGAAGATGAAGATAATTATGATCTCTAGAAGAGTGGTATCTGGATGGAAGGCAAATTAGTGAAGATTTATTCACCAAAATCCGTCTTAATTAAGAAGGCAGTCTTAGTTGGAAGGAAGAGGCACATTGTAGTGTTTAGGTTTATTGGTTTAGGTTGATTTCAATTTTTTCGTAAAATAATAAAACCATACTTGATGTCTCAAATGCCAAACAAGCATGCCTTTGATGTCTATGATATAATTGATATTATTGAGGTTGTATATAGGGTTAACATTATAGGATTGTGTTGAGAAAGTTCAAATATGTTATAATTACGAATGCATTATACAAAATTAGCCAAAGTGTGAAAAACATGCATGATGACTTGTCTCAGTGTAGAGTTTTCTTCGAGAGATAGTTGAATTTAATTGTTGAAGCTTATCTATGATCTTGAGATCATTCTAAGCTTGTCGATTGGTTATCAAGGAGTGTTAGAGTCCACCGATGCTTTTGTTGAAGGTGTCAAATATGAATGTTAATCATTAGTGGGAAGTTGTTTATAGTTGTGTGATAGAGATAAGCCATCAAGGCATGTCCTTGAGGATTAAATTTTTGTTATCATGATAGGGAGTAGGTATACAACTCAACTTATATTAAGTTGAGGTATAGGTGCATAGTACTTCCCTTGACCAATTTTATTGTCATAATTTTTGATGAAATGCCATTGAAGGTAGCTTGTTGATGTCGATAGTAGTATCATGATCATCTATTGGTACTTTTTGATGGACAATCTTGATCCATTTTAGTTGACATAAATATTTAGTTTTCCATTTTTTGTTTTGATAGGTCAATATTTGTACTTTCTCTTTTTTAATATTAAAATTCTTACCTTGAAATTCATATACAAATTTTCAAAGTTGGTTTCTTTGTATCATTACTTTGAGGGTTTTTTTCTTGCTAGTATATTCTCTTTGAATTCTCCATACATATACACATGAGTCATGTTTACAAGAAAATTTAATTTTAATCTCAATTTCTACTTGTTGTTTCTACCAACAAAATGATTTGTTATTTTGGGCACACTTTTTAGATCTTCTATGCACTAACTTAGCTATATTACAAATACAATTGAGAACGTTATCTCGCATATGATTTATGTTTCGCTTTATCTCATAGAACATAAATCTAAGCCTTTTATTCTTGAATAAATTTCTTTTTTTATATTTAAGTTAATATTCTCTATTCTTGGGTAATTATTTTGTTTTATTTCTTGTAATTTTTAAAGTGGAAATCCTAGGTCATTAATTGATGTTGTAAGGTTAAACATTTCATGGTATCACCTTAAATCTTTACAATCTAAAAGTCTTTCTTCCTCCTTAAGAAATAATCAATGTGTTTAAGAGACTTTCATTTTCATGTAATTAAGGCTCCTTTTGTTTCTTAAAAAAATACAAGAAATAAAAAAAATCATATGTAAAAATTAACTAAAAAATTGTTATCTTTATTGACTTTCCTAATCAATAAACACCAAAAATATTGTTTAAATTCATTTTCATTTTACCTATATGCTATTTAAGTCTCTTAAAATTAAAAAATGTTTTCATTGATGCTTAGTTTTAAATTTTCCAATTCAATCTAAACTTTTCCTTAACATATTTAGGGTTTTTTTAGGAGTGGTCATTGCACACATTTATAGCTTGCATTGTTATAATGACCTTTTTAGCTATGATCTTTTCACTAATCCTCATAACATCTATTAACCTTTTAAATTTTTATTCCAAATTATGACAATTCTATTTCTATCATGTTTCTAAGCTAATTGTTAAAACTTAATTCCTAAAGTATTAAATTCTTTTGCCTTGCCTAATATCAACAAAGTTTTTTGAACACACAACATTTGTCTTTCATTGAATAATTATATTCAAAATTTATTCAGCTTTCTAACTAAAGTACATATATTATAATATCCTATAATAAGTCTTGTGTCTTGGATTGGCTTTTTTATTCAGTCATCAAAGATAATGTGTTAGCTTTTGCTCATTCAAGACAACATCCGGGTTAGTAGAGCTCGTGCTCACTTGTCAATTTATTCATACAATACAATGCATACCTTCCAAGGGATGCATTAACATTAATGCAGTTTTGTTTGGGCTTCATGTCATTTTTTTGGTTAGTTTTACACAGGTTTTGAATTACATAATACAACCCTTCACTTTTTAAATAGAATATAGACTTGGGAGAATCCTATTAAAGTAGTAGATAGTTCTAGAAGGTGCAATTCTATGGTTTGATTTCCATTAAACTTACCAGTTGAAATGTGTTGTGGAGTAGTTCTTAGGCTAGAGTGTATTTCATCGATGAAATTAAGGTTCAATGATATTGGACAATCTACTTAACTTTTGTTACATGCCAATCCATTTCAAAAAATTTGACTAGTCAACCTGGAATAATTTTTATGGAAGATAGCAACCAATTAGATCTATATGGAATTATTTCGAAAAGGAAAGAAAACATGGGCCAACCATAAAAGAAAATAACCATGCCACACTAGAATCTATATCATGTAGTGAAGTAATCACATGAGATCTCAAGAAATTCAAGAAAACATCAGTGAAGAGTTACTGTGACGAGATATTTTCATAGAAAAAAGTCCATACTCCAGAGCATGAATTTACCATATGTAAGAATTTCCAAAAACAATGGAGATGATCTTTTCTATAAAAATACAGATCAAAGAAAGAAAGCAACAAAATGGAATAATAGTCTGAAGAAAAACCATGCATAATGAACTAGAGAAAGAAAACTAGAAATATAATACCAGAGTCATTGAACTTCACAAATCCTTGATATACAGTCAAAACTTAACAGACCTTAGAGTCACTACTTGAGATCTTATTCATAGCTTCTAAAGATTTCTATCCATAGTTTCTAGACTTGGTTGCCTTGATCATTGTCTAACTCTTTTGTATAGGCTTCCAGTTCATCTCATTTAGTTTAGCTACCTTTAATCATTTAAAGTGTATCAATTCAGTAATAATATTATGTAGTTTGAATTTAGAAAAATGGTCATAAGCTCAACAAGCATATATACAAGTATTTACTTTTTTATTAAATTCTTTGTTTTGGTCCTTAATTGTAATTATTTGGTATGTCAACATTTAGAAAATGTTATATACAATTTATGTTTATTATAGAGTATATTTGATAGTTGTTCATGGAAATATTATTGTTGGATGTATAGTGAAAGAAAATCATAAACAATTATTTTTTAAAGGAATCAAATAATTTTATGCTGCAAGTTTTCTTTTGAGATTATAAAATCAAAGAGGTATTTAGAAACAATGTTTCATGAAAACAATTCCTTTGATGAGGAATGTAGTCAAGCTTTTAAAATAGAGCCTCGGGAAAGTTGTTTGGGCGGCTCAATTGAAGAATGCTATGTTATGATGTTAAGGTCAAATCTTGGGGTCACTTCGTCAAACAATGGTTGATCTTTATTCCACATGGATTAGCCAACTTTCTACTTTGTTATAGTTTTATTAGATATATGTTTTAATTTTGAGTGTTCATATTTTGGAAGGCACAATAGAAAAGTGGAGCAAATATCTTCGGAGTTGTTGGTCATTCTTCAATATGGAATATAGCTTCAACTAACAAAATTATACAAATAGAGCCTCTCAAAATTATATTTTTATTTTCAATTGAATAGAGATGTTTTGAAAGAGCTTTTAGTTATAGATCAAATCATATGTATTTTGCATTGCAGAATATGTCAATATTTTTCTTTAGATTGCCTGCAAACTTCGACATTATTCCATGTGGACTAAATAATTTTAAGCTATAGAATTCGATTCTTTTATTTTTATAAAAGTTCCTCTTATTTGATGCACTCATGCAGGTATCGTTTTCTTAAACTTATATTTCAATTTATTGTTTATCTTCTCTTCGAATCATTGAAATTGGTTAAGTGTATATGTTGTAGATAGCATTTTGAGTAATAATTATTTTACATGATATTTCTTATCTGCAAAATGTTTTGCTAATAGGTATAGTTGCAAATGGACAAACAAGTAGTGGTAAGACATATACCACGAGAGGATCTACAAGGCAACTAGGAATCGTATCACTTTCTGTTCATGAGTTATTCAGAATTATTCAAGAGGTGGTTTACCTCTACAACTATAAATCATTCCAGCATTTTTTATGAATATTTTTTTCATAATTTATTGTCATTATTTTTTATATCTTTCTAGTGTGTTGGAATTTAGAGGATTATTTTTTATCTTAATTTTTTTGTTTTATTACACTTGCATTTTTTGACTAATAAAATAGTTTAACATCCATGTCCTCATTTACTACATAGAAGTCCCTAACTATTAAAATTTTTTTTTCATCTACAAGACAAAGATCTACTTGTAATTTTTAGCTTAACGTTTCATTTATAAAAGGAGTCATATATTATGTAAAAATTTGTTTAATCTTTTACTATCTACATAGTTATTTAGCTTTGTTTCTTTTTTCATTAAGAAAGTGGATAGAGGGTTCCTTTTTCGAGTGTCTTACATGGAGACATACAATTAGGAGATCAAAGACTTGTTGGCTCCAAGGCATCGAAAGTTGCAAATTCACGAATCGCTTGAGAGATATTTCTAATTTTTTCAATATGGTTCTATGTTGCATCACTATGAACTTTATTTATTTCTATTTGAATTATAAGATCTACCTTATTTATGAAGAGAGGCATACATGCTGCTCGTTTGAAAGAGGAGATTGTTACCTCCTCCAGGCAAGTTCTTCAACTAATGAAATTTTGTGAATGTAAGGCCAAAACATCATTTCCTCATTTCAGTTATACCATAGTAGCATTTCAACTTAAGGGCACAATTTCTTTTGGTTTACCGTTCATCAACACATTGGAGAAACAAACATGAACCTTTACAATAGTCGCTCCCATACAATTTTTCACATGGCTTGTATATTTGTTTTGTTTTCATGCTTTCTGCCTTACTTTTTTAAAGTATCTCAACTAATTAAATTCAATTCCAGATTGTTGAAATTTGGGAGAGAATTAAAGAAGGCGGTTCAATTAATTGTTTTGATACTTTTCATGTATTTTTTTGTATGTTGTTTTGGCAGAAAAATAACCTGCTTTTGTTTTTTGTTTTTTTGTCGTCTCTTATGCTTACTTTTGGAATATTTCTTGATGGTCTATGTAACATTTTCTTTTTCTTTTTGATAGAATTTGGTGGATCTTGCTGGATCAGAACATGCTGTTAAAACCGGTGCAGAAGGTGTGTGCTTGAGAGAAGGCTCATATATAAATAAGTGCTTGATGACCCTCGGGACCCTAATTAAATATGGCTCATGTGTTTTTTCTCATGGAAGATTGTGATCTAGTGGTCATGTACCATTTCGGGATAGCTAGTTAACTAGTATTCTATAGCCATCTCTTGGTGGAAATGTAAATGTTGCTATGATTTGTAACATCACCCTCTCACAGGTTCCTTATTCAATTTATTAGATTTAAATTTATCGAGGAATTTACTGCATGAATTCCCATGGAGCCTATGCAATTGACTCGACAATAGAATAAATATAAGGCTTTAGGCTATTAAGGTCATCAAATATGCCTTAGTAGATGTAAATTAAAATTAATTAGGTCCTTATATGCTTTGGCTAAAATTATTGTCATGGTTAAGCCACTAACTTGTGTATCCTTAAATTATTTTATGCTATCCATGTCCAATTCTATGTGTTTAAGGGACAAAAATCTGTATCACATATACAATGAACTCACGTTGAATTTAATGAAGTACTTAATTTGTCTACAAGGTATTTTCACCTTGAGCCCTCATTAGCAAACCTTTTTTTAGAATAGCAATAGTGGAAATAAAATTTTGAAAATGGCAAGAAGCAAAGGAACAAGGTGAAGGGAGACGAGGATTTTTTTCATAAAAAAGATTGAATTCTCTAAGAATCAATTCATGTGGTTTTGAATTCATGAACTTTTGATTCCTAGAATTCCCTAAATTTTTCAATTTTTTACTTTTCAAAATTTCTAATTTATTTCATACATCCTCAACTTCCCTTTTTATAGGGGTTTGGGTATAATATTTAATTATAAAACTAAAAAGATGTGATTTTGATCAAAAATTTAAAATTTTTCATATGTTCTAGTCTATCTAGCTACATGTGCCCCACACCATGCATCTGTACACCTGCCTCAGTGGGCTATCCAGGAGATTGGTTATAATTCTTGCACACAAAACATGTGTGCTGATTTTCATTACACATGAACCCACCCCATGCAAGCACACTTACCTAGTGTGTTGTGCCCATTTGTGAGTGCTTATGCACCTTTACATGCGATGCCTGGTTAATGTACTCCAATGTGTGGTTTGACTGCTTGTAGCACGTCTCCGGGCATGACTAAGGAATTGCTCTTTTTGCTTCCTTCTATTTTGTTGATTTTCGTAGTTTTATCTCTGTCTTGATTTTTTTAATCATTTTTGGATTCAATGAGTTTGAAAATGATCTCCTGATTAGCACCTTGATTATTTAGGAATTAGTTTGAGCTTCCAGATCCTTTTGATTGTCTGCTTTTGGATTTTGTTCATGCTTCATAATTGTTGGAAATTGACAGCAAATTACTCTGAAGCTATAACTTTATTTGTTCAATGATAAGCACTTTATGAAGTGACATTTCTTTAGTTGCATATTTCCTACATTTTGGACAAATAATTTATAGTACTTTTCATAATCACAAAAACCTTATGGAGGTACTTGTTACGAACTTCATAATGATCTTTCTCCATTTTAGAAATTATTTTTAAGGAAATTATTATTTCCTAAATATCGAAAAACCTGAAAATGAGTTTGCTCTCTCATAGTGGCTCAGAGTACATACCTCCCTCTTCTAAAAATTAGGGAGTGTTCATACAACATCTTGCTTAAATCATCGTTATCCTTATATGATCCCGCTTTACAATCTATGTCCATTTGTTGACATTATATTTGCACACCATTCAATCATTTTGTGTTCGACCATTTTTCCATGCATTTTTGTTCTTTTGATCTATGCTTCCTTTCTTTCTTCTCACCATCTTTATCTTTTGATGTCTCTATCATCTTCACAATGCCTCCTTGGTGGCCAAGAACCCTTTTGTATTCATCAATAGCTATCTTTGTTCGATCTAGTTGATCTTTTCCCTCGTCAACAATCCTTTGATTTGTTAGGTACTATACCATGCATCATTTCTTTGCCTCTCAAAACCTTATCTCATTGTCTTGTTGTTCCTTTGTCCTCTATACAATGCTCTTTCCCCATTTCTAGCTTCCTACTAACAACTTCATCTCTACATGAAGGCTAGAGCTCACCTTCCTAAATCAACAAATTAGGCACAACTTGTGCCCACTCTCTCTTCCCATAAGCATGGCACTAGCATCCACTTATGTTGCCCTTCATGATTTAATCACTTCAACTACCTCCCCTCTTATACATACAACACTCATGTTTGCAGTACCCATCCGAACCACTCCCTTAACAAATTATTACATGAAACTATATTCCAAAGCCATCTACAATTATCTAAAAGTCTAAATTCATTTTTCAAACAAACCTTGTGTAGCAACATAACTTTAACTATGCTAGAATGGTGGTGTTGACATCTTCTTAGAGTTGGCATTAGAATATGAGGCGAATGGCTTGGTTCCCTTCTTAGGTATTGTATTAAATACAAGTTCTTTGCATACATGCATCTTATTGAGGCCATGGCATGGAAAGCTAGATCAGGACACCATTGATATGTGGGGAATGGAATCTACTTTGTTAAGTTTGTGGTGATTGTATTCGACATGACTCCATGCCATTGGCCACCATGAAACATCTTGTTGTAGACACCATTGATTATGTTGAGGGATCATCTAACCCTGTTTTTTTTTTCATATGTTGATAGCCATTAGCAATAAGATTTGTCCTTTGAAGTTGATTGTGACTCAATCTAACACAGTTTATCCCACGCATACCCATCCTGGACAGCTGACTTTTTTATGTTTTATAGACTTGTATGTAACTATTGAGAGTCGGGATATTCTACATAATTTGAATATTCCAACTAAAAGTTTGATGCCCATCGTCCCTTAAAAAGAGGTGGTTGCTCTTCACTTCGTTTGCTCGAAGATTATTGGCTCTCCTCTTTAGCCCAATAAATAAACCCTCAAATGTTCATTGCTTGAAAGTTAGATGTTGGCATGATATCTCCTAGGTGTGTGAATATAGAGATCAACTTAAGTCCTCTAAGTGTACGATTATGGCTTTACTTGGGATCAAATTTGATAATGTTGAATTCTATAGAATTTTTCATAATTTAAGGCGATTTCATAATAAAGGTTATTATCATAATTGTAATTATTACTTAGGCAGTTGGATCTTGGGCCCTTGCTCGAGGGTTTTTTGTTACTTTTTTTTACAATGACCTGGACTTTAAGATAGCCTCTTGGTATGAATTTAGAGGCTTTACCCATAAAATTGGCGCTAATGGGAAAGATGCAAATGAGGAATATAGTAACTCTTCCTATAAATATTATGGCGGATGATGTTCCTTGCTTGGGCCCCACCATTATTTTGTTCAACAATTGTTTAAGAATCCAATCTGTTCTAGGCTTTCTTGGGCTCTATCGAATGAGGATTGATGATGTTCTTCCCAAATTCCTTTGTGTTGTTCTCCTTAAACCCATTCTTCGATTACTTAACTTGCATCAATCCTTATATGTCTAAATCCAAGAGGAATCTTCTTAAAGCTTAAGAATTTTTGAGTTGACTATTGAAATTTCAACTTATTATGGAGTAACAAGAGATTTTACTTTGTGAGTTGGCCCTTAACATTACTTATCCAAGCTAAAGTGGATCAAATTATTTTGTAAGTTCTAAAAGGGGTCTAGATCCCTTGATGAAAAGATTGATTTTTTCTTTTCCACAAGATCATCTTCTCCTTGCATGATTTGTTACTTTATAAGGAAAGAAAATGTCAACTTGATATCCATAGCTTTAAGAAGTTTTTCTCTTGTTGACTACTCAACATGCAATGTTTTGTTGGTTGCATGTTGAAGAAAACAACTTGAACGTATTTTATAGTGATTAAAATGTAAGAAGGAATCTAATTCTCTTGGAATGACAATTTTTATTGGTGTCTTGATGATTGAATAAAACCCTTTATTGTTGACATCCTCATAGACTACTTAGGGCTCTAATTTACCCTTTGTGCTTAATTGGGTTCATGATCTCTGATCAATGGGCTTTTGAAAAATTGATCTTCATAGGATTCTTTAAACTATCAAACCTTCTTTTTAATTTGAAGCAATCTGATCAGTTGGGTTCATTGTTGAGTTCTTCTTGGATTGTTTGGATATCATTTGGAGGAATTTCATTATGCTTTTCACTTAGGCATTTGTTACAACAAGGTTTGGAACAGCATTTGTGTTATAGATAGCATGTTTATTACAAAGGCAATTATTGCCCAATTAATCTTTAAGGATAGACCAATCTCTATTTAGTGTTTTGTTTATAAGATCAACACCAAAATTTTTGCTAATAGACTCCTCCCCATTATTCCCAACATTATCCAATAAGTGTGAGTTGCTTTTATGAAATGTAATACCTTCATGATAACGTAAAGCTGGTTATCGAACTTGCTTAGAAAGTTAGCACCAAATAACCTAAAATTGTCTTTTTATAAATATTGATATATCAAGGGCTTTTCGCTCAATTAACTATAACAAATTTTTTATTAAAGACTATAAATTATAAGATTTTCTCCAAGCTTCTTGCTTAGATGAAGATGTGCATCTCTAATATATGTTTCTTTTTTTGGGTTATTTAGTAAGTCTAAAGGGCTTTGTCATTGTTGTATTATTTCTCTCTTTGTCTTTATATCTTGGTGTATGTCTTCTCATGTGGTATTGATGTACTCTTGATGACATATTTAGGAAGAATAAATTTAGCCCACTTAGAAGTAGAAACACTTACATCACTTGTCTTGTCTATATATCTTTATTGATAAACACATTATCATTAGGAAAAGAATTTGCCATTGCTATTGTAACGTACAATATCTCATATCGTACTACACAACCCATGCCTAATATACTGCTTGGAAAATGTATTGTACAATCAATTTCTATTAAGTATTCAGGGAATTGATTGTATAAGTCTGCTTCTATCATCGTATTTGCATGATGATAAGAAATCTCTAACAACTAATTATATTGGCCTAATTCACCTTTTGCAGTTGTATGGTTCATAACATATGTGCACAACACAATAATGTTGACTGTAATAGGCCAATAATAGTGTCATACAAGTATAAAGCATGATAAACATAGCAATGCATTAGTGTATCAGTTCTATGTATATGTTATTCTCATACAATCAATACTCATATATGTAAGGACAGTTGGATGCACAATTGGACGAGATGATCTCTTGATTAAGTGGTACGTAGGTTATTGTATTCTTTGATTTTTATTTTGCATTACTATGATCAACAACTACTAATGTGTCATATTGGCGTGACCATTTTGTTGCATTAAATTGATAACCTTAAATTATCAAATTGACTTGAGCTCATAAAATTTTCAAATGCAATGGATTTTTTGGAAAACAATCATTCCATATGTTCATTTGATCAGACCAATATAGTTTTTATCATTTTACCTTTTACACTTCAGCCAAAAACCTTCCCAACTCTAGCTACTTGGGTCATACTAGTACAATCAAAATGATTGTCTCAAACGATCATTACAATAAAAAATTGTAATGATCTCCAGCAATTTGAACTTCTCAGGGAACTTGTATGTATCCCTTTCTATACATTCAAATTAATTAATACATGTTTTAAAAAAAGAGTGTGGGCCAGATCTTTATCTTTCTATGTTATATGTAGAAAACAAAATTGAAAATCCCTCTCTTTCCTGTAGTCTTCCTTTTCCTTTTTACAATCTTTCTTTTTCAAATGACAATATTTTTTTCTTTCCTTCTTCCTTTTCAACTCTTCTCTTTCTCTCTGCATGCTTTCGCTCTCTTTCTTCTCTCCCAAATTTTCCAAACATATGCACTACGTCTTTGGCATTGGAGAAGTTAAGAGGACTAAAATGATTTCTTTTATTAATATTTTCTTTGTACTATTTTGCATCACTAGAACTTTATTTATTTCTATTTGAACTATAAGTTCTACCTTATTTATGAAGAGAGGAATATATGTTGCTAGTTTGAAAGAGGAGATTATTACCTCCCCAATGAAAGTTGTTCAACACATGGAATTTGGTGAATGTAAGGCCAAAACGCCATTTCCTCATTTCACTTATATCATAGTAGCATTGCAACATAAGGGCACAATTTCTTTTGTTTTACAATTCATTGACACATTTAGGAGTCAAACATGAACCTTTACAGTAGCTGCTCCCATAGAATGTTTCGCATGGCATGTATGTCTATTTGTTATCGTGCTTTTTGTCGACCTTTTTTTAAGTATCTTAACTAATTAAATTTAATTCTTTCGTGCTGTTTCGTTGATTTTTATAGTTTTATCTCTCCCTTGTTCTTTTTCATCAATTTTTTATTCAATGAGCTTGGAAGTGATCTCCTGATTAGTACCTTGAATATTTGGAAATTTGTTGGAGCTTCCAAATCCTTTTGATTATCTACTTTTGGATTTTGGTTCATGCTTCATAGTTGTTGGAAATTGATAATAAATTGCTCTGAATCTATAACGTTATTTGTTCAATGATAAACACTTTATGAATTGCCATTTCTTTAGTTGCATATTTCCTAAATTTTTGACAAATATTTTATGCAACTTTTCATAATATCAGAAACATTATGGAGGTTGTAGTTTGAAACTTCATAATGATATTTCTCCATTTTAAAAATTGTTTTTATGATAATTGTTGTTTCCCAAATATCGATACAGCTAAAAATGAGTTTTCTATGTCATAGTGGCTTGGAGTACATACCTCCCCCTTGCTTAAGATTGTCAATGTTTGTACCTCGTCTTGCTTAAATCATTGTTATTCTTATATAGTCCCACTTTGCAATCTATGTCCATTTGTGGTCATTATAATTGAACCCCATTCCATCTATTTGTGTTGCACCATTTTTTCATGCCTTTTTGTTCTTCCACTCTATGCTTCCTTTCTTTCTTCTCATCATGCTTATCTTTTGATGTCTCTATCATCTTCACAAAGCCTACTTGGTGGGCAAGCACCCTTTTTTATTCATCACTAGGTATCATTGTTCGATCTAGTTGATCCTTGCCCTCATCAACCATCCTTTGATTAGTTAGGTGCTGTACCATGCATCATTTCTTTGCCTATCAAAACCTTATCTTATTGTCTCGTTATTCCTTTGTCCTATATATAATGCTCTTTTCCCTGTCTCACTTCCTACTAACAACTTCATCTCAAGATGAAGGCTAAAACTCACCTTTCTAAATCAGCAAATTAGGCACAAGTTGTGCCCACTCTCTCCTCCCACAAGCATGGCACTAGCATCCACTTTTGCTGCCCTTCATGTTGCAATCACTTCAACTACCTCCATTCTTATGCATACAACACTCATGATTGCCCTAGCCTATTACATGAAACTTTATTCCAAAGCCATCTACACTTGTCTAAAAGTCTTAATTCATTTTCCAAGAAAACCTTGTGTAGCGACATAACATTGACAATGCTAGAATTGTGGTGTTGACATCTTCTTAGAGTTGGCATTGGAATATGAGGCAAATGGCTTAGTTCCCTTGTTAGGTATTGTATGGTAAAACTAGTTTTTAGCAAGCATGCAACTTGTGGAGGCCTTGGCATGGAAAGGTAGAGCAAGCCATATTGTGTTAGATACCATTAATTATGTTGAGGGATCATCTAACACTGAGTTTGTCATTTGGTGATAGCCATTAGTTATAAGATTTGTCCTTTGAAGTTCATTGTAACTCAATCTAACACAGTAAAGCCCATCGTCCCTTAAAAAGAGGTGGTTCCTCTTCCCTTCATTTGCTCAGGAATTATTGATTCTCCTATCTAGCCCAATGAATAAACCTTCAAATGTTCATTGTTTGAATGTTAGATGCTGGTGTGATAGCTCCTAGATCTATGAATATAAAGATCAACTTATGTCCTTTAAGTATACTGTTATGGCTTTGCTTGGGATAAAACTTAATGATGTTGAATTCTAGAACATTTTTCATAATTTAGGGCTATTTCATAATAAAGGTTGTTATAATAATTGTAATTATTACTTTGTTTGTTGGACCATGGGCCCCTTAACGTTTTTTTATTGCTTATGCTTCCAATGACCAGGACTTTAAGGTTGCCTCTTAGTATTATTTTAGAGGCTTTACCCCCCTTAATTGGAGCTTATGGGGAGGAATCAAATGAGAAATATTGTAATTCTTCTTATTAATGTTATGGTGGATGATATTCCTTGCTTGGTCCCCACCACCCTTATTTTGTTCAACGTTTGTTTAAGGAATCCAATCGTTTCTAAGCTTTCTTTGGCTCTGTCCAATGAGGATTGATGATTGTCATCCCAAATTCCTTTGTGTGGTTCTCTTTAAAACCTGCCTCTAATTACCTAACTTGCATCATTTCTTATATGTCTAAATCCAAGGGGAATCTTCTTAAAGTTCAGGAATCCCTAAACTGACAATTGAAATTTTAACTTATTATGGAGAACCAAGGGATTTTACCTTGTGAGATGGCCCTTAAAATTACTTATCCAAGCTTAAGTGGATTAAATGCTTTTGCAAGTTTTGAAAGGTATCTAGATCCCTTGAAGAAAAGATTGATTTTTTCTTTTCCATGAGACCATCTTCTCCTTGCATGATTGGTTGCTTTATAAGGAAAGACAATGTTAACTTAATATCCTTAGCTTTAAGAAGTTTATCTCTTATTGATTGCTCAACATGCAAAGTTTTTTAAGTTGCTTGTTGAAGAAAACAACTTGATGTTATTTTATGGTTATTAAAATGTAGGAAGGAATCTAATTCTCCTGGAATGACTATTTTTGTTGGTGTCTTCATGATTGAATACAAACCTTTGTTGTTGACATCCTCATAAACTACTTTGGGCTCTAATTTACCCTTCGTGCTCAACTGGGTTGATGATCTCCAATCAATAGGCTTTTGCAACATTGATCTTCGTGGGATTCTTGAAACTATCAATACTTTTTTGAATTTGAAACAATCTGATTAGTTGGGTTCATTATTGAGTTCTTCTTGGATTGTTTGGATATCATTTGGAGGAATTACATTAAGGTTGTCACTTAGTCCATTGCAACAACAAGGTTTGCACAAACATTTTTGTTATAGATGTCATGCTTATTGCAAAGGCAATTATTGCCTAATAAATCTTAGAGATAGACCAATCTCTATTTAGTTCTTTGTTTATAAGATCATTGCTGAAAATTTGGCTAATAGATTGCTCTGCATCTTTCCCAACATTATCCAAAAAGTGTAAATATCTTTTATTAAAGGTAATACCTCATGATAACATGAACTTGGTTATAAAACTTGCTTAGAAAGTTAGTACCAAATAACCTAAAATGGTCTTTTTATAAATATTGATATATCCAAGGCTTTTGGCTCAATTAACTAGAAAAATTTTTCACTAAAAACTAGAAGTTATAAGTTTTTCTCCAAGCATTTTGCTTAGATGAAGATGTGGATCTCTAATATATGTTTCTTTTTTTGGGGGTTATTTAGTAAGTCTAGAGGGTTTTGTCATTGTTGTCTTATTTCTCTCTATCTTTAGTATCACTTTGTATGCCTTCTCTTATGCTATTGATGTACTCATGATGACACATTTAGGGAGAATAGATTTAGCCCCCTTTGAAGTAGAAACACTTACATCACTTGCTTTGTCTTTATGTCTTTATTAATGAGCACATTTTCATTACAAAAAAGAATTTGTGAATGCCATTGTAAGGTACAATATCTCATATCATACTGCACAACCCATGCTTAATATATTTGTTGGACAACGTATCGTACAATCGATTTCTATTAATTAATCGGGGAATTCATTGTATAGGTCTTGTTCAATCCTTGTATTTGTACGATGATAAGAAATCTCTAACAACAAATTACATTGGTCCAATTCACCTTTCAGAGATGTATGATCCATAACATATATGCACAACACCATAATGTTGATTGTCATACGTCAATAATAGCATCAAACAAGTATAAAGAATGATAAACATAGCAATGTATTGTCTAATACAATCCATACTCATATATGTAAAGGGGTTGGATGAGCAATTGGACAAGATGATCTATTGATTCAGTGGTACATAGCTTATTGTATTCTTTGATTTTCATTTCGCTTTAGTATAATCATTAACATCTACTCATGTGTCATATAGGTACAATCATCTTGTTGTAATAATATGATAATCTTAAATTATCAAATTGACTTGAGCTCTAAAAATTTTCAAATGCAATGAATTTTTAATTAAACCACTATACTATATTTTCATTTGATCAGACCAATTCAATTTTTATCATTTTCCCTTTTCACACTTAAGCCAAAAAGCTTCCTAACTCAAGCTGCTAGGATCGTACTAGTACGATCTAAATGATTGTCCTATGCGATCATTACACTAAAAAATTGCATTTATCTCCAGCAATTTAAACTTCTCAAGGAACTCATATGCATCTCTTTCTTGACATTCAAGTTAACTGCTACATGTTTTAAAAAATGAGTGTGGGCCAAGTCTTTATCTTTCTATGTTATATCTACAAAACATAATTGAAAATCCCTTTCTTTCCTGTAGTCTTCATTTTTCTTTTTTCCATCTTTTTTTTCAAATGATAACACTGTTTTCTTTCCTTCTTCCTCTTCAACTCTTCCCTTTCTCTCTTTGGACTTTCAATCTCTCTCTTCTTTCCCAAAGTTTTCCAAACATATGAACTAAGTCTTTGGCATGAGAGAAGTTAAGAGGACTAAATGATATCTTTTTTATTAATATTGCCATTGTAAATTCATAAAAACTTCAATTCACCTCTTAAAACTACAAACTGCATATCGATAGATTCCTCATAATGATACCTTCACAATGATATACTCAAACATAAATTAGGACACACATTTTTGGCACGTTTTTGGATGCTCACAATTAAATATATGTTTGAATTCTTGAATTGTATTGCTTATATTTGATATAATTTTGAGGGGATATAGGAGTTTAATTAGACAAATTGTTACTAGTGAAACTAATCCTCTTCCAATGAGAATCAAATAAGAATTTGTTGATGATCTAGAAACCCCATTAAGAATAGCGCATTAAACTTAATTTTCTTGAATTCCAATCATACTATTTATTTGCATGGTCAACCATGGGAGAATGTCCTATTTAATGTGAATTTGAAAGGAGCAACTTTCTTCTTTATCTTATCTCCTAAAAATACCACTTCAAGTTCCTATTTATATGAAGATGCAGGTTTGATTATGATCAAAGAAGTGGTCTCTACCTCCTCTAGCACCTTGGTTGAAGAGAAATTTGGAGAAGGAAACCCTCCTTGACTCCTCACGGGAACACCTTGTCAAGGCCAAGAAGCTTAAAGAATATTACAGAAAAACAAGCACTAAAAGAGGGGGGAAATATTTGTCATAATGCAAACTTTTGTAATCCAGAACACTACTCATTGTTTCGATGTCATCTAAGTTGCACTGTTAAAGTCACAAAGTTGTTCTACAAAGTTGCCAAGGGGTTCATTTAATTTAGTATTTTGTGTGAATAAATTTTTGTTTTGAAAATAGTTAAAAAGCATATGGTTCATCAATATACAAAGTAGTATTTCATTTTTTTGTTGTTAAATTATCTTTTGCTTTATGAAAATACTTGCAAAATTATATAGATTATAGAGGTTTTTATGACTATTTGCAAAGGTTAGTTTAGGAATAGAAAAAGTCTTTACACAAATTATGTAGAGGGACATAGTTGTTATTTTTGTTTAAAGTAGTTGATAAAACAACAAAAATCTTTGCTATGATGGATTTTGTGGGTTGTATAAAACGTGTAAATATTAGATTACTACTTTTTCTTAAGAGTAATGTTGACCTAAAGCCCTTTTCTTTTAGGTTTTAGATGAAGATAGTAATGCTTGCTACTATTAACAAACAAATCACTTAGGAACCTAAACAATTTGATGTATATTTTATGAGGTTTTTCATATTTTTTTCTCGCATTCTTAATCACTTGAACAGTTACTATGGTATGCTTTACGATGACCTTTTTTCAACCATGATATTTTATCAAATCTGACCAGTTACATAGGGACTTATAGTGTAGTGGTGGGGCTTATTGTGCATGATCTAAATTTAGTAATAAGAACATAAATAATTTTGCAGCGATGACATATCATTTTTCTGTTGGCTTCTCCTCATGTTAATGTTATGCTATTTCCAAGAGATCTTTTAGTTGTTTAGATGGAATCTTTGTCAAATATTAATTGATTAATGCAGGTTATATAAATCATATTTTTGTTTCTAGTAGATCCATGTAGATGACACTAAAAGCAGTCTCTTGTTTGCAAGCAGGGCTTTTCATGTAAAAAATTGTGCCTGTGTGAATGAGGTATACTTCATCTACAAGTTATTGGTCCTATAAAAACTTTCAATTACGTACACTACATTTTTTATTTATTCCTTTTTATTTTCTTTAATTTACAGCTTTTTGAAATTTGCCTATTATTTTAACTTTTGAAACTGTTGTTTCTTTGAGCAAAAAAATTTTGATTGTTGCTGCACTCTTGCTGCTGTAAAAAGGGAAATAGAGGAGCTTTGGGCAAAGTTGTTGGTGGTTCTTTTTTAACTCTAAAGACTTCTATTCTCTTTTTTTAGCAAACCACCAAAAGGGAAATCTTTTTATGCATATATGTTATAGAGCTCTCACTCTGAACATCTTGAAGAATAAATTGTTAATCTGTGCAATAATTTATTACCAGTCTGGTGTATGGCTCTACAGTTAGTTTTTCATTTTGACATTTAATTGTTTGAGACACAATTCTTCATGATTGCACTCAATTTTTGAGTTACAGAGTGAGCTTGAGAAGGAGTGAATAGCGTTGGAGTTGGAGGGAAAGAAAGTAAAAGTTTGTTGAGAGATAAGGTTTTTGAAAAAAGAAAGGAAGATTGAGAATTCCAGCTCGTTGATATTATGTTTTCAAAGGGATTAGAATAGTTACTCGTTTAATGCTTGTGCTTTTTTCCTTTGGTTGATTGACAATCTAATTCTATTTTTTTTTTATTATTTATGTGATGGTTAGATAGACTTTATGGTGCTAGTTGCTAACTGCCTTTTATTTGTAAACTTGCATATGGTTAGCCTACAAAAACATTTTAGGCTAGAGCATCAAATTTTCCATAATTGTTAGTTTGTCTTCTAGAGCGCTATCATGGCTAAAGGAAGGCATAACATATTATATGTTTCTAAACATATATAAAGGTTTTTATTAGGTTATTTGTATGCCTTATTGATTGCCTTTCTGAATATTCCTATAATTTATGATTTATGTTTACTTCTCCAAACCTTATAAATACTTGTATTTTATTATTTATGGTATATGGAACATCTCATGATTAAATTAACTAGTCATCAACATGTTCGAGTCGAAATGGGATGGCAATGTGCAACATGAAATGTTTTGTAGTTCTACATGGTGGTGGTCATAACAAGATTTGCCTTTGAGGTACGAGACTTGCTTTATTATGGATTCCTGACATGATCTGCAAAGAAGAATTTTAAGAAGTCAGGCAAAGAAGTGGCTTGTACTTCATTTGCTAGAACTATGCTATGTTTAACGTCTTTGTCAAAAATATTTGATTTTATTGCCTCTTAAAAAGATTGGCAAATTTCTAATGAGTTGTAGTTCATTTGGAATTGACCATATTTCCCTAACAGGGGATCTAAGATTCAATGTGAGCATGGACTTTATTTTTCTTCAAGAAAAATTACCTCAAAATCTTTTATGATTATAAAACTATTGTTTACCATCGAGTTGCAGAATATTTGTTAATAAAAAATTTTAGAAAGTAAAGCAGAAGTAAAGTTTTTCTATAATGAACCTTAATCATTTTGCTATTTGCTTTGCTCAACCACCATCTTAGGATTGCTTGAGTCCATCTTTAATAGTTTGGAAGGTTTTTATGGCCCTCAATAGCATTTTTTGTCTTGTATTCTCCCTCATCAATCCCACTCTTTAGTTATGAGAATATTACATAGTTAACATTTTTTTATCTCAAACAATAGTGAGGGGTCACCTTTTTCCCTTGAAATTGTTTGCATTCTTTGCATTGCAAGTGTTGGTTATGCATATAAATATCAATTTTAATTAATTTATTTATCTTTTTGTTTAATCTTCTGATAATGGAATATTTTTGTTTGTTGTTTACAATTTATAAGCTTATCATGCACCTATGAGAACTTGCTTCATATTTTGACATTTTTTTATTTCTTCTTATTTATTTTTCATTGTTATATTTCTTGTTTAAAAATATATTATTATTATTATTTTTTATTAGGTTTTTTTGGTTACAAGCAAGGAGGCGGTTGACCTGGTGCCCTGTGCCTTTTCAAAAGAAAATTACTGATGAGGTAATGCTTGTTGATGCATCCATTACAATTATTTTAGCTTTCATTTATGTTTTCTTATTTATGATTTATTTGTTCTATATTGTAATATTTCTAATATTGTGTAATAAATTCTATTAATTCTTTGACAACCTTTCATTTCCCCTTCTTTGTAAGAAAAAGATATATCTTGCATTTGTCATATAAGAACATGAGAATATAAGAGGAATTTTTTTGGTTATTAATTTGTGGTTCCATGTAAAGTATTATATGCTTATTTGAAAAAACTAATCCATTACAGCTAACTTGGTTCTTTATTGTCATGTATTTGATAAGCAAAGTGTGTTCTGAGTTTATCTTCGATCGCTTTTAATTTTGCATGAGTATGACTAAAAAAGGCACACTAATTTTAGGAGACATTTTATTAAGTATTGTTTAGATAGTATTGACATTTAAATCCCAGTGTTATATAGATGTTAATGCTACCAAGAATTTATCAATAGTTTTTCATTGTTTAGCTAAATGTTATCTAAATGATCAACTATTCTTGTTATTAATATGAAGTTTTTCGTCATCTAGAAGTTGCTTATATTTGCAAAATACAATTACAATTTTAAATAATATTATTTAAAGATCTAATCAAATAAGACACCTAATATATTTAAATTATATTATAGTATAACACATTATAGTTTAAATAAATGCCCTTTTGATATTTTATTTTGGCATTAGGTCTTGGCAATATCATCTCAACTTTGCTTCTTACATGTAATGTAGCTTTATTCTTTAGTATTGGTCTACTACCCATATTGGTTCAAATTTCCACTTTATGAGTTACTAAAGTATATGCTTTACGTCAACACTTATATTGATTAGTTTAGTTCTAATTATGCATTTATTTTGTGATATCAATATATGACAAGTTGTTATCCATGTATAATGATTATGAAGCCAGCATCAAGCCTAAGGTCCCCTTTAACAAATTGCTTCTTATTTATAGAGAAAATGAAGATCATTATTCGATACACTCTCAAAAGATTTTTAGATCATTAAAGCCACTCTTGTATTTTTCTAATTATCCTTCTCAAGAAAATGGGCCTCTCTTTTTATCTTTTCTCAATAATGTTTCTCTTATTTTCTTGTCAACTTGAGGCCATAGCCTTGGCTGTATTTATTGACATACTCACATTTGTTTAATGTCCATTTTAGAAATCTTAGAAACAACTAATCATGTTATAGCCATTTGTGATCTTTATTTAATATTTTTAGTATTTTAATTGTTAATTAAGAACGAAATAAACTTAAATGGACTTAGCTTGTACTAATAAACTTATGAGAATTTATCCAAGTCATTATTAATTAAAATTTACTTAAAATAGACTTTGATTGAGTTGGTCATGGTATTAATTAGAAACTTAACTCATTTAACACCATTACTTTGTCCCTTGTAACGGTTTAGGCCTTCTAAATAATATGCTTCTACTTAGATAATTTGTTTTACCTTGGTTGACTAATGGGTTTGTTTTTTCCATATTCTAAGATTTATTTATAAAAAAATCCATCATCTATTATCTTTTTGGATTAATTCTTAAGTCCACTTTGACCAATTTTCCTCTACCTTAGGTGTAATCAAATCTTTGTTAAATTTTAACTAGCATCAAAGAAATTCTAAAAGACTACTTGAATATCTTTCTACCATTATATATAAAAATAGTAGAAGGATTGAAGGGCACAAAGAGAATATGCCCTTTCTTTAAAACAAGACTTCTTCAACACTCATTGTCAAGGAATTGGTTTTGTTTAAACCCTACATTTAGAATTGGCTGTTGCAACTCTTATAACAACAAATGGAGTTCTTTTGGGCAATCCTCATAATGATTGTTGATTATCCTTGAGCATTGCAAGCTAATGTTCCACTCGGTCACCATTTCTCCATTAACAATACCTTGATTGAAATCCACCTACCAATCAAGCCATTGATTGCCTTCTGTATCACAAGTTATTTTTATTCTGATTCAATCAGGGTTACTGACTGTCTATTTCCATCCTAAACATCTAGTTATTACCTAATGGATCCATTAGTTATTTCTTTATTCGTCTTGAAGCATTGCTGAAAGTATGACTCTAATTCCACCATTTTATGACCTTGCCTTAGTGTAGAGGTATTGACTAGTTTGTTCTCTAGAAAGGTTTTGCTCATTTAAGGTTTATATTTATAGGCTAAAAATTTCTTTTATGTGGCTATTGATCATTATATTCCACCATCTAAAAGTCTACTAGAGTTTTTCGTTGCACTACTGATTCCACTTTTAAATTTGATGATTACTCCTTATTGTCATTGGCCTCAATTGTAATTCATAAGAAAACAATTTTAAAAAATTTTGTGAAAAGAGGTAATGATGTCATCCTAAGAATTATGATGCTAACATACTTATAGTCATTTTTTGGCAACTATTCCATAGTTGATTTTTGCATCATTTAGGTTTATAACCATTGCAATTTCAATGGTAAGATTTGTTAACTAACTACTACATGTGAAACTTTCCCTTTTCCTTTCATGAAGGGTTGGATGTTCAAGAAACTGACTATTTCTATATAATTTCTTCCTTGTTGGAGCAAGGTTGTTTATAAAATTTCATGGTCAAGTCAATTTGGAGTTGTGCTTGTTGTCAATGAGAAATTTTCTTCTTTATTAATAGGGAGGAGCATGTGCTTGTTAGATTGTTTAGAGATGCAAATTTATTTAAATTCACTTTTAAAGTGCCCAAATATTACAAAGGTTTAGAAAAGTAATTCCATTTATTTGTTGAGAATATATAAGCTATCCTTTTAATCTCATATAAAAAGACTAATTTCTAAAAAATGCTAATTATCACATGACCATTGATGTTTTTTTCTACATTTAAGCATTTTCAATATTGATTAAAGTAAATAAAATTAAATAAACTTTAGTAGCATCTTATTTTGAAAGGGCATTCCTATTTAGTCTTTATTTATTTGACTTTGTTTAAAATACACTATTATTGAGTGAAACCTTGGATTATATAGATGCCCAAATCAATAAGCACCTCTATGCACTAGCAATGCAAATGCCTTCCACACATAGAGTTCTATTCTCATTCCTTTCTTTTTCTAATTTCAATTCCAAAGATGGAGAATAGTCAAAAGTTATAATTGACTTAGTGATGAACTATGTACAACATCTTTTTAAAGGTCAAAAGCAATATATAGTTTCACCTTATACAACTCAATCATGGTTTCTTAATGCTTAAGAAACAAGCTTTCTTTAAATGACAAATTGTATGCAGGCTTTTGAGATTTGGCCAAATTTTCAAGCTTTTTACTTTTCAAAATTGGCCACTATGCTCGTAAATGTTTTAAATGTTATAACTAGGTTCTTAACTCTTCTGTTTCCCACTAAATATCATTCAAATATTTAAATATCAATCTTAGATGTTTGTATATTTGTTAAGTAGATCTCAATAGGAAAGTGTAGTTTAAGAATAAAAAATTAGACTAGCTTCTTCTAGCTAGTTAAGCAAACTTATAAACCAAGATGCTAAAAAACATTTGGTTTTAGGTTAAGAGTCCTTAATGTAATTTTTTATCCTACCTCTTCTCTTTTCAAATTATCTTTTTCTTATGTCTTGTTTGGTTTGTCTATTTTTCTACTCATATGAATAAAATTTTAATGGCACATCTTCTAAAAGTTTAAATATTTCCAAAACATCAAAACCTTTTTTGTCTAAGCTTATTCTCAATTACTAAAAAACCAGTCATCTTTCTCTTAAATGTACTTATTTGCACTCATATTCCAAAGTGTAGTCACTCGTTCTTCATAGTATTTATTCTATTTATGATAAATTTAACTGTCTTGCATTGTGATTATATAATATTACATTCTCATAACAATCATATAGGCATACCTTAAATCTTAAATTGGATGTTTTTTCCCACATGACAATTTGTTAGTTGTAGCAGTTATTCATCAAGCTATAAGCATTTTAAATATTATAGATTGTATTAGTATAATATCTTTCTTCATGATCTTGGGGTGCATTTTTTTTCATAGAACTATGGATTTCTTAGCTTATGCCTTGTGAAGCTGGGTAAAAAATATGCTCAAATCCCAATGCATGTTGCAAAATATTTTTTGAAGTTGGTGCTAGGGCCAATGTTATCTATTTTTTGTATTAAAAAAATGGAAATTTTTGTTCTTTTTTTTAATGTCATTCAAAAAATGTTATGGAAAGGTCTAATCTTTACACATAATACAACCAAACCTATTAAAGAATACTTTTTCAACCACATTTCATCAAACAAAACTAAAATTTCAATTAAAAGACACATTTTTTATCATTTCTTATATGGCAAATAACCACAACAAACAAACTCGATACCTTTTCGACAAGCTTTCTAAAATGTGTCCCTACTAGACTTACCTTCTAAGTTAAATGAGGAAGCTAATAGTGTGCAGCCATTTAAAGAGAAGCCATAATTTGCATTCCTGTTCCATTCAACTGTGCTTTGTAGGAAATTTATGCATTTATTGGGGATACGCTACCTTTGCGAAGTTGTTTATCTTAGATTGCTGTTGGCATTGAAAAGGCCGAGGACTTTTTTCTTCCCGATGAGCATGCTTTACTGAATGTTACCTTTCAGAAGAAAACTCATCAAAATAGAGATAGCTTAAATTCAGTATGTATTCTATCTTCCTCAACACAAACACCCTCTCTCTCTTTCAGATGTCTAGAAGTTTTGCAAATAACAGGTTTTTATTACTTTTTAGGAAAAGGAGCAACTTTTAGCAAAGCTGCCTGAATTTTGTGACCTTTCCTTAAATAGGGATAGTAAGGTGTTTGTCTATCTATTGCCTCCCGTGTAAGCTGTTTGATATGCGAAATTGTGAACAAATAGCAAGGTGTCCCTTTTTTGATAATTTTTAAGCATGTGAACATCAAATTTCTCCAAAATAAATATATGGAACCAGAATCAATTCCTACAAGCAAAATTACTACTTCATCAACATGTCATTTGAAGGAAATTGTGTCTCCCAATCATTGCAATATAACTGAATGAGAAACTGGAGCAATTTTTGTCATCAAACAGCTCAAGGAGCAAGTTCTTACCAATAAAAATGTTCCATTGAACATAGTTTTTTTAACCATTATTGAATTAAAGTATTCTTACAATGCAAATTGAATCTTTAGAAATGGAGAAGATTTCACTGTAGATTAACTTGGACAATATTGTTACTTCGACAACTTAACAGAATGCTTGCTTTGGAGAGAAGTGTGAAGATGTATGTTTTCTTTGCTGCAGTTCTGTTTGATGTTGTAGGTGCATTGTTTATTGAATATTTTCATTTATTTATGAGTTTACGCTTGGCCTTATGTTGGACTCTGGTTCATACCCAGAGTGCTAAGCAAACTACTTAATTAACTGAAGTCTTCAACATATTAGTGATAGTCCTTTTCAATCAAATCCCTTTTTACTTTATATGTCCTGCTTGTTTTTAAGGAACCAATTTAGTCTAATATGTTCTAGGAATATAGATCTAATAACTGAATTAAGAATTCTTTTTTATAGTTTGAAATCAGTTTTAATGATTTGAAAGTTGAATATTAAAGTTGGTGATTGGTTATTACTGCAAACATAGTGATGTTAAATCGATGTGATTTCGTAATTTGTCTTGTAATCACTTGTAATCTTCAATAAACTTAACATAAATACCATTTATAATGACACTTTATCTTGTACTTATTACATAAACATTAAAAAACTATTATGTGCAAATGCAAATTAATTATAGAAACCATACATAAAAATAAGAAAAATGACATAAAACCACAAAATATGATCTTAGACTATTAAACAATTGACATTAAATTAATCAACTAGGAAGATGTTCGACAAAACATGTTAAGTAATTTGGAACATCTATTGCACTAGGAAAGAAAAGAAAGCATGAAAAAACTTGGTAAAGGCATAAGACATCTTCAACTTACTCTGATGTTTACAATGGAGAAGTGAAGCAGTAGTTTGCAACATCAAGCAAAAAATAGAAAAATGGCTTATGTGTAGAACTTGCTTAGCATCCTATTTTATTCTTAAATCTCTCTATATATGCCTGGATCTATCTCACCTTATCATTTCCTTCATTTTTAATCCTCAACCACATATCTATGTTTTTAAATATAATTGCAATTTCTCTTTCAGCTTTAAAATAGTGCACTGCCATCTTGTAGTACAATGTAACCACAAGTTTATATTCAGATGGTGCTGGTTGCTACACAAATGAATTTTTTTATTTTAATTGCATTTCAAGAGACTATGCATTGAATAATGATGATACTTTAGCTAAACTTTTATTTCATTTGGATTGTTTACTTTGTTTAAGAGGTTATTTTCTTATAAGTGAGTAACATTTGGTGATGTTAATTGCGACATTTCATTAAATTTTTTTTAATTGAAAATTTTAAATAAAATTTTCCTTGCTGTATGATGCATAAAATAATTGAACTCAAGTAATGTTTTTTTAATTGTGTTCAATGTGCAATTACTAACTCCCTTGTATGGTACTACTTGTTTGATGCTCAAGATTGCATGAGTGTGCAAGCAAAGCTTCAAAACAAAAAAATATGCAAAAAAAATTATGAATTCATCAACCAATTAGAAATGAGTATATTTTCATCTTATGATAAGAGTAGCTTTCTTAAGTCAAGCAACTTCAAGTGTCACACCAAGTATGGGTCGAGTGGTCAATTTAGCATAAACGATGCATAAAAGTTAAGCAATATATTTTCTTATAATCTAAAGTTTCATTCTTTCACTAATTGCGACAACCCACTTTTTCACAATATGTCATCATAGTTAGTAAAAATGTTGTCTTTTTTAGTTATACAAGCTCAAAACAACATCTTGAAAGGGTAAATTTAGGCAAAACAACTTTATTTGCTACAACTTTATAAATTCTAGTGGGTTTCAGGCAAAACAACTTTTTTAGAAGATCTTGTTTGTTGACACAAAATTGTGTAGCAAGTTTACCTATTGAAAGGGTAAATTCACCTTGGAGATGAGATTTTTATGATCATAAATATTTTCTTTTCATGTGAATTAATTAGAATCAAGGTTGAGTCTAATTTTATTGAAAGGTTTGTGAATGAAATTGCATCACCAACTTTATTTGCTACGACTTTTATTGGAGGTAAGATCTTTTAATCAACTAATCTATTTACTCTAACTTGTTTAAGTTGTTAAATTATGAGAAAATATTGTGAAAGTACCTTAACAACTATAGGTGCCTTAGGCTTCTTGTAAAAGGTTGAAAAAAGGCAAAAGTTTACGAAGTTCATATTGAAAAGGTTTGTATAAATGCAAACTATTTAGTTTTTAAGAGTGTCACCATTATGTTCACTTGTTTTGACATCAATTTTAGCAATGTTGATCATGCATATGAAGAAGATGTTGAAATGGTTTGTTAACAACCTGCACAATGGTACTTTCATAGTATTTACAATTATCAAGCAATGAGTTGTGGATTCATTTCATAAAATACTCCATAGGGACCATTCTATTTAAATCAAATTATCATTTGTTGCAAGCCAGAACATCTTCATCTTTTCTTGTCTCAAAGCAATGATATAAATGCTTTATTTCCTTGGGCCTATCAGTGTTGGGTGATGAGTTAGTTTTAAAATTGGAAACAATGAGTGATACTGGGGTATTAGAAGTTTGACTTGAATGTGCATTGAGTTTTTGTAGTTGTACTATACGATGCAACTTACATACAATCCACCAAGTTGTTGTTATATGCGATATAGTACTAATATGCATCTTTTGCTTTCGATAATTAAAGGAACAATTAGGTAAAACTCATTATCTTGGAATTCACAAATCTGATTTGAACACCCAATGATTTGCAAAGTTACACAAGCCAAGTTTGACCTAAGCTACTTAAGCACAACATTCATGTTAACAAGATCTTCAAGTTACATTAATAAAAACATAAGTTTTTTTTACCAAATATCGAATTCATTATTAGGCATAAATAATTAAATGGACAAATTATTTTAAATTTTTGTTCTTGTAAATATGGAACTTGGAAAATAATACCATATATTTCTTTTATTTCCTCACTAAAAGTTTAGCAATAATTAATCAATTAACTAAAAAATGAAAATTAGAAACCATAAGGTAATATATGAGATAATTCGCAAGATGAGGTGAAGAAGAGAAGGAAGAATGGCAAGCTGAGGGATAAGGAAGTGAACTCATAGTATTCAGTTATGGTGGAATTGATGGCATTAAGGAAACACTGTGACCACTTTGGGTAGTAGCTAATGGAGCTCCTTTGTTGCAAGGAGCAGGCTACGATTTTAAGAAATGAAGAAACAAATAAAGGATGTTGAAAGAGTTGTAGATAAAGGCAATTGTTATCTGTAGTAGGGTGGGTATTCGAATGGAAGGCAAATTAGTGAGGATTTGTTCATCAAAATTCTTCTTGATTAAGAAGGTGGTCTTTGTTGGATGGCAAAGGCACATTGCAGTGTCTATCCTTATTGGTTTATGCTGATTTCAATTTTTTTGTGTTATAATAAAGCCATACTTGATGTCTCAATTACCAAATGGGCATGCCTTTGATGTATATGATATAATTGATATTGTTGAGGTTGTATATAGGGTCAACATGATACGATTGTGTTAAGGAAGTTCAAATATTTTATAACTCTGAATGCATCTTACAAAATAAGCCAAAGTATGAAGAAAATGCTTGATGACTTGTCTCAGCATAGAGCATGCTTCGAGAGATAATTGAACTTAATTGATGAAGCTTATATATGATTGGAGATCTTTCTAAGCTTGTCGATTGGTTCTTAAGGAGTGTTAGAGTTTGTTGATATTTTAGTTGAAGGTGTCGATTATGAATGCTAATAATCATTAGTGTGAATTTGCTGATACTCATGTGATGGAGATATGCTATCAAGGGGTGTCCTTGAGGATTAACTTGTGGCTATCAAGACAAGAAGCAGGTATACAGCTCAACTTATATTAAGTTGGGGTCTAGGTGCACAGTATTTCCCTCGATCAATTTTCTTGTCATAATTTTTGTTGTAAAGGTAGCTTGCCCATTTCGATTTTAATATCATCATCACCTATTGGTACTTTTTAATAAACTTAAATCCTAAAGTATTAAATTCTTTTGGCTTGTCTCATATCTACTTTGCTTTTTGTACACACAATGTTTGTGTTTCATTGAATAATTATATTCAAACATTCCATTAGCATTCTAACTAAACTTCATATATTTTAATATCCTATAATAGTTCTTGCATATTGCACTGACTTTTTTATTCAGTCATCCAAGATAATGCGGTAGTTCTCGCTCATTTAAGACAACATCCGGGTGTGTAGTGCTCGTGCTTAATTGTCTTTTTATTCCTTCCAAGGGATGCATTAACATTAAAGCAATTTTGTTTGGGCTTCATTTCATTTTTTTGGTTAATTTTACATAGGTTCTAAGTTGCATAACATAACCCTTCAATTCGTTTAAATAGATTCTAGACTTGGAAGAAACCCATTGAACTAGAAGATAGTTTTAGAAGGTGCAATTCTATGGTTTGATTGCCTGATCTATTGAACTAGTAGGTTGAAAAGTGTGGTAGAGTATTTCTTAGGCTACCATTCATTTTATCCATAAATTAAAGTTCAATCTACTTTACCTTTGTTACATGCCAAACCATGTCCAAAAATGTGAATAGTCAATCTAAAAGAATTTTTAAATTAGATAACAAACAATTTGATTTATATTGCATTATTTCAACAAGGAAAGCAAACATGGGCCATACAAAAAATGAACTTCGCATGCTACACTAGAATCGATATCATGTACTGAAGTGATGACATGAGATCTCAAGAAATTCATAAAAATATCAGTGAACAATAATTATGACAAAATTTTCATAAAAGGAAGTGCATACTTTAGAGCATGAATTTACCACATGTAAAAAGTTCCAAAAACAATGGAAATGATCTTTTCTATAAAAACACAGATCAAAGAAAGAAATAAGCAAAAATGGAATAGTAGCCTGAAGGAAAACAATGCACAGTGAATGAGAGAAAGAAAACTAGAAATATAATGCCAGAGTCACTGGACTCCACAAATCTTTGATATGGAATCAAAACTTAACAAACCTTTGATTCACTACATGAGATCTTAGTCATAGCTTCTAAAGATTTCTATCCATAGTCTTTAGACTTGGTTGCCTTGATCATTGCCTAACTCTTTTGTTCAGGCTTCCAATTCATTTCATTTAGTTTTCTACCTTTTATCATTTAAAGTGTATTAGTTCAATAATAATACTCTGTTGTTTGAATTCAAGAAATTGGAAATGAGCTCAATAAGAATATATACATGTGTCAATTATAGAGGAGTATGTTTGACATTGGTTCTTGGAAATATTAATGTTGGGTTTATAGTTAAAGAAAATCATAAACAATTATTATATGGAGGAATCAAATTATTTTATGATGCAAGTTTTCTTTCGAGATTATAAAATCAAAGAGGTATTTAGAAAAAATGTTTGATGAAAACAGTTCCTTTAATGAGGAACGCAGTCAAGCTTTTAAGATAGAGCCTTGGTAGCATTGTTTGGATGGCTCAAGGGAAGAATGAAGTATACTACGTTATAATTTAGTTTATGGTTTATCTTCTCTTCCAGTGGTTGAATTTGGTTAAGTGTACATTTTGTAGATTGCATTTTGAGTAATAATTTTTTTACATGCTATATCTTATCGATAAAATGTTTCTCTAATAGGTACAATTTTTGCATATGGACAAACAAGCAGTGTTAAGATGTATACCATGAGACGATCTACCAGTCAATAGGGAATCATATCGCTTTCTGTTGATGATTTTTTTAGAATTATTCAAGAGGTGGTTTACCACTACAACTATAAATCCTTTCATTCTTTTTTTATGAATATTTTTTCATAATTTATTGTCATTTATATTTATATTTTTCTAGTGTGTTCCTTTTAGATGATTATTTTTTATCTTAAATTTTAGCTTTTATTACAATTTCCTTTTTAAACAATAAAATAGTTTAATATCCATGTGCTCATTTAGTGCATACAAGTCCTTGACTATTAAAAATGTTTTCAACTAACAGACATAGATCTGCTTGTAATTATCAGCCTAACGTTTTATCTCTAAAAGGAATCAAAGTTCATGTAAAAGTTAGTTTAATCTTCTACTTTTTGCTAGCTATTTAGCATTATTTTTTTGACAATAAAAAGTTGGAAGAGAGTTCCTCGTTCCAGTGTCTTGCATGGAGATAAACAAGAAGGAGATCAAAAAGTTGTTGGCTCCTGGGAATCAAAAGTTGCAAATTCACGAACCTCTTGAGGCATATTTCCAATTTGTTCAATTGGTTCTATGTTGCATCACTATGAACTTAATTTATTTCTATTTGAATTATAAGTTCTACCTTATTTATGAAGAGGGGAATGTATGTTGCTGGTTTGAAAGAAGAGATTATTACCTCCCCCAGGAAACACATCAACTCATAGAATATGGTGAATGTAAGGCCAAAATCATTTCCTTATTTCATTTATATCATAATAGCATTTCAACATAGCACAATTTCTTTTTTTGCAGTTCATCGACACGTTGGGGAAACAAACATGAAGCTTATAGTAGCAGCTCCCATAAAATTTTTTGCATGGCATGTATATTTGATTGTTATTGTGCTTTTTGTCGAACTTTTTTTAAGTATCTCAACTACTTAAGTTTAATTCTAGCTTGTTGATGTATCTATTCTAGTATGTTTTTTTTGGCGACAAAATAATCATGCCTTTGTTTTACTTGTTCAACATCTCTTGTGGTTCTTTTTGGAATGATTCTTGATGGCCAACATAACGTTTTCTTTTTCCTTTTGATAGAATTTGGTGGATGTTGCTGGATCAAAGCGTGTTGTTAAAATTGGTGCAGAAGGTGTGTGCTTGAGAGAAGGCTCATATATAAATAAGTGCTTGATGACCCTTGGTACTGTAATTAAAAAACTAAGCGATGGTGTTGAAGGCCAAGGGAATGTTGCATCATTGTATTTTTCATTGGCAATTAAATGGCTCACATGTTGTTTCTCATGGAAGATTATGGTCTTGTGGTCATGTACCTTATCGGGATAGCAAGTTAACTCGAATTTTGCAGCCTTCTCTTGGTGGAAATGTAAACACTGCTATGATTTTTAACATCACCCTCTCATAGGTTCCTTGTTTAATCTATTAGATTTAAATTTATCAATGAATTTAATGCATGAATTCCCATACAACCCATGCAATTGACATGACAATAGTTAAAATATAAGGTTTTGGGCTATTAAGGTCATCAAAGATGCCTAACACATTGATGAAAATTAAAATTAATTAGCAACTTATAAGCTTTGAGTAAAATTATTGTCATGGTTAAGCAATTAACTTGTGTAGCCTTATGTCATTTTATGCGATCCAAATCTAATTCTATGTGTTCAAGGGACAAAAATCAGTTGCACATGTACAATAAACTCATGTTCAATTTAATGAAGTAATCGATTTGTCTACGAGATAATTTCATCTTGTGCCCTCAATAGACTTTTTTTTTCCGAATAGCAATAGTGGAAGTGATAGTTGTTTGATTGCATACATAATCACTTTTTTATTCTACGTCAACCCATAGCATAGATACTGTAAACATGCATCATCATACACATGATATGCATCTATACATTCTAGAAGTGTCGTTTGCAACTAAACATAATGTCTTTAAATATCTAGAAACTATTTTCATAAATCGAGTCTCATTTATATTTGATTCTTTTTTAAGACAATCTGGTGATGGAGAGGTCATATCTGATAATCTTTTCACAAACTGTCTATAATACCTTACATATTGAATAGATTTCTTTTTGCTTTATATTGGTAGGTGTTTTGGTCAACTCATGATTCTTAAAACAACCAATTCGAAAATCCACACATAGAGTATTTAGTATATAGTTAGTTCTCACTCATAATTTGTAATACTATAAGAAAATATATAATTTGTTCTTTTAAAAATTTTGAATAAATCAAAATATTTATTTATGAATATAATTATAAACTAATCTAAATATTATAAAACTTTATGTTCATTTGATCTATGAGAGCTGATGAAACATTTATTTTACTAAATAATAACTTTAAAAATACATAATATTCTATTTTTGTTTAAAAAATAACTTCAAAAATATCTCCATATTTTATTTTCAATTGGTGATAAGAAAATCATTGACCAATCTTAAAAAATATCATTAATTCTTAGAGTTGATCAAATAGACTATCAATTTTTTGCAAAAGATATTTATTCAATTGAAATCTTTTAGCAAATTAATTTTATTTCTCTTATTTATTAAGTTAGTTAAATCATAATTTGCATGTTAAGAATAAATTTTTAAAATACTTTAGTGCATTGCAGTTTAAAAAATATTATAAATTATTTTTAGTTTTAATAATTATGTAATGATAATATTTGTAAATACTTAATATATTTTAGCTAACTCTATTAGAGCAACTATTCAAGAGTCTAAGACAAGCATCCCCATTAATGACCTTAATATTTTTCTCATATTTTTTATTTTTCTCTTCTAATTTGTAGACTTGTTCATTATATATATATATATATATATATATAAATATCACTTATCTATTCATAATTTGGTATGTATGTATTAGATAATCATTAGTTTTATAAGATTTGTTGTAATATTTAAAATTAAATTTGAATCATTTTATACTAATGATGTTAATAGTATTGTTTGGGTTAACTATATCAAAAGTTTAGAATTTAACAAATTTACATAATTGAGTAGGACAATGAATAGAATATCTTTGCTCAATTTCTTTTCCAATTTAATGATATACCACTTTAACATTATTTAATAAAGCCAAGTTTTGCATAAAAAAAAGGGAAAATAAGCTTTAGTTCTACATAACAAAGTATATGTGATAAAATAATATATCAACACTTATAAGAAGATAAGCAATATACAATCTACTCGACTTGAAAATAATTGATTTATCATTAACAATAAATAAATATTGAGTCCACGGTGAAGTTAGTTAACCTAATATCATAATATTTGCTTGGTATTAAAAAAAATACTTTGAATAATATAAAAATGTTTGTTAGAAGTGTCCTGCATCACTCTCCTGACATCTTATGTTTCTTTTCCAAAACACACTTGTTCACATATGGTACATTTATTATATGTGGATTCTTTTAAATGATTAAAAAAATGTATAAAAACATTTAAATTGAAGAAATTAAAAAAATGAATTTTTGATAATTTTAAGATTATTTTTTTTTGAAAAATGTTTACATCAAACAAAGAAAAGATACCAATAATATTTGCAACCACATAGTAAAATCATGTATTGGTGAAGATTGGTGGTGAAATGATGCAAGAACATAAGAATTCATTTATTGTTAATGGATATTCTTAAAATGGAATATAAAAATGGAATTTTTTTGTACGAGTTCCATTAGTGAAGAATTAATAAAACAATTTGTCGATTTTCTTAATTAATCTATCATGTAAAATTTAAAAGATAATGTTTTAAGTTAGTAATTAAAAGAATGTAATTAGATGGGAGAGAATATTAAAAAATCATATTATAATATGACTTATTGTATAAAGGGTGGGTCTTATGTGTGTCTTTTTTTTTTAATTTTTTAAGCTAAAAAAATTTTTATTTTAGTAAAAACTTTTCTTTAAATTTTTATCCACTCTCAAATAAAATTTATTATTCAAAATACTTTTATAAAGCCATAAATTGAAACATACAAATCATATTTAAAAATAGTATTAACCAATTATAATTTAATTGTAGTGCAAATTACAAGGAAGATTGAAGAATATTCTCAAAATGTTTCCATGGACATGATAAGAATAACAAATTGATGATTATTGATATCATTCTCCAAATAATCAAATTGTTGCTCATCACCACCATCAAGTAGCCTTCAGACTTATCGAGTTGACAACGCATGTGACATGTTCTTTTCGTTATTGATACTCACTCTTAGATATAAATACTATTCTTAAGCTGACAACCTCCAGACATGTGTCTCTAACAAGTTAGCAAATCATGGTATAATTAAAAAACGTTTAGGTAAAATAAAAATAAAGAAAAATAATGAGAACATATTAAATTTTTAGATGATTTAATTGCTTATTCTTAATTTTATATCTACCCTTTAGACATGTTTATTGGTCCTATTAGTTCTCCTTTCTTTTATCGTAAGCGTTGGCAAAAAAGCCTTGCAATAGTTATTTCTTAGAGAAAAAAATTTAAGCCTTCGATTCCCTTCACACAATGTCCAAAATTAAACACCTTTCCACAGAAGGTTAAAAGTGGAAACTTTTCTATAAATTATTCCTAAAACAATTTCTCTCTTCTCACATAATGATCATCCCAAAGACCTCTAAATCCTAGTTGGATTAAGGCAAATTCAACTATAACAATAACTAAAATTTACATAAACAATCTAAACTCTAATCGAGTGAAATATATATATATATATATATATATATATATATATATATATATATATATATATATGTATGTATACACACTATAAAAATGATGCCAGTTGGGTATATAACTTCTGATTGCAATATCATAGTTTGTACGTAGTGAGTGCATTTATTCAATGCATTTGGTTTTTACTTGTATTTATAGAACTAATGTGGTTGTTTGTAATTCTTAAAAACTATCAAGTTTACCTCACCAACCTCCCAAGTATTTGAAGATATTTTCATATCCTAAAATATTTATCAAATTGGACGTTGTACCATTTCATGATCATGAAAATTGTTCATCGAACATTTCTATGGCCTTTTGATATTACTCAATTTTGAGTTGCTAACAATGAGACTATCCATCAAATAGCTTGATAGCTTTCTAAAAGAACTAAATTTTTAGCATTTTTTATTTAATATTTATTTGATGGTGTTAATATTATCATATCATTATTAAACTAGTTATCCAATGGGTGTTAAATAAACTAATTGGAATTTTTTAGAGGTTTATTTTTGCAACCCCATATGACTATTAATAAACTAAGCCATTAGATTATCAAATTTTTAACGGACTAGCCATTAGTCAATTATTGAATGTTTCAATGATTTTTAAATAGAATATACAAATCATTGCTGAGTTTAGACAAACAAATATTTATTGATAGAATGTTTAACATCTACTAGAGAACTAGTCAAATGTTTAATGCTTTATTAAAGAAATTTCTCATATTATTTAAGTTAGCTAAATTTTCAAAAGCATAACAAAATGTAAAATTTGAAAAATCCATTAATAAAATGTTGTTTTAAAATTTTGGTGCATATTTTAGTTTTAAAAACTATGTAATAATTTTTTTAATAAATATTTAACATATCTAAGCTACTTTATCTAGCTAATCATTCAAGAATCTAAACTAATCCTTCTCGTAGTTCATATGAATATTTTTCTTATATTCTTCATATAATTTGTATGCTTGTTCTTTCATAATTCTTGAATAATATATATATCTATGAACATATATAAATCTTTCAATAATCTTTTATCTAATCATTTTTCTTATAAGATTCATTACAAAAACTAACATTGAATCTAAATTATTTTGGAGTGACTAAAATTTTAATATTATTTATGATAATTTTGTCAAGAGTTTCAAATGTAATGATTAATACCTTTCTTAGTTAAATAGAATATTCCTTTGGCCAGTTTCTTTTCTAATTGAGTGGCATATCTTTTAGTTGCTATTTTAAAGTCCAATTTAGATGATAATAAAAGATAAAATAGTTTGATATTTACTAATGATGAAGCGGAGATTACACTTGTGACTCTAATAAGTGAAGATAAGATGATATTTACATTGATGTCTAACAAAAGAAAAAGTCCCATCTCTTAAATGGCTTCTCAGTTGAGTTTGTATGGCTATAGATGAACATTATTATAATGGTTAAATAATTCTTTAAAGATAACTTTATATCAAAATGTTGAAAGGACACACAAGCCATATTCATCCTTGAAGTTTAAGGAGCATCAAAACCAATGAAGTTTAGGCTCATTAGCCTTTGCAATTTAATTAACAAAGTAGTGACCAAAATTCTTGTCGTTAGACATAGGGTAATGCTTCTAGTTATCTTTGTTAGGGAGCAACTTGCTTTTGTGTTACACCGTGCTATTTCTAATAATATTTTCTTGAATGAGAAAACAAAACCTTTTTGCACCTGTCTTCTTTCAAAGAAGGTTTGATGGTAACAAAATTTGATAAGCATTAGGCTTATGATAAGCAAAACTAGAAATTTTGATTGGATATTCTTAAGCATTGGTAGTTCCTTATACTTTTTTGTAGTAGGATTAAGGCCTACATCACTACACAAAGATTTGGGATTATGTTCAACATTTTTATCCTATCAATGATGCAAGTAACTGGGGGTTTTAGATAGGGATATGCTTTAGAATTAATAACAAAATTGGAAATTAGATATGGATCATGCTTATGATAAGGAAAGTTAAAATTTTGTATTAGATATTCTTAAACATTGCTAGTTCCTTTCACTTTGTTGTGGTTGGATTAAGCCTTATATCACCACAGCAAGATTTAGGATTATCTTTAATATTTTTTATCTAACATTGATCGAAGTAACTAAGATAGGGATGTCCTCTCAATCCATACCACTTTACTACAGTATCTAAGTATCTCTTATGGCTTATCAGTATTTATTTGATGATATGTTATCTTGATCGAGCTTAGGAATTTCCCTTCTTCCTTGGTGATTACACACCTTTTGTATGTTGAGGGCATCATGATTTATGAACCATCAACTTATTGTATAATGAAGAATATTTAGAGTATTATAGAGTAGTAAGGGCATCACTCAGTTGAGGCGATCAATCTAAACAAATTTAGAGTGTTATTTAGTAAAGGGATTAAGAAATGAAATTCATTATTATTCAAGTAGAAAATAGTGTGTCAAGGTGGATGGTCAAATCATTATTAATGGTGGCTCATAATGCCATGATGAACTCAATGTTAACTATTTTTCTTACTTATTGCTTAGTCTACACCTTAATTAAAAGCAACATCATTACAAAATAAAACATATTGTTGTGTCATTTCTTGTGGAATAGTTCAAATGATAATAGTACAATAAACTATGCATATTGAGAATTACAACTCTCAAGGAATGTGTCAGACATTGAGTTTGTAGTTTTTTGACCTAGTTGTCAAGGCTATTTGCAAAACAAGATAGGTTTGTGTTACTTGAGATGATAATTTACAAGTTTAGTACTTCAGATAAAAAATACATTATGATAATAATACTTTTCATAAGTCGTATAATGCATCTCATACATGTATGGCACTCAAAATTAGAGCCCCCTATACCATAAACAATCTGGTTTGATGAATCGTTGCAAGAAATTTTGTTTCCTTTTTTTGATAATTTGGTTGGCATCCATCCTATTGCTACTAATACAAGCTAATTTAACATGGATGTGGAGCATTTGATATTCGTAGTAGAGCTGGTCAAGGACCATGAGGTGTTAGATAATGAAAGGATTTAGAAGTTATTCATGTCTGATTTTGTAATTTAGATACTACATTCTCCTTAGGTTAAATAAAATCAAATGAATGCTCTATGCTTCACATTTGTTGAGGATATGGTGTTGGACTTAGAAACTATATACAATGACACGTATATGTAAATCAAGGGAGGAGGTCGTGTGGGTTTAGAAAGAGATGATGTAACCTTAAGTAAACATTTTCCTTCGTAGATTAGCATTAAATCTACATCCTACATACACCTAGCTTCATGCAAGTGGGATTCAGATATCTAAACTTTGTCCTTAATGACATGATACTAATGAACATGTGAAACATTTTTTCTGAGAGTGGTATATCATAAAATATTCTGCTTTAGTAGCTTCGTAAATGGCCAATTCATGCTTGGTGGGATTAAGCACTGGGATGTCACTTCTATTATTCTATTAATGCATAGGTGGCTATGACTTCTCATGTAGTCAAATGTACTGTTTTATCTTTATTATATCTCCAGAATAGCAAGAACGTGTAGGCACAAACAGAAAAGGTGCTCAATTTAGTTGCACATCAAAGGAGAAATCGCATTATAGTTGCTACTTTTTACAACTCTTTGATCATGTCCAATGGGAGCTCTTGTTGTCTTGATCAGTTGTTTGTATCTCTTATTAGACTCCTCCAATAGGTTGGAATAAATTTAAATGTGATGCAGTTATGCATGACGACATAAATGTTAGATTTGGTATCATTTCATGGGATTACATCGGTAGATCTATTACTATTCTCAAAAAAACTTTTGTTTCATATCCAACTACTACTATGGACATTCTTGCTATTCTGAAAGCAATGGAAATTTTGAAAGTCCTACTTCTTAATGTCCAAGGAACAATTATTGAATCAAATTACACAGTAGTCATTATTGTAGTTAAATAATTACTTTCAACAACAACAAATAATTGTTCCTACGATAGTTGTTATCCCCAAAAAGTGTGAAGGAAATTCTTTTAAAGACTAAGTTTCTCACCATTCATTTGTATATGGTTTTATTTGAGACCTGCTAATGCCTTTCCCAAATCACTTCCATTTTATGTTTTTAATTATTTTATATACGAACTTTGTTAAAGATAGTATTTTGTAGACTTTGGCTATTAGTTTACCAAGGAACCCAATGACTTTAATTTCACATACAGTGCTAATGGAGTCAAACAAGTGACATCCACCAATTCCTTGTTAGCATCACTTATGGTTAAGACTATTGTGGTATCTAATCATCTTCAAGCCCCTAACTCTCATTCTTTATCAATTAAAAAAACATTAAAAAATTCTTTTGCAATGATTTTTTTCATAAATTTAAAAATTTTAACTCTGACTATGAGATATTTGTGCCCCTGATTGTCCCTCCTAATCTTTACTTCAATCTTGATGGCCATCACAAAAGGATCAAAATCCAACGATGTTATACCATGATAACATATCCAAAGCATGGGATTACCTTAAGAAATTTAACTTCTACAAAGTAATGATGCAGGAGGCGCTACCAAGCTAGATAAAGCTAAACTACATCATTGACAAAAAGATTAGAGTGGATAGTGTACACAAAATGGTAGGCCGATCAAGCCAAATAATTGTATTACTATGAGCTTTTTAACTACAACTTTAACATAGGCTATTGGAGCTAACATTACTTTGGCAACTAAAACAAGACTTTCCCTCCAAAGGATAACCATTAGATGATTTAGATTATACTTTTTCAAATTATTAGACTTATGGAGCCTATATAATTATTTATTATTAATACCTCACCATGCAAGATCAGGAAATTTTCTCGCTTACTTCCTTCCTTGGATGTGGTGGCCAGGTCTCATGCTACCTCTTTTGAATCAAACCCTAATTCTCCATCAACCATTACCACCGTTTTAGGCCCTATATTACGATCAAATTCTTGATATGGTGGAAATGAGTGATGCGTCATATACACAGATGTTGTGTGATACAATAACTTATCATAAAAAGTTAAGGAGCCAAGTGTAAGCCCACATCAACCTTCTACTTAACAAATGCAGCACATCAAGAAGTTAGGATTTGATGCATGTATTAGATTTAAAGTTAAATGGTATTCAAAGTAGCATGTGCCTTCACAAAAACTACAACTATTTTAATTAGCCATTCACTATTTCATAGTTTAAAATTATTTACGCTTACACATGCATGGATTAATCTTTTAGAAAAGAAGATGACTTCTGATAAGATTAACCAAGTTGAAACACAAAGATAAAGCACTAGGCAGCACCACATGTCATAGTTGACATGTTCACCACGTCTAGTGGTTCTTTACAAAGGAATAATGAATGCTTTAATATTTTGATGCCGTTCGCCATTGTTTGAAACATTGCCACTCAATAATATGATTCTTCAATGACAAGCCTCCTTGGTAGTGAATGAAGATAAAAATTCATGGTTTCAGTGATTGTGCCAACACTAGAGCAGGGACGATCACATGTTCAATTGCATTACAAAGCAACTAAAGTTCTAAGAAATGAGAAGTGCGGCATGAACAAGGTAATTGAATGGGAACATAAAAATCTGATAGAAAAGAAGGAAACCTATGAACTTTCTCCTTAGAAAGCTTTGGTTAGCTAACAAAGTCTCACAAATAATAATTGACAACAAAAAGGGGTAGCCAAGCCATAAGAAGCACCGCCACAAAAAAATAACTCTTGTGCAAAACTGGCCTAAAGCCAATCAATCTCATTAGCTCGAAGAGATTCAAAGATTTTTAAAAAAGCAATATGGGCCTAATTATGGATGAAGACCTTGGTTAGCATACACATGGCATGATAGCCAACAAGATCTAAAAAAATAAAACTATAATACAAATGATCTATTATGGCCTACACTAATCAACAAACCATTAAAATGGCTAAAAGTTATTGCACCTCACAAATCAAGGTTGTTAAGCATGACTCATGTAATTATAAAACATTTTTTGAAGATCTAAGATAGGATAGCAAACACACTGCATTCTATAAATTTTTTTTTGCCAAGAAGCAACACCTTGTTAGTCACTTTAAAAAGTTATAATTTCACAACTAGTAGGTCACAGTAGTAAGGCCCCACCATGTTGCATGCATAAGAATAGGTAGCATAAGGGTGAGGGTTTCCACCATGCATCAATCCATGTAGATGTAAGAGCACACTCAAACAACACATGGCCATGTGTAATCTGCAACAAGGAAGTTCCACTGTGACATTAGCAAATATCATGGAAAATAAAGCTCCAAGTAGCAAGAAAAGTGCGACAATTTTACATTATGCCATGTGAAGTCCCTATTAGTGTGACAACTTATTCTAGCTTCATCTATCCTATGATATGGCAATGTTTAGAAAAAGCCATGCAATTCAAGCACAAAATGCTGCATGCGAAGAATTCCAACACATAGGACACTGGGATGATGCCATACAACATACAACCAAATGGCAAGAACTTTGATGACAAAGGCATTGGTAGAAGTAGATTGCATGGCCGAACTTTCACTACAAAGTGAGCAAAGCTGTACTTCACAAAGCCCCACAAAGAGGAAAAACTGTGACACTTTGAACATGCACAATGATAAGTCTCCTAATTAAGCATCACCTTATACAAGAACCAACACATGGCAATGCTAAAAATCCAAAAAAAATGTCACACCATAAGCCACATGCACAGTATGTCACAAACCACACTTAAGAGCTATGAAGAATTGCGTATGACTAAGGACAAAGCATAACATGTGCAAACCATTGTGTAGACCACATCATCCAACTTTTTCTTCATCATAGATGAAACCATGCCACCAATTAACACTTGCGAATTGCATGTTGTGATAATTCCATCAATGTGGAAGGCTAGTTTTCTAATAAGACATCGTGAATGCACTAGTAGTCGAAGATGGAAACATCCTAAACGAATTTGCACTTTATGAACCCTAATGCACACATGCATTAGATGTAATAAGGAGTGCACGTACTTGCTACTACATGTGCAAATAGTACACTATTTGTGTTGTAATGCACCCAGTGCTCTACTACACATGCAAGTACAACATCATGAGGATAAGGCTACAACCAAGCTTGCACAAACCTTATTACATAATGAACCATCCATTGTCACTTTGCTACTAGCCACATTATGTTGCATATTTCCTCTAGTGGATTGTATGTTATGAAAATTCTATCAATGAAGAAGTAAAGTCTTTTAAGAAACTATCACAATATCAAAGTGTTAGTAGCCTACAACTATATTTTTTTTAAAAAAAGCTTTACACTTTGTGAGCCTCATTAGTCATGCACATAGGATGTTGGGCACATATAAATCTCATATTTCAAGTGATAAAGATCTCTACATTTTTTTAGATAAATTTATGTTACACAATTAAAAACTAAAAGTAATAATAACATGTTGCATTTAATTTATTTTTTAAAATGTTAAATTATTATCACAAATTAGCATATCATTTAGTGTGCCAGATCATGTTACATTGTGCCAGATCGAACATGTTAGAATAATAACAAATTGGTCCAGACCTCGACCCACCAGGAAAAAACCTAATTCTCTAGAAGTTCATAAGTCATCACTGCGAATTGGTTGCAGATGAGTAAGAAAGATCACTGCAAATTTTTCTTCTCTCTTGATGGTATTCCTATGACTGATGGAGAGGATCTACATCATTATGCAGCAGGAGCTCTTTCCCCTAAAGAGTCTCAAATGAGCCCTTGGAGGATCTCTGTGAATGCCATCTTCCTTGTTAATCATTTAGTCATGCTTGAGTTTGGTAAGTCACCACCATCACCCCCACTCCTATAGATATATTGTTGCTCTAATGATCATCAAGACCTAGACCTCTTTATTTTACCTTAGACAGGGTTTTTGGTGAAGTCTACAAGACAGTTGAAATTTTTGACACCCAGGCGAAAGGTATTGTTGCCTCTGTTGTTCGTGGATTTAGTGGTATGTTAACATTGGTTTTCCTTGTGTATGATTTTAGTATTATTTAACAAGGAATGGTTGAGGAAGTTTGTACGTTGATACAATGGACACCTAGATGCTTGATTGTAGCACCAAGGACAATTATTTTGCATCCTATGATTTTTTTTATAGTTGAGTACGAGAAATATAGGCACTAACACCTACATAAGCATTTTGAAATGCTATCTCAATGTTTTTTTTGAAAATTGATCCACGTTTTTTGAAATCCTAATGCTTTTTTTCCTTTGTTTCAAAGATCCAAATTTTTTACCATAAAAGTAAAACGAGGTAAATCGCGATGAGCTACAATTCATGTATGTGAAAGGACAATGTTTGTCTTATTTTTTCATTTTCCACAAAAAAAATTTTTTAGATTTTTTTGTGTTATATGAATAAATGCATGACATTGTTAGGGCATGGAAGGCATTCGAAGCATAGGTAGAAAAAGGAGAACAATCAACAACAAGGGCATACCAAGCCTTAGTGGATGTAAGAGTTTATAAGTTAGTGTCATATCCCAGGTTTGGAAGGCACTACATCTTGATAACCTTCGCATAATGAAGGGAGATTTAATCTCAATCAATACAATTTATGTTTAGGATCAAGATTGAATGATTTAATTTTTTTTTTATAAGAATTATTTTATATATAGTTAAAATAAATTGATAAATTGACAACAAAAACTTAACTAATTTAATTTATTCAAAAGGAAAGTATACATATTATTAATATAATTGTATTTGAAATAATAATATATTACTGGTTATCTAAATCTAAATGATACAACACAATCAATACAACTAAACTCTTAAATATTCATCCAAATTGATGGTCTAGTGTTAGAGGCGTGTGACGATTGCTATTGATTAATGAGATAGATTTAAAGGTGAATATATGAAATAACATCTAAGTTTACAAAGGAAACTAATAGGTGAAATCCCTTGATAAAGCTTGAGCAATAAAGATTGGGGTGTAGAGCTACACAAGGGAATATGAAGGGTAATACATAATAACAATTTCTACCATAATATCGTCACGTAGCTCATAAGAAGAGAAATGAAATATAAAACTAGTATATAAAGTCTATCATGCTTGATGTTCATAAATGAAAAAAATAAGACATGCATCAATGTTCAAATGTTACTTCTAATAATTTAAATGTTTTAGACATGTTAATTGAATTAATGCCAAAAACATAAATACCCACATAGGTTATGAATATCAACATTATGAATAACAAAATTTTAACATATCAAATCGCTCATTTGAATTTCAGCTATACATATGATACAAAAAATGGAATTAGTATGCATCAATATTCTAATATATCTGCACAACACACATACATATATATAAGTAATCACGTACGTCACAATTTGCTTATCATAACTCATATATAATATAATCACTTTATGGATATATTGTGGTCACCTTAAAATAGTAGGAATGTTATAGCCAACCCAAAATGAAAGTGAGGTTATCACTAACTTGAAACAATAGAGTTGTCTCTCTGGGAGCTTGTTGACTTAGTTATCCAATCATATAATAAAAATGTTATCATTAATTGTCAGAATCAACATTCAATTGCACTTGTACATAATCAATCATAGAGTTATTAATATTGACGTGATAATATTATGCAACATGATCTTCAAAGGAGTATGTATTATAGGTATCACATGAGCTGCCAATGTTTATGAGAAGGAATTATTTCAATAGTAAATATATTCAGTTAGTTTCATATGAATAAAATTAACATATAAATAACCAACTTATTCTAACATGTTACGTGTTTTCTTATTGAGATCATGAAACAATTTTAAGAAATGAACAAGCTATAGGTACATAAAACTTTTATTATCTAATGAAAATGAATTACATATAAAAGTTGATTTAACTTAAACTAAGAAATCAATATAAGTTCCTCAAGTTGAAGGATGCATTCTTTTAATTGTTAGGTGTCTCTTATAGCAAAATATACGTGTTGGGTCCAAACTTCTTTTAGGCGTGCAATGCTACTTCAACTAGTGCTGATTTATACTATTGAAAAGTGATGTCTAGACCTAACATATGTTGTACACATTTAAACAATATTAAATTTAATGATTCAATTTATTGTTCTAGATTTTGTGATTTATTCAATTGATTTTAAACAAACAAACTTATTCATGATATGCTCCTTTGCACCTCCACAACAATTTGTTTCTTGCATAGATTAGCCATTCCTACAATTGGCTCTACATTAGTCCATTAGGACTATTATTGCTTTTTTGAATTTTTTATGTTATTTGTGTGAATGTTGCATTTCTGTACTCATGTGTTTCTCTATTTAAGGGGAAATAAAAGGCTAAATCACTGTGGTGTCATTATGTGTCATATCTTGATAATATAAGAAAAATATATGACTTTGACAGCAAGCTAGAAATCAAGGTCAACTAATTTGACTTTATATTATTAAAATAAAAAAGATATATGTTAGAGGAGAATTTGGCAATAAGAACAAACAAGTCTTATTTAATTACAAAAAATATACATATCATTACACTAAATTTCAAAATAAGCACTTATAATGTGAACAATATAATGTTATTCATAGACCAAAATTTGAGGATGACTAGATAAGTAATTAACATAATATAATAAAACCCTTGAATATACCAATATCAAAAAGATAGTTTTTTACTAATACTCCAATGACAATTTACTAATCAAGTAAATTGGGTCTAAAAAATACATATAAAGAAATGTTTGAGGTTCTAACCAATTAGTAGATGAAACTTCATGTTACAAAATGTATGACAAGGTGTTGGAGAATGAACGTCCACAAAATTTATGTACATCAATATTATCCAATATATAATTGTCAAACATCCCAAATAGACAGCATTTACAACCATACACATCATATAGCTATTTGGCATCATTATCCACTATATTCATATATGGAGTCATACATCCTGTCATCCAATCACAATAGCTCAAAGGTAATATAATTACCATGTCGGTTTGGGTTAGAGGGATGTTCACCACTCTCCTGAAATAGAGGAGTCATGACTTCTTAGGATTTTTTATTTGATCTACCAACCTTTATAAAACATAAGGATAACATTAATCATTATGTCCCACATACAATCATTGCCTTATGATCACCGGTGAAGTTATTTTAAATGATGTGCTATTACTAAGCATCATGAGCTTCATATAAATCCTTAATATTGTAAATAAATAATTATAATGTTATATGCAATGAAGTCATATGTGAATAAAGTAAGAACATAAATAACCATTATGTCACTACATATCATTTCCTACCCTTGGAGATCATACACAAATCACAGGAATACATATCACATAACAATTTACATCTAAATTTTCTTTATACTTAAGATAAATGATTACAACAAAACAAGGCCTTACATGAATTTTAATATTTTTTTAGAATGTATATGTTACACTTTATTTTTCATGCATCATTGAATTAAGGAGAGTGTTAACAACAAAAGCCATAATTTTTCCCTTATAGGTAAAACTCATATATTGTGAAATGCTCTATCCTAAATAGCACTATAATTTGCAAATCAATTTGCACAATTTTTGATGTGAACTACATATATGTGACATCTACTTAACAACATATTCACTTGCATGGACAACATTAATAGTAATTTGGTACCAATTGCTAAATTAATTGTTGTACCTAAATAAATAAGAAATTTAATAAACAATCATGAAGAGGTGTTTGTTAATTTGTTTGAGATTTGGAGATCGAAGAAAGTGCAAGCATGTGAGTAAGAAGTTTTATGTGCAGAACTTGGATCTATGAAAAAATATGGCAATAGGGCTACAAGAGGACAATTTACTATGTAGTTGTTACAAATAAAAGTGGGTGTCCAGCCTTTACAAGAAGAGCTATAACCTTAAACATAGGAGAATGGTAGTCATTGGGGAGTAGAGAAGATGATCCCCACTATTGTTAATGTTAAGGCTAGTCTAGTTGGGGGACATGTACAACCTATTTGTTATTCATGTATATAATTTATGCATGTTTGAATTAAGTTGTAAGCTTATAATTTTTTTAACAATGCATGTAATTATATAATAATTGACTAAAACATAAAGATTAGGAAACTATGAAAATGTAGTTTCCTATATTGTACATGAATTGTTAAGTATAATACGTTGTTTCTTAGTGTACGGTACGTCAGCCCTAGACATATGGTGTATAGATAGTATATAGACTAGATAGATAATTATAAGTAAAATGTCAAGGGTATAAAGACAAAACAAAGAATTATGTACCATACATGAAGGTTTATATATGATACATCGAGTTTATAAGGGCCAACTCGAAAATTACATACAATACGTGAATTGTTATGTATGATAGTTTGACTCCATGTACAATACAAGAAGAATAAGAATTTCACATAGTATAGAGTAATACCTTATATGGACATACTATATGTCATGGTGATATATAGTGCCTCAATCGATGTAAGTTTTTTTGAAAGAATTAAAAATTATCTGCAAACTTTTTGGATACCTAAATGATTGTGGAGAAACAAAGTTTTAAAAGAGTTATTATGAGAAGATATTTAAGATTTAATTTTTATATTTATTGGGAAAGTTTTTTTAGAATTAAATGCATGATGAATAGAATTTTAAGTTTGGGATTTATTTACTATATATATGAATTAAAATTTTGTGGAATTTATTTTAGAATATGACTTGAAATTTTTGTAAGTGCATCATGGAGTTTGGAAATTAAAAGATGTGTGAGGAAGAAGAGAACCATTCTAATAACAAAATGGCCATGATAGCTAATGGGAAAGGAGATTAATTGAAGGGAGTGTATATAAGGGATATAGTTTAGGAGAATTGTTATGCTAGCTAAAAATGAGAAGAATCTGAGAATGAATCAAGCAAATTGTCTTATGGAGAAATTCTTAAGCTTACGTTCTCCACACCTTGTAGGCACTATAGATCATTTCCAAGTAGACGACTACTTAGATAAGATTGAAATGTTATTTAGTAGTGTGGCATGTTGGACCACAAGAGAGCTCATTTGGTGGTATTATTATTAAATAAAGTTGCTAGGCATTGGTGATAAGGCAATTTAGAATCTAATTTGAAAGAAGAGCACATTTTAAAATATTTCGAAGAGAATTTTATCGAGCTTTTTTGGAATTTTATATCCTAGAGTTGGTTGTAGGAAATATGAGATATGAGACTGGTCATGTATGCCTTGGAATTATTGGCTATAGAGTAAATTATTTTGGAAGGGTCTATGAGAGAATTAATTATCTATTTTATTTTCTAAATTAACTCTTGTATGAACATGTTATGAGTATTTTATGGCTTTTTAAGTTGGCACAACATTTTTAACATGCATGGCATGACATATGTCACTAATTTGCATTATATTAGGAAAAAAAAATAGAAAAGGAAACTTTATTTATGTAAATAAGATATTATTTTTATGGGTATCAAAAATAGATTATAAAAGTAAAACAAAGATTTGTCTTAAGATTAAGGCTCTTATATTAAAAGAAGTCTTTTTATTAGCAAATGGTTTTATCACATTTTGAAGTATCATTCAGTGGTGGAATTTAATAATAGAACCAATAATGTGTTGTATCTCACTCCTGGGTATCGTTTAGAGGTGAAACATAATTTTAAAAGATATGTAGCCTTTCTTTTGAAGATTAAACTATAACTGTTAATAGAAAGGAAAGGGAAAATGGTTTAATATTAGAAAATATTGAATTAAAAGTGGCCTTGTGTAATAATCAAAATTTAAAATAAGGGTCAAAATAATTACAAAGAAAAATTTAAGAGGATTTAATTTAAAGTATGGAAACATTGCATTGATATATTAATCTCATTTTAGATAACTTACAATTGATATAACATATTTAGTTATTGGGATCAAAAATATTTCATGACCTAAGCTTGTAGTGCATTATATTTTTCTTAGAAATTTTTTGCCTGTTGAGCTCGTGATTTTTGGCTTAGTTAGTTTTGGCTAAAAATTTTATGAAATGAAGACATATCACAGGTAGATTCTTGACTCATTATCTATTCCTATAGAAATCATACAACAATTACAAGTATATTTTAACATTTTCAAGAAAAGAGATTATAATGAAACATGACATGTTGATGATTTTAAGATATAATAAACATAAATAGCATATAAATTTTTTTTATCGTATATGAATAAACTAATGAGTCTTTAATAATGAGAGGTACACTTGTGATAAGAATATAAGGGAGCAATGAGTGTGATATTTCCTTTCTAGTTTCTTATGTTTGCTTATATGGTTGTGCTAGAATTTTGTTGATATTTGTTGCTTGAGATGTTGTGACAATTATATGTATTAATTTTATATTTGATAGAATTATTATTTTTATTTTCGTTGTAAGAATTATTAAAATTATATGAATCATGTCTTTATGAAAGAGATTTAAATTGTTATTTTCTTGAGCCATGATCTTGGTTTAAAAAATGGTAAAAAGGTTTTCAAAATAAAATTATTTTCTAAATAAAGATTTTCTATTTCTCAAAAAATAAGGATCAAATTTTTTTATAGTCATAAAAGGGAACTTAAGCATGGTACGACTTGTTTAATGCTCAAGATTGCATGAGTGTGCAAGCAAAGTTTCTATACAAAAAAAAACCAAAAACTATTTATGAATTCATCAACCAATTAGAAATGAGTAGCCTTTCATCTTATGATAAGAGTAGCTTTCTTAAGTCAAGCAACATTAAGTATCACATCATGTATGGGTTGAGTGGCCAATTTAGCATAAACGATGCATAAAATTAATGCAATATCTTTGCTTATAATCTAAAGTTCCATTCTTTCACTAATTGTGACAACCCACTTTTTCACAATATGTCATCACAAATACTGAAGATGTTATATTTTTAAGTTAAGCAACCTCAAAACAACATCGTGATCACCAAAAATTGGTTGGTACTCGGGCTAAGTTGATTAACATTATCATACAACATTGTGCTAGCATTCTTAATTATAGTGGGTTTTAGGCAAAAAAATCTCGTTTGTTGACACAAAATAGTGTAACAAATTTACTCATTGAAAGTGTAAATTCTCCTTAGAGATGAGATAATCATGATCATAAATATTGTCTTTTCATGAGAATTAATTAGAATCTAGGTCAAGTCTTATTTTATTGAAAGATTTCTGACTGAAATTGCATCCCCAACTTTATTTGCTAACCCTTTTGTTGGAGTTAAGATCTTCTAATCAAGTAATCATTTACTCTAACTTGTTTATGTTATTAAATTGTGAGAAAATGTTGTGAAAGTACATTAATAAACATAGGTGCCTTAGGCTTCTTGTAAAAGGTTAAAAAAGGCCAAGTTTGAGGGAGTTCATATTGCAATGGTTTGTATAAATGCAAACTATGTAGTTTTTAATCATTATGTTCACTTGTTTTGACATCAATTGTAATAATGTTGATCATGCATATGAAGAAGATGTTGAAATGATTTCTTAATAACCAAGACAATGGTATTTTCATAGTTTATAATGCAAAAGGTGACAACTGTGAAGCAAAGAGTTATGCATTCATTGCATAAAATACTCCAAGGGGACCATTCTATTTGAATCAAGTTGTCATTTGTTGATAGTTGGAACATCTTCATCTTTTCTTGTCTCAAAGGAATGATATGAATGCTTTATTTCCTTGGGCATGTTTTTGTTGGGTGATGAGTTAGTCTTAAACTTGGAAACAATGAGGGATGTTGTGGTATTAGAAGCTTTGCTTGAATGTCCATTGAGTTTTTGTAGTTGCACTACACAATGCAAGTTATATACAATAAACCAAGGTTTTGCTATATTCGATATAGTACTATTGTGCATCTTTGCCTTTAAATAATTAATGGCACAATTAGGTAAAACTTAGTATCCTGGAATGCACAAGACCCAAGTTTGACTTGAGATACTTAAGCACAACATTCATGTTAAAAACATATTCAAAATACATGAATAACACCTTTAGTTGTTTTTCTTACCAAATATCAAATTAATTATTAGGCCTAAATAATTAATTTAACAAATTATTTTAATTTTTTGTTCTTGTAAATATGGAACTTGGAAAATAGCACAAAGACATCTTCTGTTTCCTCGCTAAAAGTTTAGCGTTAATAAATCTATTAACTAGAAATGAAAATTAGAAACATAAGATAATACATGAGATGATTCACAAGATGGGGTGAAGTAGAAAAGGAAGAATGGTAAGGTGAGGGATAAGGAAGTGAACTCATACTATTCAACTATGATGGAATCTATGGCAATGAGGAAACTTTGTGACCTCTTATGGTAGTGGCTAATGGAGCTCCTTTATTGAAAGGATGAGGCTACGATTTTAAGAAATGATGAAACAAATAGAGGAAGTGGAAAGAGTTGTAGATGAAGTTGATTATGGTTTGTAGAAGAGCGGGTATTTGTATGGATGGCAAATTAGTGGAGATTTATTCGCCAAATTCTTCTCAATTAAGAAGATAGTCTTAGTTGGAAGGCAAAGGCACGTTGTAGTGTCTAGCCTTATTGGTTTAGGTTGATTTTAATTCTTTTGTATTACAATAAAGCCATACTTGATGTCTCAAGTGCCAAACGGGCAAGCTTTTGATGTATATGATATAGTTGATATCGTTGAGGTTGTATATATGGTTAACATGATAGGATTGTTTTGCGGAATTTCTAATATTTTATAATTGTGAATGCATCCTACAAAAGTTTCCAAAGTGTGAAGAAAATGCATGATGACTTGTCTCTAGGTAAAGCTTGCTTCAAGAGATAATTGAACTTAACTGATGAAGCGTGTCAATGATCTTGAGATATTTCCAAGCTTGTTGATTGGTTATCGATGAGTGTTAGAGTCCATTGATACATTAGTTGAAGGTGTTGATTGTGAATGCTAATCATTAGTGGGAAGTTTTTGAAGCTCGTGTGATAGAGATAAGCTATCAAGGGATGTTCGTGAAGATTAACTTGTGGTTTTCAAGATACGAAGCAAGCATATAGCTTAACTTATATTAAGTTGAAGTCTAGGTGCACAGTACTTCCCTTGAGCAATTTTCTTGTCCTAATTTTTGTTGAAAAGACAAAAAAGGTAACTTGTTCATTTCGATTTTAATATCATCATCATCTATCAGTAAATTTTGATAGACAACCTTGATCTGTTTTAGTTGACATAGATATTTGGTTTTCCATTTTTTTTTGGTAGGTCGATATATGTACCTGTCTCTCTTTTTAATCTTCAAATTCTTATGCAAGTTTTTAAGTTGGTTTCTTTGTATCATCACTTTGTGCCTTTTTGTCTTGCTAGTACATATCTCTTTGAATTCTCCATACTTATACACTTGAGTCATGTTTATGAGAAATTTTTTTAACCTCAATCTCTACTTCTTGTTTCTATCAATAAGATGAATTATAATTTTGGGCACACTTTTTAGATCTTCTATGCACTGACTCAATTGTATTACCAATATAATTGTCAGTGTTATCTCGCATATGATTTGTGTTTTGCTTTATCTCCTAGAACATAAATCTAACACTTCTATCCTTGAATGAATTTCCTTTTTTATCTTTAAGTTAATATTTTCTATTCATGGGTAATTCATTTATTTTATCTCTTGCACTTTTAAAGTGGACATCTTAAAAAAATAATTGATGTTGGATGTGAAACATTTCATGGTATCACCTTGAAATCTTTACAAGCTAAAAGTTCTTTTTTTCTCTTTAAGAAACAATCAATGTGTTTTAGTGACTTTTCTTTACAAGTAAAAAAATACAAGCAACAATAAAATCATGTGCAAAAGTGAACTAGAAAATTATTTTATAATCTTTATTAACTTTCCCAATCCATAACCACTAAGATATTGTTTAAATTCTTTTTCATTTTACCTATATGCTATTTAAATCTCTTAAAATTAAAAATGTTTTCATGGATGCTTAGTGTAAACTTTTCCAAATCAATCAACTTTTCTTCAACATATTTAGTCCTTCTTTAGGAGTGGTTATTGCAAACATTTATAACTTGCTTTGTTATAGTGAACTTTGAAGCTATGATCTTTGACTACTCCTCATAACATCTATTACACCTTTTAAATTTTTATCCAAAGTTATGAGAATTTTATTTCTATCATGTTTCTAACATACTTGTCAAAACTTAAATCCTAAAGTATTAAATTCTTTTGCCTTGTCTCATGTCTACTTAGCTTTTGGAACGCATAACATTTGCCTTTCATTGAATAACTGTATCCAAAACTTCCATCAGCTTTCTAACTAAGGTACATATATTTTAATATCCTATAATAATTCTTGTGTCTTGGACTGAATTCTTTATTTAGTCATCCAAGATAATATGATAGCTCTTGCTCGTTTAAGACAACATCTGGGTGTGTAGAACACATGCTCAGTTGCCACTTTTCCTTCCAAGGGATGCATTAACATTAATGCAATTTTTTTTGGGCTTCATGTCATTTTTTTGGTTTGTTTTACAAAGGTTCTAAATTGCATAATATAGCCCTTCACTTCATTTAAATAAAATCTAGACGTGGAAGAAACCCCCGTTGAACTAGTAAATAGTCTTAAAAGGAGCAATTCTATGGTTTGGTTTCCTGATTTGCTGAACTGACAGTTTAAAATGTGTGGTAGAGTAGTTCATAGGCTGGCATGTATTTTATCCACGAAATTAAGGTTCAATTATGTTGTGTAATCTACTTAAAATTTTGCTACATGCCAATCCATGTCCAAAAATGTAACTAGTCAATATGAAAGCATTTTTAAAGAAGACAACAAACAATTTGATTGATATGGTGTTATTTCAACAAGGAGAGCAAACATGGGCCATCCATAAAATGAACTATGTGTGCCGCACTAGAATCCATATCATGTAGTCAAGTCGTCACATGAGATCTCAGGAAATTCAAGAAAACATCAGTGAATAGTTACTATGACTAGAAATTTTCATAAAGGGAAGTCCATACTTCAGAGCATGAATTTACAACTTGTAAGAAGTTCCGAAAACAATGGAGATGATCTTTTCCATAAAAATATAGATCAAAGAAAGAATGTAGCAAAAATGTAATAACTCCCTGAAGGAAAAACATGCGCAATGAATGAGAAAAAAAACTAGAAATATAATGCTAGTGTCACTGAACACCACAAATCCTTGATTTGCATTAAAAACTTAACAAATCTTGGATTCACTACTTCTGATCTTAGTCATAGCTTCTGAAGTGTTCTATCCATAGTTTCTAGGCATGGTTGTCTTCATCATTGTCTAAATCATTTGTATAGGCTTCTAGTTCATCTCATTTAGTTTGCTACCTTTAACAATTTAAAGTGTATCAGTTTAGCAAAAATATTGTATAGTTTAAATTTAGGAAATTAGACATGATCTTTACAAGCATATGTACCCGTGTTTACTAGTTTATTAAATTATTTGTTGTGGTCCATATTAATTGTAAGTTGTTGGTATGTTAACATTGGAAAAATGTGATATATAATTAATGTTAATTAAAGAGGAGTATATTAGACATTGGTACTTGGAAATAATAATGTTGGGTGTACAGTGAAAGAAAATCATAAACAACTATTATATGGAGGATTCAAATTATTTTATGCTGTAGGTTTTCTTTCAAAATTATAAAGTAAAAAAGGTATTTAGAAATAATGTTTGATGAAAATAATTCCTTTGATAGGGAATGTAGACAAGCTTTTAAAATAGTGCCTTGGGAAAGTTTTTTGGATGGCTCAAGGGAGGAATGAAGTATACTACATTATGATGTTAAGGTCATATCTTAAGGTCACTTGGTCAAACAATGGTTGACCTTTATTCCACATGGATTAGCTAGCTTTTCTTCTTTGTTGTAGTTTTATTACATATATGTTTTACTTTTGAGTGCTCATATTTTTCAAGGTAGAATAGAAAAGTGGATGAAATATGTTATGAGTTACTAGTCTTTCTTGAATATGGACAATAGCTTAAACTAATAAAATTATATAAATGGAGTCCTCTCTAAATTCTACTTTTATTTTCAATTGAATAGTGATGTTTGGAAAGAAGTTTTGGTTACAGATCAGATCATATGTCTATTGCATTGCAGAATAAGTCAAAATTTTTGTTTGGATTAGTCACCAAACTTCAACAATATTTTATGTGAACTTAAGAATTTTAAGCTATCAAATTCAATTCTTTGATTTTTATATAAGTTCCTCTTGTTTCATGCACTCAAATAGGTATAGTTTTCTTAAACTTATATTTTTATTTATGGTTTATCTTCTTTTCTAGTTGTTGAATTTGGTTAAGTGCATATGTTGTAGATAGCATTTTGACAAATAATTGTTTTACATGCTATTTCTTATCGGTAAAATGTTTAGTTAACAGGTACCATTTTTGCATGGACAAACAAGCAGTGGTAAGACATATGCTTTTGAGAGGATTTGCTAGTTAATTGAGAATCATGCTACCTTCTGTCTATGAGTTATTTAGAATTATTCAAATGGTGGTTTACCTCTACAACTATAAATCCTTCTAGCTTTTTTATGAATATTTTTCATAATTTATTATCATTATTTGTTATATTTTCTTGGTGTGTTCTTTTTGGAGGATTATTTTTTATCTTAATTTTTGTCTTTTATTACACTTGCCTTTTTGAACCAATAAAATAGTTTAACATCCAAGTCCTCAATTACTACATAGATGTCCCTCACTATTCAAATTTTTTTCCATCTACTAGACATCGAAGTTGAAGTAAAACTTAGCTTAATCTTGTATTATCTACATAACTATTTTGCTTTATTTTTTTCCATTTAGAAAGTGGATAAAGCATTCCTTTTTTGAGTGTCTTATACAATGAAGAGATTAATGACTTGTTGGCTCCTAGCATTAAAAGTTGCAAATTCACGAATCACTTGAGGTATATTTCCAGTAAGTTCAATATGATTATGTGTTGCTTCATTATGAACTTTATTTATTTCTATTTAAATATTTAAGTTCTACAATATTCATGAAAAGAGGCATAGATGTTGCTGGTTTCAAAGAGGAGATTGTTACCTCCCTTAGGCACATAATTCAATTCATGGAATTTGGTGAATGTAAGGCAAAAACATCATTTCTTCATTTCATTTATATCGTAGTAGCATTGCAACTTAAGGGAATTCTTTTTGTTTTACAGTTCATCGACACATTGGGTAGACAAACATGAACCTTTACAGTAGCTGCTCCCATACAATTTTTTGCATGGCATGCATACTTTTTTGTTATCGTGCTTTTTGTCGAACTTTTTTTAAGTATCTCAGTTAATTAAATCTAATTCTAGATTGTTAAAAGTAGGGAGACAAGAAGAGAAGGTGATTCAATTAATTGTTTTGATGCTATTCGTGTATCTGTTCTGGTATGTTGTTTTGGTGGCAAAATAATCATTGTTTTGTTTTGTTTGTTTGTAATCTCTTATGCTTCCTTTTGGAAAAATTCTTGATGGTGTGCATAATGTTTTCTTTCTCTTTTTAATATAATTTGGTGCATCTAGTTGGATCAGAACATGCTACTAAAATTGGTACAAAAGGTGTGCACTTGAGAGAAGGATATAAGTGCTTGAAGACCCTTGGTATCGTAATTAAAAAAAGCGATGGTGTTAAAATTTAGGGATATGTTGCATCGTTATATTTTTTGATGTCAATTATATGGCTCGCATGTTGTTTCTCATGGACGATTGTGATCTAGTGGTCATGTACCATATCGAGACAGCAAGTTAACTTGCATTTTGCAAACTTCTCTTGGTGGAAATGCAAATACTACTATGATTGGTAACATCACCCTCTCTCAGGTTCCTTATTCAATTTATTAGATTTAAATTTATTGAGGATTTTACTGCATGAATTCTCATGCAACCTATATAATTGACCTGATAATAGTTAAAATATAAGGCTATGGGCTATTGAGTTCATCAAAGATGCCTAACATAGTACACGTTAACTAAAATTAATTAAGACCTTATAAGCTTTGGCTAAAAGCATTGTCATGGTTAAGCCACTAACTTGTGCAGCCTTAAATAGTTTAATGCTATCTATATCCAGTTCTATGTGTTTGTTATACCCGGTAAAATATTATAGGTTTAATCTTAAATAATTCAATTGTGGCTTGGATGATTTCAAATCGACAGTAGGATGAGCCAGGAGCTCAATTGGAGGCTATTGGAATTTCTGAAATTTTCTGGGGATTTTTCGGTGCACCGAGATTTTTTTAAAAACCGGAATTTGGATTTTTCCTTTTACCGCGCGTGAACCGGACCGGAGCGGTTCAGTGAAGGCGGGGCGGTTCGCCGAGATGCGTTTGCGCGTGCGTTTGGATAAGCCGCGAATAAGTGGATCGGACGGGCGAGATCAGCGGTGGAGATTAACCGGCTGATCGAGTGTTAAGCGGCATTTTTAGAAGGTCAACCGACGCTTAATGGGTCTTAACGGGTTATTACCGGTTTAAGCTGGGTATTTAACCCGAACTGTTTGGCTGTTAGGGTTTCGAACGGCGGTTAGAGGCGAAGCGTTCGCGGCGAACGGCGGTGATTTCTGGCAGCCTTCCAAGGGGCTTTTGGTAACCGGAGATTCGCGGGACAGAGGCGAGCATTTTGGTACCGGTTTCGTTCGGCGAGGGGCTGCGGTTGATCGCGTGCGGGCTTCACCGTCGCCGGTGACGAGCAAAGGTAGGAAATTCAGAATTAAATTAGTTAATTAGCAAATTAAAATATGGATTATTTTGCAAATAGTAGGAAATTCAGAATTAAATTAGTTAATTAGCAAATTAAAATATGGATTATTTTGCAAATAGTAGGAAATTCAGTCTAAATTAATTAATTAGCAAATTAAAATATGGATTATTTTGCGAATTGTAGGAAATTCAGATTTAAATTAGTTATTTAGCAAATTAAAAATATGGATTATTTTGCAAATAGCTACCGGAGCATTCAGATTGTGGTTTTTGAAATTGATTAATGCAAATTATTGATTTTAGCATTTTAGGGTTTTCGGAAAATTATACCCGCCGAATTCGGAAATTTTACCGAGCATGTGTTGATTCGATTATGTGCTTTAATCATGTTAAGATAGTATCAAATGCTGAAATTTGTTTAATTTCATAGATTGTTAAAATGGGGATCGGATGAAACTTCGGTGGAAATTTTGATTGAACCTTAGAAATTAGTGGCATTATTGAAACATTAGGATAGTACGAACATCGGATTTTGTTTCTCCTTGATCTCGGTCGCCGGAAATCGACGAGGAAAACGGAATTTTCCCGGAGGAATCGTCGGCTAGGGTTTCGCTGGCGCCGGGCGGAGGAAGGAGATGGATTAGATTAATTACAGTCTAGTTAATTAAGTAATTGTAATTATTCAATATTTATTAATAATTAAAGGCTAAACGTCGGCTGGAAATTTGGATTAAATATTCGGCCGGTGGGTTCTCGATTCAGCGCGAAGACCCGAACCGGTGGCGAGATCCGGTTCAGGAGATTCGGCGCGGACGAACGGCGCGGCGCGGAGGAAAATTTAATTTTGGAAATTAATCCGAATTTTTGGAAAAAGGATATATGTGGAATTTAAATTTTATTCGGAAATTTATTCCGAATTTCGGAGAATGGATAAAGGGCGGAAATTGATTTTGGAATTTAAAAATTTCCTGAAGTGAGAAAAAGGTGATTTTAGGAAATCACATAGCCAAGTTGAAATTGACTGTTGGAAATTATCCATAAATTCAGTGCAGCTGGATTAGTTGGAAGGAAGTGTGACACTTGGGTAAGTGCTACCAGAATAGTCAGAATTTTGGTACAGTTTGTGTTGCTTGGATGGCAATGGCATGGTTTGAGTCAGTTTACTCAGTGTTGGCATATTTCACGGATTGGCATATTGGACTGGACTACTATAGACCCTATATGATGTTTTAGGGTAGTTGTGGTAGGTAACTGTGCGGTTCAGACTTAGCTTCCACAGTATACATGTGACTGGTAGGTGCCATGCGTGTTTCGAGATGGGCAATCCCACTGGCATGCTTTGCCTAGGCGCCATGCGTGTTTCGAGATGGGCAATCCCACTAGCATGCTACATAGACGCTGAGGTGTCGGGTGCTAGGCGTTATGATACGTGTTTCGAGATGGGCGTATCCCACTGGCATGCTTTGCCTAAGCGCCATGCATGTTTCGAGATGGGCGATCCCACTGGCATGCTACCTGGAAGCTCAGAGGAGAGCTACTCTGGTGTGACTGGGGTGACTGTGGTTGGTCAGAGTCTGGGACTGAGAGTGCTTTTCCACCCTACATTGTTATGCTGTATTCCTATACTCTTGCTATTATCCTTCTCTTGCATGTGAGTTTTTACTAGCTGTCTTTCCTACTGGGCGTAGCTCACTCCTTTATTATCTATATTTTTCCAGCGGCTCGACAGCCTTGACGCCACCCAGATTAGGTGGGATCGTGGTCAGCAGGCTAGTGGAGGATATCTGATCTGTGATTTTCTGAGACATTTTGGTTTGTGTGATTGATACTATTGGATGTATTCAGGGAGACTGTTATTCTTATGTCATGTAATATGTGAGGATGATTCTGACTTATGTATCTAGTTGGATGATATTGTATTTGTTGGACTTGGATCTTATTCTTGTGATGTAGTTTCCATTCACTGTTTTACTTTATTGTCTTGGTGGTATAGTGTGTGGAGTGCCATATTTTATCTGAGGATGTTATGTATTTTTTTTTTGATGGTGAGGTCATTACATGACTATGGAACTTAACCATGGGGATTCAGACTTCTATTACATCGGTTCTCCTACCGGTATGGGTTAGGAGTATGGGGTCTAGTAGAAGTAACATTGCGCGAGTCCATCTGTTAATTCAGGAGTCATGAACCTGATTTGACGGTGTACCCGGGAGATGGGATCCACATTGTTAAGGAAAGTAGGTGTGTAATGATGTGTTATATCCTATGTTTTTCGTAGGCTACTCAGGTTGATATGGGACGATCTGAGCTGTCTATATGTAAAAAAAAAAAAAAATATGCCAAAAATCAGCCTAGGAAAAAATAGGGTGTAATAGTGTTCAAGGGACAAAAATCAATTACACATATACAATGAAGTCATGTTTAATTTAATGAAACTTGATTTATCAGTGAGTTATTTTCATCTTACACCCTCATTGGCAGACCTTTTTTCTCGAATCGCAACGGTGGAAGTAAAAGTGTGAAAAGGGTAATAAGAAAATGAACAAGCTGAAGGGAGAGGTGGATTTCTTTCATAAAAGGATTGAACTCTCTAAGAATCAGTTCAAGTGGTTTTGAATTCATGAACTTCTAATTCTTGGAATTCCCTAAATTTTTCAAGTTTTTACTTTTTAAAAGTTTTGGTTTATTTCATACAACCTCATCATCCTTTTTAATAGAGGTTTTGGTATAATATTTAACTATAAAACAAAAAAGATATGATTTTGATAAAAACATTTAAAATTCTACACCTATTCTTGTCTATCTACTCACGGCTCCCTACACCCTGCATCTGTATAGCTGTGTCTTTGGGCTATCTAGGAGAGTGGTTACTATTCTTGCATGCAAAACATATATTTAGTTGTTCATTACACAAATGCCCACCCCATGCAAGTGCACTTGCCTAGTGTGTCATGCCCTTTTGCGTGTCCTCATGCACCATCACATGTGGTGCTTGGACAGTGCACTGTAATGTGTGCTTTGATAGCTTGTAGCATCTCTCCAGATACGGCCCAAAATTTTGTCTTGTTGCTTTGCGTCGTTTCATTGATTTTCATTGTTTTATCTCTCCCTTGATTTTTTTAATCAATTTTGGATTCAATGAGTTTGAAATCGATCTCCTGATTAGTACCTTGGATATTAGGAAATTAGTTGGAGCTTCCAAATCCTTTTGATTGTCTACTTTTGGATTTTGTTCATGCTTCAAAGTTGTTGGAAAGACAATGTGAATTTATCCATGCTCATGTAGATCAAATTGTTTTCCAAGTTTTGAAAGGAGTCTAGATCCCTTGAAGAAAATAATTGATTTTTTCTTTTCCACAAGAGCACCTTCTCCTTGCATGATTAGTCGCCAATGTCAAATTGATATCCTTAGTTTAAGAAGTTTATCTCTTGTGGATTGCTCAATATGCAAAGTTTTGTTGGTTTCTTGTTGAAGAAAATAACTTGAACCTTTTTTATGGTGATTAAAATGTTGGAAGGAATCTAGTTCTCTTGGAATGACTATTTTTTGGTGTCTTGATTATTGAATACAACCCTCTATTGTTGACATCGTCATAGACTACTTTGGGCTTTAATTTACCCTTTGTGCTAAATTGGGTTAATGATCCTTGATCAATAGGATTTTGAAACATTGATCTTCATGGAATTCTTGAAGCTATCAATCTTTTTTTGAATTTGAGCAATCTGATCAGTTGTGTTCGTTGTTGAGTTCTTCTTGGATTATTTCAATATCATTTGGAGGATTGTCTCTTAGGCCATTGTTACAACAAGGTTTGCACCAACATTTGTGTTATAGATGTCATGCTTATTACAAACATAATTATTTCCCAATCAATCATAAAGGATAGAACAATCTCTATTTCGTATTCATTATATTATAGAATAGTATAGGTGAAACCCTGGTTAAGCGGTTAATCTTAACAAGACTTTAGTATTATTTAATAAGGTGATGGAACTCAAGTGAAGGAAGTGTATAGTAGAGAAATTACACAAGCATTAAGTTGTTCAATTAAAATTTCTAGGTCTGCTAATTACAACAACTACACTATGGAAAAGGACTTCAATTTTATCATTAAATGAGTTAAAAACTATGTCAAGTTAAATGATTAAGTCATTGTAAATATTGGGCCGTATGGTCATGATCGACTTAGTGCTAATTATTATTCCAATGTATTACTTAAACAATTCTTTAATACTGAATGATACTATTATATGGTGGTTTGAGAAATTGATAATCTAATATTTATGGAGTATTTCAAATTTTAGCAACACAATATATTACTTCTACTAGAAAATGGCTACTCTTCAGAAGCATTGTAAGAGACATAGAATCTATAATTTGCCAACTTAGTAATCAGCATTTGTTGCAAAACATTATACAAGTGAATGATGGCTCAAGAAGATTGTTTATGGGTTCAATCCTTTAGGTCCACGTACCTCACATCAAAGTTATTGAGTATTGCGACCCATTAGATAATTAACAATGTGCTTTAGAGAATTTTTATGGGTAATATATTTTCATTCTCTTGAGATAATAGGTGTGGCATCATCCCTATTTCACCATGGCCAAAATATCATAACATGGAAGAGGACGATCTAACACTTGTAGTGGAGCGAGTTATGAAGCATGATGTGTCAGATTTTAGTGAGATACAAAACTTAATTTCACTAGAATTGGCAACTCATATCTTGCTTTCTGTATTGGCGAAATCAAATGAAAGAGATGTGTTGTGCTTCAAACAATGTGAGAAGACATTGTTGGAGTAGAAGATCATCTATCTAAAATTCTACTAGAAAAAAGTTTTGGGTTAACATATTATCATGGAGATTAATGCTTAATTAACTTCCTACTTACTCCTATCTATGTACTTGAGGCATTGAGACATTGGAGCATTTTTTGTGGGATACTAATGTGTTTGAAGATATGAAACACCATTTGTGGGAATTCCATAGTGTGAAAGAATTACGATCCAATGGCCTCACAAATAAGAATTTCAATGTGTTGGGTAAAAAGTAAGAAAATTGCTTCACTAATGGAGCTTCTTAGTTGAATGTTTATGAATGTAAGAATGGCTATTACATCTCATATAGTCAATTTTGCATCCTTTTATGTTAATTAATCTTTGCTTTAAAAAAATCTATGAGCTCTTAAGGAAATGGCTATCAATTTTAGCTGCACTCCATAGAAATATTTATTGGCTACTACAACTTGTTTCAACTTTTCTATCTCATATTATGGGAGCTCTAACAACCTCCATGGGCTACTAGTAATCTCTTATTGGAGTCCATCAATGGGATGCATTAAAGTCAACTATGGTGCAACTGTGCAAGAAGATGTTAATGTTCAAATTGTTAGAGTTATTGAAAACAACAATGGTAGACCTATTGTTATTGTCAGAAAAACTTGGATTTAAGGTTCAATTATAGCCATGGAGACTATTGATATTCTTGAAATAATGGAACAACTTAGAACTTGACATGCAAATATCCACGGATCAAAGATCTAATCGGACTCTACTATTATAATTATTATAGTGATCGAATTGTTGTTGTCTAAGAAAAATACAAGTACCTACCGTCGAGCTATTCTTATGCTCAGGGTATGTAGCCCTTCAAACAGTCTTATATAAAGTACCAAGGTAACTGTGCTGTGGATTGGATGGCTCAATTTTGTATGACTTTCTTTGGGACTAGTTAATGCTTCTTTCAAAATCACTTCAACTTTTACTTTTTATTGATTTTAGGTATGAACCTTCTTAGGTAGGGTACGATGTAGGCTTTGACAATTTCTTTGTCAAGGAACCCAGATTTTTAGAGGCATGATAGATAGAGATGTACAAATGCAATAGATGGGTGTGACCAATGTAGTAGATAGAGTCGTACATACAGATGGTGATGTATGATGGGTTGGTTGGTAGCATCGATGATAGATGGAGGCAAAAAGTCTGGTTTAGATAGAGATTAGATTTACCCAACATTTGCAGTATGGTCAGGGCAAGCTTACAACTCTTTATTTATTTGATTTGTTATCAATTGCTTCAAAAATGGATTGAAACTCCTAATCATAAAAATTAACATTGAGCAGATTTAATAATGTAGTTAACTAAATCTCGCAAAATGGTGAAAGAAACAAAAAAGTAATTTACTGCGATTGTCCCCATCATAGATGGTAGGTACTGATGTCCTTCATTCAACTAAACAAATCAAAGAGCTGAACAAGCCTAGTATGATGATCCAAGATGTCAGAATCATCCTTAAAGTTAGAGCACTAATGAGTTTATTTTGTGAAATTTAGCATTATGCAGGGACCAATGTAGTTCACTTTATAGAAATGTCTTAGTTTGAGGAGGTTGGCTACAATGAGATTATTTTTGAATAAGGCAAAGGTGCCACATCACAAAAAATTCTATAGGACGAGGAAAAAGAGAATCCACCTGACATTGAATAGGATTTGAATGAACATACTAAAAATATGTACTGTTTCACAAGAGAAGTCTCCTTATTCAAGATGTGTTGATGATGGAGATTTGTGTGGTTGCACACAACATACCTCTAAAAATGCTATAATTGTGATGAAAGACAATTATAAAAATGGCAAACATTGATAACATGGGCCGATTAAGGTCACCTTTAAGGAGGCACTTATTGGACAGAGAAGGACCATAGATAATATGAAATGAAGGGGACGTCTTTATTAACTACTCAAAGAGACCAACAATTTAGATGTGAAGATGCTAGCACCAAAGGGTACCCCATTCATAATTAATGATGAAATGCATTTATTGAGTGAGGGGTGTGAATGATGAATTCACTACCACCAATTTCACCTTAGAGGTAGAGTGTACAATGGTATTTTGTCCTTTCAATAAACAGCTAGAATACTATATTTTAGATGGGGCCATTTGAGAAGATTTTGGATTGTGTTTTTGGTTGGATGTTTCTGTTTACCCTTTTATTCAGCTATAGAACCAGATTACATTAGGTTAGGAAATCCAAGGTAGGTTGTTAGCCTTGCATTGAGTTAGATATAAGGACACATGAATTGAAAATGATTATTTTAGTGAATATGTGTGCTTTAGTCTAGATTCATTTTTTAGCACTTCTACTGCTATATTGGGACATGGGGAATATGTTGTGCATTATAAAAGCTACAGGGGATCCTATTCAGATCAAGAGGTGGATGACATTTATGCAAAGGTCATCCTTTGTAAGGCTGTGTGTTAGAATGGACCTTTCAAGGCAAGTTAAAGTGGGACTATGGACAATTTGACCCATTGGTTGGTCTTTTCAAAGGTTTTTGTGCAAGGGATAATGTATACTTTTCTAACTAATTCAAATTATTTTTATAATTGAGAGCTCTTGTCCATTAAATACAAGATTTTATCATTAAAAAGATGTGGGGCTACCTCAATGCACATGTGAGTGCATGATAAGAAGAGATAAGGACTTGGACCTTAATTGGTAATTCAACCAAGGAAAAGGAAGTTGATTACATTAACATAGTGGTGGGGGATTAAAAAATAGGAAAAGATATAAGAAAATAGAAGATAAGAAAGCAATACCAAGAAATTAGGAGGAAGTACAACTCTTATGCGTGTACTCTGTGGAAGATGGTTTGAGAAACTATAAGCTACTATGGATCTCCAAGTATGTTGATAGCATAATTGCTAAGGAAAAATTAGTTTGCTTGGTTGGCTTATGTTACATAGACAATTATAAAAACCATAGGTATAGCAACAACTCAAACATGGCCTAGGAGTGTGAAATAGCATGACTTTGGATTGTAGATTGTACAGTGCTACATCTACTTTTGACACAAATACTATGTTTAATAGTTGGGTGATAAGACAACATCAGGTTATTTAGCCACCATTTAATTTTGAAGGGTATCATTAAAGTTTTGGAAAGATAGATACATAGGTATTTGGAGTGGATCTTGTGTGATTAATTCTATTTATTATGCAAGCTATAATTTGGTGATCAAGGAGTGCGATGGCCTTGGTATTCATGATTGGTTTAATTGGTATATCACACTCACTACTATGTGCTATAGGAATTTCATGAGTCAAGAAGAAGGTTTGTGAGTTCACGTATTTAGGTCCCAGTGTATGACAAATAATGACCTCAATGTGTCTCGTGAAGCTTTCCTTACATGCTATTTACTAGTTTATGCAATGCCATGGACAAGTGAGAATATAATATAGGATGTTGGTAAAGTTAAACAAGTGTACTTCTTGTCAAACAATTGGCTTTGATTTCTCTCAATGAAAGTCTGGCCAAGATTTTTTAACATAGATGCTAAATATCCAGTTCTTGTGTTGGAATTTGTTAAGGAGCATAGCATGTGGGACAATGATAAAATTAAAAATTTGTTTGCTATTACTTTCGTTTCCATCATCTTACAATTACAAAGGGAAAAATCTAACGAAATAGATATGCTATATTTAAGATAAAGTGAAGACACAATGCTAGAACCTAAACATATCTATTGTAGCATTCATAGTTGCCAAAACATGCAAAGAAAGGAAGTAGTCTGAGTCTGGAACTTAAACTTACAACCTTGGCTGATTGTGTTTTTGTGGAGATTGATTCTAAATTTAATTTGCACTCATTCATGGTTATGTGTGAGATGTTTAGTGTTGTAGGCATGTTACACATAATGCTGCAAGGATGATGAAGATCTTGAATACTAAGTTTGGGAAAGCTGTATGGTGAGAGAAATTTAAGGGACCAATGTCTACATTGCGAATCTCAGAGCTGAAGGGAAGAATGGTATGCATTTTAAGTCATTGAAAGAGATGTTTAATTAGATGGAGAGTAATATTTGGGTTGCTAATGTTTCAAAAGAAATAACATTTGTCTATTACATTGTACCATCATTCAATTAATTGAAATGTGTATGCACATGTTGGTAATGTGTTTTTTCTTACTGCTCTTCTGAGGAAAATATAGTTTTATACTACCATTGCTACATGTTCTAGCCATCCTAACCATTCAAGGAGTTCTTGCAACCTTCAAAAGTTGTTTTTAACCTCAAATTTTATCCTCTTCCAACGAGATGGGTTGAGCTTAATCAAATATGGTGGCAAAAGAGAATCTTAATACTGGTATTGGCATAATTATGTGAGATCATTTGGGCAAGCTGATAACTATTGCTGGTAAAAAGTGCATTTTAGAGGTAGCCTCTAACATGGAAATTATAACCATTCTTAAAGCCATGGAAGTCCTTGCAACTTTATTTCATAATATGCATGCAATAGAAATTGAATCCAAGTTGACAACAGTTATTTTTGAAGTAACTCGGATGTTAGTATCTACCTCTTATAGGAGCAATAATCAAAGTGCTATTAATTTTATGAATGGTATGAGGTATTTCAAGATTTTGCATAGACAACAACATGGTGACTGTGTAGCAGATTGGTGTTGTGTACCATGCCGTTTTATATGATTTTATGTGGGAATGAGGAATTCCCCTTTGCAAACTATTTTTGCGATATCTTCACTCGGACTTTATGATTGAACCTCCATAAGGAGAACATTGTGTAGACTTCAACAATATCTATTATAAACGAACCCTCATAGCTTCAATTGCATTTGGCATAACATATTGCCTCATATCATAAGACTGCAGGTTTAGAGGATGCTTGGAAGTGGTTGTGTGCCATGTCACATTTGGGTAATATTGAAGACCACAACATGTGATTCTTTTGGATTTTGGCTACTTTTACATACAGAAGAAATTATATTCATCAACTTAAAAATGATAAAAGAGAATTGGTGGCTTCCCCAATTGAAATTAAAGAAATACTCATGTAATACTTTAATAAGAAGTTGAGTAGCTTTGGGTAATATTTTTCTTGACCACCTTTCCAGCCTTGTAGAACTATCAAAATATGTATCACATCAATAAGTGATGCTAAGGCTAGGATTGATTTATGACTGTTAAAATAAATAAAGCACCAAGCATGGATGGCATCTCTATCAAGTTTGTGCTTAGGCACTAAAACTTTACTTAGGCAAATATTATTATAGTTGTGAAACAATCTTTTAATTATAGATGTATGCCTACAAAAAAGATATGTTAGTTATTCTTATTCAATAGTTTTAGGGTTCTTAAAAGCCCAAATAATTTAAACTCGTAAGTCTTTGCAATGTGATATACAAAATTATAACTAACATTTTGTTGGGTAAATTATAGATGCTCCTTTTGAATATTATTGTAAGTGAACAAATTGCTTTTGTGCCTATTAAGTTATATTTGACAAAATATTTTTGACATAATAGATGGAAGCCTATATGGACTCATCTACATCAAAAGAAGGGCTCAAAAGTCTTAAGTTGGACATGGACCAAGGTTATGATAAGGTCAATTGATAGTATGCCTAATATATTTAAGAATTTGTGATTTTTTAATATTTGGAGTACTAGATTAAGGCTTGTATCAGTACACCAAATTTTGGATTATGCTAAATAGGATTCACCTTTCATGGATTGAAGTTAAGAGAGGTGTTATTCAGGGGTTTCCATTGTCACCATAACACTTTACTATTGTATATGAATGTCTCTCTTGGCTTATTATGTTGTAGGTGGAGCTTACTATCATAGTTGGCATCCAAAGTGGCCCTTCTTGACCTATGATTTATCACTTTTTTATGTTGATGTTGTTTTGATCTATGTTGTAACTACTTGACTTGTAGTAGGGACCTTTAAGGATATATGAAATGGTATTGACTAAATTTTGACCAGGTGGTCAATTTTAATAAATCCCAAGTATTACTTAGCAAGGGAATCATATGCAAGCATAAAAAGATGATTTTAAGGAAGTTGCATAAGTCCCAAGGGCTCAATTGAAATATTTAGGCATTACTATTATAACAACTAAGTCATTATAAAAGGCTTCAAATTTCTTCTTGATTAGGTTGAAAATTGCATGGCTAAATAGAGGATCAGTGCTATATTTATGATGGGGCATATTTTCATGATAAACTTGATGCTTATTAGTGTTCTTGCATATTAGTTAGCCCATTCTTTAATTACAAGGGGAATTGTTGTGGAGTTACAAAAATTGATATGCATGTTCTTGTTTAGTTACTTTAATGTACATAATTTTATACATAATGTAAGCTAAATTCTCGTTACTCCCCCTATTGAGTGTGGTGGCCTTGTAATTCTTTGCATATTTACATGGCATGTAGCAATGATTACAAAGTACTAAAGTGAGTTATGGCTTGGGAAAAAGGTTTATTGGTTTAGGTCCTTAGGTACAAATATTGTATGGCAAATACTAATTTTTTTATGCCATGTAAGGATTCACATGTGTAAGCTACTTTATAGTGTTGTGCCTTGGACAAATAAAATTATCGTTCGGTAGATTGGTAAAGGCTATCAGGTTTCTTTCAAATAATTGGCTTGTCTTCCTTTTAGCTACATTAAGGCAAACATATATCAATATGGACATTAAACAGCCAATTCACATTATAGAACATTTAAGGAGATGATGTTTGCAACAAAGTTATCATACAAAATCTATTTGCATCAACTTTGGTTTCAAATACTATGCACTCCTATTGTGAAAAATCAAATGCAAGGGATATGCTATATTTCAGTCAGAGTGAAGACCTAATGCTATAATCAAAATCTATATAGAACAACATGTTTAGTAGCAAAAATTCAATGTTAGATAAAGTCATTTAGATCTAGAATTTGAAATTGTAGCCTTGGGTGAATGTGTTTATGTGGAGATTGAAGATATTATGCATTTCTTTGGGTAACGCCATAAAGTGAAAGAATTTTTGGTGAGTAACTTCATAATCACAATTTTTTGTGCTATAAGGAATAATGACATCAATTTTAAATCATTAATTGATCTATTTTGTTTGATGGAGATTAATATTTAAGCTTCTAGTGCACCATAAGCAATTAAGCTTACTATTATTGCATTGTATCAACTTTGGATTAATAGAAATCTCCAAGCACATGTGAGCAAGATTTTTTCGCCTTACTACACTTCAATGAAGAATTCATTTTGATGCTTTTGCTAGTACTACAAGTTCCATTCATCCCAGCCCATCTGATGGAAGTTCCTATAGACTTTAGAGGCTTTGTCTAACCTTTAATGGACTCATCCTCTACCAAAGTGCGTTAAGCATAATTATAATATTGTAATGAAAGATAATCTTAATACTACAATGAGCATAATTATTCAAGGCCACTTGGGAGAATTGATTACTATTGATTGCATAATGTGGATTTTAGGAGTAGCCTCAACCAATGGAAGCTATTGCTATTTTTTAAGCCATGGAGTTCCTTAAAACTCTATTTGTTAATATTCATGATGCAAAATAAAATCTGATTCCACAATAGCCATTGCTAATGTAAGTCAGGTATTGGCATATGTCTTTTGTGGGAGTAATTATCAAAGTGTTACTAATTTTGCAAAGCATATACGGTCCTTCGAACTTTCCCACATACTATGTCATGGTATTATGTAGCTTATTGGGTTGTGCATCATGCACCATTTTTAATTTTGCAAGCGATTAAGGAATGCTTATTTCTAAAAAGCTTTTGTGTTGTCATTGCCTTTTACTTTGTGTATGGACCTCCATATATAGAGGATGTTGTAGGCATTAACCATTTTGTATCAAGGAACCCAAAGGGGGTTCTGCAATGTATGCATTAAAAGATTATATTAATTGTTGGATAGCTTGGGACAAAATTAAAGAATTAGCAAAGCTTGGTGGATCATTGATTGTTGCTCGACATTTCAATGCCTTATGCAGAAGAATAAAAATCGGAGAAAAAAGCTTCAATAATGGGTAAGCTTAGTATGAGTTCTCTGACTTCGTTCATGATCTGGATCTAACTAACTTGGGATTTATTAGGAATAGGTAACCTAATGTAACAATAAGGTGTGGATTGCAACAATATATGAAAAACTAGATAGAGGTTTCATTAATAGTATGCAAGCTTTCTTGAGTACTATAGTAACACATCTTCCTCATATCAACTAGGACCATTGCCCTCTAGTTATTACATTTAGATAATTGTCATCGAATAAAATTGATAAGAGAACCCAATTTGGAAACATATGCCTAACATTTCTATATTCAACTAATGTAATGCTGGTAACTTGGAAAAGGAGATTTAGAAGAAACCTTATGGATGGTCTATTCGACAAAGCATTGTCAGCATTAAACAGATGAGGAGTAGCTGAGCTAGGTAATATTCTCAATTGGCCTCTTGAGTTGGAATAAGAGATGCAAGAGCTCTAACTAATCAACTAGAAATTTATGTTACATATGTTAAAGCTATTTATAGTTCCTAAATTTTTTGTGTGCATGGACTGGCTATAATATAAGAACAGTGCTTTATCATGCATGCAGTCATAGTAGCATGTGGTTAGGGGCATAAGTTGGCATACAAAAATCCTAATGCATATTACATTATTGAAATTGCAATTTATCGTGGGCCACATCGTGCAGCACATTACCCCTTTTGGATGGCACATGATAACAATTATGTCAACAAAGAACATAAGCCTTCTAATATGCCATCACCTAGTCAAAGCATCACAAGCCCACAATACTATAAATCACAAAAAGTTACCTTTTGTTAGCCCCACAAGAAGCATGCAATGGATGCCATAGGCTGTGCATGGCCTAGATGCCACACATGTAGTTCTTGCGGCATGTCGATAGGGCCACAACCCAGCATGCACAAACCTTAGCACATGTTGTACCATCCAGCTTCTACTTCATCCTGAGCCATACTTCACCATAAATTGCTCTTTGTGGTTGCTAATTGAGACAATTCTATCATGGAAGAAGGCAAATCCCTTAATGGAGTAGCTTTGCATACTTGCCCAAACTATCAAAAGTGATGAATAGTGTTAATAAAGTGACACTTTTGTCCATGCACATGGAATCACTATGAGTACCACTATAATAATGAATGCAAGAAAGTAAGAAAATTTTTTGAAACTTATGTGGCATCTTTGGGAGTGTAAAGATGAATCTGATATGACATAAGTCTAGATCTCGTTGATCATGAAACTTTATGGAGAAGGTAAAGTGCTATAACTCCTATAATGTGACATCCAACTTCCATAATGGGCAATATGAAGCATTTCAACCATGTAGCTAAGCAAGCCTCTAAGAGGCATGAGGCAAATCACATAGTACCATTCAAGGGATGCATTTGTTGCAGCGTAAGGTTGGACCTTAGCAGATCATGATAGAAATGTAATTCTATCAGTTATAACGCCTCACTACAATTTTAAGTCTTATACAAAGTAATTTACCCACCATTCATCCTTAGCTATCATTTCTTTTGGTGCCCATGCCATCAAACTTTCTACAACACTAAGTGATCCCATGGTGACGTGCCCTTAGGGGTGCAAAACCCTTACTTTCTACCATCAGGTGAATGATTGGCCTAGGCATCACATCTTAGCATGAATTTTGACTTAGAGGTGTTCAGTCATAAATTTGCACAACACAGCTTTGCATCCTCAGCTTTCCAACCAAGCATGATGATCAATTGTGTGAATCAATTGTTCCTCTCATACTAGATTGAATTACTGTCAAGGCACATTCATTAGTATGGTCAAACTAAAATGTGTCATGATGACCTAAACAAAGCTCATGTTCCCTATTGATATGTGAACAATCTATGACTTGATGAATTCTACTTCCTATTAATAAGAAGAGCTTACATATATGAATAAAAAAGCAACACCGCTATGAATTTTTGGAAACCACAAACTAGTTATCTGGGTAGTTACTTTATTGATACATCTACCTTCAAATTTTGAAAGGAAAAAAGATCAATAAGCCATGCTTTCATGGTTCATATTCATACTAAAAATTTGAATAAAATGAGCTTTTACCGATTTGTTTTAGATGACACTTTTGTTCTTGTTGGGCTCAACTTAATACACATATATTTTTCTTTAACAGATGCCAAACAAACTCCTGACTTAAATCTATCTTCTGCTTGGATGAACCCATTGAGGTAAAGCTTGAGCCAAAAATAGGAGTTGGGCCCTATCTCCATCTCATAGAAAAATAAAATAACCTTTATATTAGTGTCATTTCGATGTCGTTGGCATGCTGACTCCCACTTATATTACACCTCTCAAATCTTTTCATAATGCCATGTTAGAGTTGAGCCAAACACAGTCTCCTTTCCCTACTAAATTTGTTAATACCATTCCATTAAATGAGGTTTTTTTTCCTAGTAGTTAGGGACAATATGAATCTCATTAATCCATTCATGTGCTTCACCAATTAGATGTCGAGAAATTTTTCTACCATAAGGGATTCATCATTACTTTGATCATTTAGAAACACTTGGTTGAATTTTTTTCACTTTGAAATTTAGACCACTAAGTAAAATTCGCATCGATGGGGAGCATCACAATGCTTTGTTTCAATTAAAAAGTTAGATACCCCATGTCCATACATGTTTTAAGTTGATCATTTGTTGCACAATGAAGGCTACTGCAAGGGCTACTCCTAATTCATCCCTCAATGGAAACACGTGACTAACCCTCACCACTCAAGAATCATGAGCAATCTATCAATAGATGATGGGTTTGGCAATGGGACACCCATGCTCAACCCTTAGTACCAATCTTTTTCTTGAAGTTGAGTCCATTTTGTTAACTCCCCTTACCTAAAATACTACATTGTTTAGAAGTTGTTTACCTTGGATACTTGATGCAGTTATGATTGTGATAGAGGATGGAAGACACTAGTCCATCTAGATTTTCAAGGGTCATTGGGACACGTAAAGGACTACTCAATATGAAGTACTCTTCTAACCACTTGGCCCCAACCCTAGCAGAGTCATTTTTTTTGTAGACTAATTATTGAGCAAAAAAGATAACTCTTCTCTAAGCCCCTACCAATATCTTAGGACAACTTGACATTGCCATCAATTGCTACATCTCATCTCAAGAAATTTATCTAAACTCATTTTTAAGCTCTTGGTGAATGGTATTCTTCAAAGGGTTTCCCCCATCTCTTTCGATTGACTAATCCATCTATAATTGTAGTTCACATGGAACCTTCACTCCTTTAGGCTTTAAAGTTCACATTTGAATATTTACTACAATCACCATGACCTACATCAATGAATGCTCTACATGGACTAGAGTTCTATGTGTTACGATGATCACTGCACTGCCTTACTTATCAAGGCATTGCATTTCGCCAATGATCAAGAGTGGGTTGCACACTTAAGCTCCATCCATTTTCAAGGCTATTGACTTAGTAGGTGAGTTGTTACACACTCCTTGGTGGATTTCAACATCCCTGACCACTGTGCTACTATCTTAATAGATCAAAACCCTTTATGGGCTCTACATTAGTGCTCAATTGGATGATGCAATCTAGCCTTTGATTCATTATGCATCATCAAATATTTTTACCAAAAATGGCTAAAATGGAACCTAGATTTTTTGGTTCAATTAATCAAAGAAATCAAGTCATGTTTTAGATTTCTTCCTATAAAAAATTTGAGAAAAGTCAAAAGCATTCTACCCTAGTTCCTCTAATCGTTAGCTTTACCTACTCTAACTATCCTAATGGAAGTTACAAGGGGAACAAACTACTAGATGATTTGATTAGTCTTTTGCCCTTATAGCCAAGTGAGATGAATGATTTGCACATCAATACCACCATAAGACTCCACCAGAGTCTTTTCTTACATCATCTTGCTTAGGCATAGTTCACCATCTTTTAGGTCCAAATAAGAATGCTCTCACTTAAACTCTTCATAGAAGATTCTGGGTCAATTTGTGGCTCACTTCTAGAATTTGGATCCCACCAATAAGCTTCCTTGCACCATTTTTAGCTTCTTCACCCATCGACTCACAAGAATGTTAAACAACTTGTTCCATGTTTTGACCAAATAGTGAGCCCACTGGCCATCACTAATGTGCATGACGCCACCAGGCTTAACTCAATGCTGTGAGTATTATGCTAACCATTATGTTAATTTCTCCATGGGCAACATCCATCATGGTTCCTTCCATTGTGATTGCTTGAGATTGTCCACTCCACAAGCCATGAAACAAATTGCATGAGGACATTCTACCAAGGTGCACTATGAGCACCTATTTCCTTCCCTCAAAATTATTTGAAGCAATAGTAGGCTCTATATTAAAATTCCTTTTCAACTTTACATCTTGGTGATTGTTCGTTATAAATCTCTCTTAATTGTTAATATTTTAATGCAATTTACCACATAGTTTTGGCAGCTTTCCCAAATAACCAAACTCATTGATAATGTCTTATGTAGTAATAGAGTAAAAATCAATTGGGGCTATCACCATCCTATTTCCCCTTTCCTAGAGGCTTGATCCCACTCCATTACTAAGGATGCATCTCTAAACAATAATTTGTGCTTCAAGTAGCCTTATTTTCATGCTTGGTTGGTTTTGTCTCGCTTATCATTACTATAAGAGTCCTTATAGGTTTGTTCACCTCCACATATTTATATGCTTAATATTAATGGGTAGCCTCACCAAACATGGAGTCGCGATTCCACACCATGGAGCATGGAGTTGGATTTGTGAGCAGGATCTAGTTGTCACACTACAATATCAATTCTCACTAGCCAAAACCACTTCACAATGACATCCTCCTTTTATTCCCTAATAATGGACCATCACCCAATGAATCAAAATGCCATGCTATAGAACAAGGTTCCATTGATCATTTCAAAATAAGCGATGCATCAAAATTAGTGACTCTTAGCTTTCAAAACAAGTGATGTCACATTGCACTGTTGTAGGGCACAACTTGCATTAGAAAATTGGAATATTCATGGGACTATGTAATTCACCATATGTATCACATTTCGCAAACTTCTTCATTGGTACAAGTTCCCATATATGCTTTGTCAAGAGTCATTCAGTGATCGATTACTAAACACGATAAATCGATGGCACACAACATACTCGTTGCCAACTTAGCAGTTTCTCTCCCTTAACACAAGTTTATGCCCATAGGCTATTATTTATTTTGCACAATATCAAGCTCCACATAAAAAAAAGAGCATGCATGATGGAAGAAGATGACATCAAGTATTTGTCATACCCAAACTAGTTATACAAACTACTCAAGGATTTGTAGCTCTCATCAATGAATCGTTTATAAGTTTACATATGGAAGCCTTGTCACAACTATTTGATCCTCTAAATCTTAAAATTTGATGGATTGCTTGCAAAGTAACACATGATAAACAATCTGTGTCATAGTGATCTTAATAGATGGCCAGACAATTCAATCAGTAAAAGAGATAGACAGTGTGTACAAAGGGTACGGATGTAGTTATCACAAGTTGATAACTCGTGCTTACTAGGAATTTGTCACTATGAAATTTTCATAAGAATATCTAAGACTTTTGACTAAGGAAATGGACTCATTGAATAAATCAGTGTTGCACACATGTGGCATAGAGCTTCGATGGGAACTACAAACCTATTATTTCCTTAAGCTTCTATGGCTTACTTAGCTGTAATCCCTCTAAGAGGCTTATCACATTGCTTGCACCCCATATGGCTAATTAGTATGTTGAGATGTCGATCATTAATGGAATTAACCAGTCAAATGCCTCTCCCAGCTAAGATTGGCCAAGCACCACCACCGATCGAATAAAGAAAGATCTCTTAATCTATCAATCCTTGCTATGTTTGGACCAATAATGTTTCCCATGCTAACTTAAATTAATTCATAGGCTTAGCTTCTAATGGTGCCCTTCGACCAATTCTTTTTAAGTTTTAGCCTTGCAACCATACTTTCTTGAAAATTGTAGGTGGATAGAATTATTGGAAGACTTGTTTATTAATCACATTCTCTATTGTTTACAAACTTTGAAATGGACATAGTATCATCTATTCTCCGATTCAGTGTGGTACTATGATTATTGATGGAATCAAAGTCAAGAAAGAGTACAAAAAAATAAGGGATATGGTGCAATCTTCCTTAGCATGAGAGGTAGGTCTAGAGGCTCAATTTTTGTATATCGCATTCTAAGATCCAGACCTTATTTTTATGATTAGTGCTTTGACATAGTATGGTGGTGATCTTAAGGGAATGTAGGAAGTATTATGGAGATATCATTAGATGCGATTGAGTTAAATGAGGTTTGTTGTGAATGGAATTCATCTAAGGGAGTTGATGGCAATTAATTTTGGATGTAGGATGTAGTAGTTATGCTTTGAATGCAACAATAGAGAAAAGAGAGAATGTGGACGAATTAAACATAATAGAAACTGAGCTAAAGTGGAATGTGCTTACAAAATCATGTAATGTATCAAAAGATAATCTTATACATCCTAATAAAAATGAGATAATAGATTCATGAAGGTGCACTAAAGGTGTTTGTCATAATGTGAAAGTGATGGTGATGGAAAACTCTCTAAATAGTAACCATCCAGTATGAGGCCTAGTTAAAGTGCATTTTAGGGATGTTCTTACAAGACAAAACTCAAGTAATGGAAATACTTTTTCATCAGAGGTAGATCTAGCAATTACATTTAGAAATTAGCAATTATTAATGTGAAAATGTTTTTATCAAAAGATACCTTCATCATTATGAATGTTGAAATTCACCTTTTAAATGAGTTCTAATTGTTGAGTTTGATACCACCAATTTGATCTTACTAGTATGGTGTATAGTACTCATCTATCTTTTTAATGGATTACTAGAGTTCTACAAAGCAAATGTGGGCATTTTAGTGGATTCTAGATTTTCAAATTATCAAGTGGCTATTTTTGTCTGCACTTTGAGTTAGCTACGAATAGAGACTCAGACTAGTTTGGTGGTCCTTAGTAGAAGGTTTGCCTTACATTTGGTTTGGTTGTTCGACATCTCGATTTTGGCAAAGTACTTCAACAATTATGTGTGCCCTCGTATGGATTCATTTTACAACGCTCTCTCTAAGAACATTTTGCTCATTGTGGATGCAATGAGTGAACCTATTTAGATTTATGGTTACACAACTAACATGCATAGTTTGAGTATGTGTTAGAATGGACATCTATAAGCCTCTTAGAGTAGTATGTGTTTGAATGGACCATTGCGTTACACTTTTTAGTGGTTTGACTATAAGGGACTTCCCTCTAACTATACTTCTAAAAAGGTGGCTCAACCACTGCCACAACTATAAGATTGGAAGAAACAATATTAATGTTTGTTTTGGATATGGTTTTTAATTGAATATCAAGTTTTCCTAGTGTTTATAATAAAGGAAGGTATCAAATTGGTAACAAAGATGATATGAAACTTTCGAGGTTTGTTATCTGCAAAATTCTTAGAGGAATTAAAAGTAGAGGAAGATATAGATAATTAGTAATTAGGAGATTGGCTGTGCATCTAAGTAGACTCTGTAGCTATTTTTGAGAAACACCTTAATATTATGGTCATGGAATCACTCGAATAGAACTCTTATTTGTAGGTAGCTTGATGTAGAATTATTATGAGCAACCCTAAGGATGGTCTATCCACTAAATTCAATAGAGCACTATCAACTTCAAAGAAATGGAGTGTAGCTAAACTTATCAATATTATTAAAATACCTCACCAGCTTGAGTAGGAGATCATGAAGCTTCAACTTAAGGAATATGAGAGGGGGTTCACTTAATAGGAACATGATCTTTTAGCACAACATATTTTCTCTAACAGAAAAGATAAGGCTTTTGAAGAAGCCTGATGGTACAATCGACCAAGATTCATTGAGCTTACCTCGGAGATTATAACATGCTCTTCATTCAGGTAGTGATAGCTTTTAAATATAGGAGCAATTATCATATCACCTTAAATTTGATATTAGGAAATTTGTGGCTACCCCAATAGAGATTAAAGATATAGTTATGTAGTTTTTTAATAAGTGGCATAGTTTTAAGGAATGCATACTTTTCCAAGCTTTGAGAGCTATTAATAAATAGTGCACAACTAATAAATTTATTGACTCTAATGAGAAATGATGAGTTCATGATTGTTGTTATGTGTATCAGAAGAATCAAAAACCTTGGTATGTATGGCGTCTCTAAAATGTTTGTGCATGGAAAATGGAATATTGCCTAGGTTGATATTATCACTATTGTTAAACAATCCTTTAAAGATAGCTTCCTGCCAAAAGGTGGAAAGACACACTAGACATTCAAATTCCTAAACTATAGGGTGCTTCTAAACCTAAATTGTGTAGACCTATTAGTGTTTGCAATGTGATATACAATATCGTGACAAATGTTTTGCTTGGTAGACTAAAGTTGGTGTGTCTTGATATTATTACCATGGAAGAAGTTATTTTTGTGCCTAACATGTTATAACTCATAATATATTTGTGGGATAGGAGATGGCTATTTATACAAACTTATTTAGTTCTAAAGAGGGACTCACAACATTAAATTTGGACATATAGTAGACATACGAAAAGATCAATTGGAAATTAATGCTTGATATCCCAAAGCATTTATAATTCCTAAATCTTCTATGTCATTGGGTTGAGGATTGTATCATTATGCCAAAATTTGAGATTGTGTTTAATGGGATCTACCTTTAGGGGATTGAAGTTTCTATGGGTGCTAAGTGTGGGTGTCAACTTTCACCATATCTTGTTACCATTGTGTCTAAGTATCTCTCTTGCCTTATTTAGCACCAAGTAGGGCCAGATTACTCGATTAGGAATAGGATTGGCCCTTCTTCACCCTTTTTATATGGGGATGATATGTTTATGTATGCACTTACAACTTTGCTACAATAAGGACTATTCAAGATAATATGAAGTAGTATGTGCAACACTCTAGTTAGGTGACAATTCTTAAGAACCACAGAGTATTATTAGCAACGAGATGAAATGTAAGTGATGGAAGTTGACACAAGAAAGTAAAATATGAGTCAAGCTACTCAACTAAAACATTTAAGGATACTTATGGAAACAAATAATTTTAAAAAAAGACTTCAAATTTATAATTGATTGAGTTAAGAATTATGTGTTAAGATGGAAGATTAACTCTTTATTGATGGTGGGGTGTGTTGTCAAGATCAACACAGTGCTTGCTGCTATTCTTTTATTTGCTTAGTCCACTCTTGAATTTCAAAAGGTATTCTTAATGTTTGCAATGCTAGGCGTTACAATTGCTGGAATTTGTTTACTCTTTCTAAGATGTGTGAAGGTCTTGGACTTTGCAAATTTTCAATGTAGTAGATAATATTGATTGCAAGGAATTTTAGGTTGGTTATGGCTAAGGGTGGCAAGCTATTGGTTGAGGAATTTAGATTCAAGTATTGTATGATCGATAATAATTTGTATATGTTGTATGGTGCTTTGCATACTTGTATGTTTCTCAATATTATGGTACCATAGACAGTTGAATGATTTGATAGATTATTGAGGGTAAGCAAGTCACATTCTTGTTAGATAATTGGCATGGTATTCTTCCTATTACTTTGTGGCCTACCTATATCAACATGGAAGTGAATATCCAATTCATGTAGTAAAGCATGTTAAGGAGCATGATGTGTGGTGTCGGAGCATGATAAGGTACAAATTTAATCACACTTACTTAGGTCTTTTATATTATGTATTTTCCTTGGACCAAATCAAACAAAATGGATGTGTTTTACTTCAAATATAATAATCACAAAAGCATTGAACAAAAATTCATTTATAGTAGCATGTTTATAATCTAGAATTTAACAAGAGATGAAGCAATAAGGGTTTGGAAATTGCAATTATACCATCGAGTTAGTGTTTTCATGTGGAGAATAGCCTTGAATTTAATTCCAACTCACCCTTAGTTGTGAGCAAGAGGTATTAAGATGCAAGTTCTTTGGCCTTGGGACTATAAGATGAAAGAGGATGTACAATATAGCTTATGAGATTATTATACCTCTATAGAGTTTTGGGTGAACAATTTCTTAAATTCTAATTTTGTGCTTCACTGGGTAAATGGCAATTATTTTAATTCATTAAATTAACTTCTTGATTAGGTGGTGTTGAATATATGTGATGCAACTACATCTCACACAATCAAATTTGCTACTTTACCATTATATCAGCTTTCATTTAATAGAAATTTGTGAGCACACATGAGAATGGTGCTTAATCTAGCTGCACTTCAAAGGAGTTTTCATTTTGTTACTATTTTTGAGACTTCATGTTCCTTTTCTCCTATCCCATATAATGGGAGTTCTAGTGGCCTTCAAAGTCTATTTGTTACCTCTGATTGGGTGGGTGAAGATCAACTATCACATAGTATTATAAAGAACTCTAGATGATGTAATTGGTATAGTTGTTTAGGATGACTTGGGCAAGCTTATTATTATTTCTAGTAAAATGTGGATTTCAAGTTTACTTTTTGCCATGGAAATTGTTACTATTCTTGAAGCTATGGAACTCCTTAGAATGTTATTTACTAATATTCAAAAAGTAGAGATTGAATTAGACCCTACAACAATCACTGTTAAAGTGAATAAGCTTTTTGCATCTACAATGAAAAGGAGAAAGTATCATGGTACTCTTACATAAACTATTATGCATAAACTATCAAGGAAATTGTGTAGTGGACTAGGGTGTTCATGACACTCTTTATATGATTTTATATGAGATTGGGGAATGCCAGTCCCAAACTATTATAGCATTTTCTTTTTTTTCCAAATTTTATTATTGAACCTTTATAAGTAGAGTATGATGTAGGATTTGGCCATTTCATTGTCAAAGTATTGAAAGTCTAAAGGAAAACTTATAGTGCAATGGGTGTCAGCGTAGTATAGGTAGGGAGAGGTCCATCCTATAACTTAAAGAAATTGTAGTCCAACAAGAATTAGGAAATTGGAGCAAGGCCTTGTCTATTTTGCATATACTTTGTGATAGAATTTGGAGATGTTAGGAAGTTTTCTCAAGCATTTCAAGTTCTTCCAATTTAATGGTTACGCTATGAGTTGAAATAAAGGAAAAAAACATAGTGGAGTGATTTCTAGAAAGATAATGAAAACAAAAATGAAAACTGAGAGGTGGAACACTCAGGAAACTTGGAAAATTGAAAAACAAAAGAAGAGTGACAAGATAAGTCAAAACAAGATTAGGTAAGACAGTTTACAATAACTTCACCTCTCAAAAAAATTTAGAGAATATCCATTTTGTTTTAATGTTTTTAGGAATTCTTTAAAAGAAAATTTGAGATTACAAAGAGTTTTAACTTGATGTGGATAGCGGCTATTTTGGATGAAGTGGGTAGCGAAAAAACGTTTTCTATTATGCTACATTAGTGTTGGTTCAAAGATGCCCATAAGTCATAGAATCTGAATGCATGTCTATTTGTGTAATGTTTTTCTATTAAAATTAGTTTTCCAAATCTCTATTTCACTACTAGCATGGGGTCATTTCAGACAACTTTAGTGAGCTTGAACAATCTTTGAAGCTATATTTTGTGCCAATTAGAGTGACAAATTATATGATATGGTGGCTTTTAAGTAGAAATTCTAACATGCATTGTGAGTTTTAGATTACTATTTACTAGGGAATATATTATGCTTGAATAAAGGTTGTATGTATATATCTATTATTGTTCGAGTGAATTGAAATCTATGATCTATGGGCTTCGAGAAGAAACTTCATATGGAGGTCCTATTTGAATTATACCAAAATATTTATAAAGCAATGTATGGAGATTGGTTGTGGGGTTGCTGGTCGAGGAATGCTGAAGTTGCTATTTGGAAGACGATGATTAACTTGTGTAGTCAGAATTGCCCCTTGTTGATTGCATATTTCAATAATTTTATCATGGAAGAATGCAGGTCTCCTGATGGCCATGTAAGCAGTAGATATAATTAAAAATCCCAAATAATGTTACACTTTGTGGGTCAAAAATGTCATGCTTGTAGGATGTCGCAAAGTTATACAACACAATGCATTGTCATGAGCATCTAGGACTGAAGCCCAACATTCACCAACCTTAGTGCATAGCACATAAATGAACTTCATCTTAACCATAGGCCAGATTTCAATGCACGTTGCTCCTTGTGGATTGCATATTGCAACAATTCTGTTAAGGAAGTGGCAAGTCTGTTAATATAGTTGCTCCATGGGTATGATCAAATAATCACAACTAATGAATAGGGATGCTTTTTCCCAAGCACATAGAATCACTATAGGTACGACATTAATATTGGATATGAGAAAGAAAGCAAAATTTTTGAAATTTATGTGATAACTTTGGGTTTGTAGGGTCAAAATATGGTTCAACATTTTATCTCATGTCAACAGCTATGATAATTGTAGAGAAGTCAATGTCCTATAATTTCTATATTGTATTATGCAACTTCCATAGTGGGAAATGTAAGCCATTTTAACCTTCAAACTAAACAAGCCTCCAAGGGTTTTGATGCAAATTACAAAATATTGTATAAAGTACCACACTAAGATCGAATGAAGTACCACAATAAGTATCATAGCAACTGTCACAATAAGTAGAGCAAGTCAAGATAGCAAGCATGTGAGCAAGAGTTGTTTTCAAACATTTAAGATGTCAACATCATCGAGGTGAAGAATCCACTACGACATAATGTTGAAACTCTATAGATGAAGGTAACAAGGGAACTCTGACACTTGTAATGTTTCATTCAAAATTTGAGTCATTTGTAAAGTGTTCTACCCATCATTTATACCAAATAGCCAATTAGTATAATTCTTATGCCATCCAATGTATTATGACTCTAAATGGGATAATGTTCATGTGCCTTTTGGGTGCAAAGACTCAACTATTGGCATACAAGAAAATGATAGAGTATATGCATCGCTATTTAACATGGATTCTAACTTAGAGATGTTCAGTCATATTACTTCACAAGATTGCTTTACACCGTTAGCTTTTTCATAAATTGTGATGACCACTCTTGTAAATCAACGTTTCCTATCATACTACTTAAATTTCTATCATGACACATTCATTAGTATAGTAAAACTAACCAATCTGATGAAGGTCTAAACAAAGCTCATGTTCCTAATTAGTGGAATAAATAAGGATGACATCAAAGGATCAAAAAGCAACATTGTTATGAATCCCTTGGTTGCCATAGGCCAATTATCCCTATGGTAACTTTTCTGACACCCTGAACTTCAAATTTTGAAAGCCTAAACAATCCATCGGACATGCTTTCATAGTTTGTATTTGTGTTAGAAACTACAATGAAATGATCTTTTATCCTCTTATTCCACACAAGATATTGGCTTTCGTTGAGCTCATCTTGGGACACCAATATTATCTTTTAACAAATGTGTCACCCCAACAAAACTCCCCACTTGACAATATATTTTGAATAAATTGACTAACTAGGTAAGTCTTGGAGCTGAATGGAGGGGATGTGCCCCAATTGTATCTCATTAATAAGAAAAATAATCTTAAAAGTAATAGTATTTCAATTCTATCAACATGTTGATTCCCACTTTTTTATACCTCTCAATTAATTTCATTGAATTAGGCTAGAGTCATGGCAATAGGTGGATATATATTCCTTACTGATTCTACCATGCCCAGTCCATAGTTGTGCTTTTATTAGAGAATAGGCAAGGTCTATGAGAATCTAATTAATTCATTCATCTGCATCACTAATTAGATGATAAGGCATTTGACTACCTTAAGAGGGTTATACTTACTCCCATCAATTACTCATGCTTGGTCGAATTTCTTGACTTTCACATCCAGAGCCTTGGTAAAAATTGCACTGTGTGAGCATCCTTCAGGACCATCACTATACTTGTTTTTACTTAAATAATTGGATCCCCCATGTCCATGCCAATTTTGAGTTGATTGTTTTAGACATGGAGGGGGCCCTCATATGTGTAAGTCACAATTGGTCTATTAAGAAGTGTAGGTCTACCCACATTCAATATGTAAGCAACTAAAGTAGTTTATTAACAACTTAATGGCTTATAAATAGGATCCTTCTGCCTAACCCTCAGAGGAAATAATTCTCATGATGTTATCGATCCATTTTGTGGACTTCCCATGACTACAATGCTCCATCAACTAGAGGGTGTTCACCTTGAAGTCTTAATTCTATCATGATTATGAAAGAGCATGGAATGCGCATTACATCTAGATTATTAAGTGTAATTAGGGGCAAATCTAACACCACTAAACATGTGATGCTTTCCAACTGCTTGGCCCTACCTCTAACTGAGCTATTTGTAGGCTCATCTAGCTTCCAATAAGAAAAGATAACTCTTTCCAAATGACACTCTTCGACAGGATTCCCCCATCAATTAGGACTGGTAAAACCATGTTCAAGTGTTTTTAACTTCAAGCCTTTCCACATCTTGGCCTTCAAATTTAACATTATAATATTTTCTTCTACGATGATCCACATAGGCTTGCCCATGCTTTTTAAATTGATCATTGCAGTGTTCTTCTTATTAGAGCATTGCTAGAATCAACAAATTCATGTGCAAATGTCATTCTCGTGGAACATTTCCTCCTTTCATCCTTCAAAGTTCACATTACAATATTTGCTTCTATCACCAGGATCTTGCCAATAGATACTCCATATAGGCTTGCCCCATGTTGTTTATATTGACCATTTCACCTTTCTACTTACTGACACAATGTATTGCATTGATGACAAAGTGTGGGTTGTACACTTAAACACCATTCTTTTTTAGGGGTAGTTGATTTGGTTTGTGAGTTGTGACACACACCTTAGTACAATTCATCTGCCATGGCCATTACTGCATTATCTCAATTTGCTAACACCCTTTGTAAGCTCTAGGTTAGTAAATCGTTAGGCATTATAACCCAACTTTCAATTCATCCAACATTACTTAATATACCTACTAAAAAGTGATCACATGGAGGCTAGATTTCTTTGCTAAACCAATCAAAGTGGTTGAGCCTTCTTACTTATTCAATATTATAGAATAGGTCGAGGGCATTATGCCCTCGATGCCTCAAATAATTGTCTATAATTGATAAAACTCCAACATTGGGTCTAGCTATCTTGAGGGAAACTTTGAAGGGAACCAACTACTGGATGAGTTGATTGATCTTTTTGACATATTCTTAATATAGATGAATAATTTGCATGTTAGTATCACCACAGGCCTCCACAAGTGTTTCCTCTAGCTTTGCCTTACTTTAGCATTGTTCACCATCTTTTAGATGCTAATAAACATGCTCTCACTCAAAACCCTTGATAAAAAATCTTAGTCAGTCTTTGGCTGATCCCTTGAATGAGGATCCTACAATCAACTTTCTTACACATTTTAGGGCTCACTCACTCATGGACATGCAAGCTTTTTAGACTCCTTGGTCCATGTTTCAAGACACGTTAGATGGTGAGGACATTGGCCATCACTAAAGCTCATGGTGCTGCCATGGCATGCCTCAATGGAGCAATCATTATTATAAGCTAAGATGGTGATTTCTGTGTAGGAAATGCCTATATCTACAAATGATTAGAGTAAGTTGTTGTGAATATTGATGATATGCAAGCCTAATATAGTACCACTATTATAAACCTCTCTCAAATTGACTCAAATCACTACAACAAAAAGAAGAATCGAATTTGAAAACATTTGGTTATCCTTTCCTTAATCAACGAATGTAGTGAATGCAGCTTGGAAAAGGACTATTAGATGAAGCCTAATATATAGTTTTCCCACACTAATTTAGTCAATCTTTATTAGCTTTAAAGAAATGGGGTACAAACAAAGTGAATAATATCCTTTAAAAATGATATTGAAGATTTGGTGGCCGCCCTAATTGAGATTTAAGTTATTCCTTTGGAAGTTTTCAACAAGAAGCTATGTAACCTTGTGTATTATGAGCCTTCCCCATAATTCCAACCTTTTAGAATTATTGATAGTGAATAAGCAACTACAATTGTGGCCCCAACCAATGATGATGATATCAAAGCCACAATAATGTGCATCTAAAGAAATAAATCCTCTATTATGGATGGCATCACTATTGAATTTGTTCTTGGTTATTAGATGATCACATAGTTGAATAGTTTTATAGTAGTGAAATGATTCTTTAATGATAGCTTTATTCCAAAACATTGAAAAAACTCACTTGTCATACTTTTCCCTAAAGTTTAATGAGCATCTAAACCAAAGCAATTCAGGCTCATTAGCCTTTGTAATGTGATTTATAAAGTACTGACTAAACGTTTTTTGGCTAGACTAAAGGTAGTGCTTCCTACAATTATTTCTTTGGAGTAAGTTGCTTTTTTGCCAGGTCATGCTATATCTAATAATATTTTTTGTCACAAAAAAATGTCTACCAGTTTGCACCTATGTACCTCCATAGAAGGTTTGGCAGTGCTAAAATAGATATGAACAAAGGTTATAACAAGGTAAGCTAGACATTCTTAAGAATTTTTGGTAATCTGCTCTTTCGTGTGATTGGATTTAGACCTATATCATTGCATCAAGATTTGTGAATACGTTTAGTGGTATCCCTCTGCTATGGATTAAAATAATTAGGATACTAGATAAGGATGCCCTCTCTCACCATACTTTGTTACTATTATGACTGAGCATCTTCTTGGCTTGTTCAATACTAGATTAATCATGTTGTCTTGGTGGGTTGAGAATTCTCCTTTCTTCACTTATGATTACTCATATATTATAAATTTATGATGATGATTTATGGAGATGCATTTTCTATAATAAGAATTGTTCAGGACATTATAGAGTAGTATAGGCATCACTCAGGTTACTTGGCGAATCTAAAAAAATTTAAAGTGTTATTTATTAAGTGGATTAAGCCAAAATATAAGAAGATGAATACAAAAAACTATATATGTACTAGGATACTAAATTAAAATATTTAGGAATACCAATTATAGTAACCAAACTTCAAAAAAAAAGACTTGAATTTCATTATTAATCTTGTTGAAAACTAGTCAAGGTTGATGATTAGGTCACTATCAAGATGAGCCATAATGTTCATGATTAACTAAGTGTTAACGATTGTTTTTTTTTCTTATTACTTAGCCTACATGTTGAATTAAAATGACACATTATAGAGCTAGAGAAATTTTTGCATTGCTACTTGTGGAGTAGTTCAAATAATAGTAACAAAATACATTACACCTATTAGGAAATGATAAGTCCACTTAAGAATGTGAAGGACTCAGAGTTTGCAATACGGTCAACTTGGTGGTCAGTGTTTATTGCAAAACTGTATTAGGAGGTTTATTACCTTATAACAATGTTTGTGGGTTCAATTCTTTAGGTCAAAAATACTTTATAACAAATAATACTTTCCATATACAATGTGGTGCATCTCATATTTGTAAGTTATTGAATATTGTAGCCCCTTATACCACAAACAATATAACTTGGTAGATTGTTGTAGATAATTTTGTTACCTTTTTGTTGGTTAGTTGGGTTTCTTCCAATTGCTACTTGGTCAACCTACCTTAACATGGATATGGAACATCCAATATTAGTAATGGAGTTGGTGAAATGGATGTGCTTTGCTTCAAATTGAGAGAATATATGGTGTTGGACTTAAAGATTGTACACAATAGAAGTTATATAAGCCATAATTCTTCAAGGAAGGATGTCACATGGGTTTGGAAAGTGTAAGAGCAACCTTAGGTAAACGTTTTTCCTATAGAGAATAGCATTAGATCTACTTTCTACTTGCACTTGGTTTCATGCAAGAGGGATTGAGGCTTCTAATTTTGTCCCTGGGAATGTACTACCATTGAAGGAGTACAACATTATTTTTCGGAGTGCCATATTATGAAAGAACTCTGGCCTAGTAGCTTTTTAAATGATTACTTAATGCTTAGTGGGATTAACTATTGGGATGTCACTTCTATTTTTGAGCTCCTCAATCAGATGTCTACTAATACTCTGGTGGCAACAACTTCTTAAGAAGTCAGATGTGCTACATTATCTTTATTCTACCTTTGTTGGAACAAGAAATTTTAGGCACATGTGAAAAAGGTAGTAAATTTAGCTGCTCTTCAAAGGAACATTGACATTGTAGCTATTTTTTGTTGCAACTACCCAATCATGTCCAATAGGTGCTTTGATGACCTTTTTGGGCTATCTCTTACATCTTATTTGACTCCTCTAATAAATTTGATTAAATTCAATTGCAAAATAGTTGTTCATGGTGATTTGAATGTAGAATTTATATTTTTTTGCATGGGATAACATATGTAAACCTATTATTAAAGCAAAAAATTTTTGTTTGATGATTAGCTTCTACCATGGAGATTATTGCTCTTCTTGACACAATGAAACCTCTAAGAACTCTAGTTCCTAATGTCAAGGTAGTGGTAACTGAAACAGATTCAACTACAACCCTTGCACACTTGTTTCTTCTTCTACAATAAACAATAGCTCTTAGCATAGTGTTGTTGCATATGTTGAGGTTATGTAGTTCTTAAAATCATGCCATTTAAATTGTTAAGAAAATTTTTCTATGGACTACTTTACATCATGTAGTTTTATGATTTTGATTGTGACTAACGAATAACCCCTCTTAAACAACTTTAACATTATCTTTTGAAAACTTTTATGTAGAGTGCAAAGAGCAAAATTCACTAATCCACAGTTGGGATAGTCTATTGTTGAGACTTTAATACTATCTGAACATCTTAGAGCCCCCATCATTCATTCTTAATTATTGAAAATGTCCTTGAAAAATCCTTTCGTGGTGGTTTGCCATTCATAATTCCAAAAATTTTCCCTGTAACGATGAAATATGAAGGCCACAACTATCCCTCTTAACCATTACTCAATTCCCAAAGGCCAGCACAGTGGGATCAAAATCCTATGATGTTATCACATGCTAATGTATCTAGAGTGTGGGCTTTCTTTGAGCTCTCTAATTTCTTCAAAGTAGTGGCACTAAGGAATGAATCAACTAGTTAAGGTAAGAATGCATCTTTGACAAAAGGATCAGGATGATTATAGCACAGAAAATGACCGATCGATTGATTAACTACTGCAACATAAATTTATGTTATTAGAGCTGGAAATACCATGATGGCTGGCACAAGAGCTACCCATCATTAGAGCCTTATTAAGGTATTTAGATTATAGTGATTCTAATTTATAGGCATGTGAAGCCTGGTATGTTGTTTAATGTTTTAAACTCCTTGTGTTAAGATGGGGTAATTTGTGTAATTACTATATTCTTTTGATGTGATTGCTATCTCTAAAGCTTACTCTCTAGAATTGGACCCTAATTCTCCATCACTTATTACCACCATGGTTGGCCATTATCATATAATCAAATTTCAAAGGGCAAAAATTGAATGATGCATCTTTGACATGGAGGTCATGTGATCGAAATCATCCATAAGTCAAGAAAAATCAACATCGACCTTTTACTTCACAAATGCGTCTTTCCTAAAAAGTGAGGGTTTGGTACACATATTGACTATAGAGTTACTACAATTTTTTAAATAAAATTTTTTATTAAACAAAATATAATTGATTTAATGATCCATTAAATGTATTATAACCTAAAATTGTTTATACTTACATATGCATGGCTTAATCTTTAAGACAAGCATATGACTACTAACATGATCAACTAGGTAGCAATACAATGCTGAAGCACTAGGTACCACATTATGCAATAATTGACATGTTCATCATCTCTCATAATGTTCTATAAAGGAGGAGCAAATGCTCCCAAGTTGGGTTACCATCCATTTTCAAAAATGTTTTTTGTCGATAATAGTATTCTTTGACAACAATCACCCCTGGTGGATAATAAAGACAAAAGCAAGTGATTTCAAAGACCATGCGAGCATGAGCTGGGATGATGACACTTTCAATAGTATTATAAAATGCAAAAAATGCAAAAAATGCAAACATAAAAGAGGTGTCACATCAAAAAGAAAATTAAATGGAACATACCCATCATAAAATTTAATAAGAAAATCAACCATAACTTGATCAAATACTAAATTAAGCACAAATAAAAATATCTCACAAAGTATGCAAAAACTATGACAATTTAAGTATTTTAAAATATAAAATTTAATATTTAAATTGTTGAAGTTCATATAAACAAATAGATAAAGGTTATTTCAACTCAATTAAAGATCATTGGTATTATTATGATTTACATAATTAAATAACCATGCACAGTAAAAAATTACTTTTTTAATATGAGATAAATATAAAATAAGATTGAAATAAGGTAAATTGAATCAATTAATATACTCAACTCAAAGTGATGTGATGGTTACACGAGAGAAAAACTATTATTTCATTTTAATATAACTTTAATGAATGAAAAAAATTATAAAAATGAGATAAGTTGTATAGGAAAGCTAAATTGCATGATATTGTGTAGTTCAGTTGTGACGTCCATGATCACCAAATTTGTTACAAATAAAAATACTTATACAATGTATCAAAATTTTTGAAAATAAAATATTTAAAAATGTAAAATCAAATATTTAATTGAATAGAGCTCATTAAGATGAGTCAAAAAATATTTTTCATCTTGATGAGACCATATTTTAAATAATTTCAAATTTCATAACAAAGTTGCCATAAATAATAAAAACTTATTATTTTAATATTTAACAAATATGTCCATTAAAGCAACAATGTCAAAAATTAAAGCATTGCAACGAAACAAATAAAAAAAGTTGCATTCCGTCATTCTAAGAAGATTGTGCACCTCATCCTCATTGGTCAAATCATGTACAAATGGATAATCCTTATAAATATTGGTAAATCATATAAAGAAAAATATTTAAAAATATTTTAAAAAAATATTAAATTAGATAGATCCTATGAAATCATCAATAATAACATTTATATATCTCTATTTTTACCTCATTTGGAATTATTAAGAATTCAAAATTAGTTTAACATAAATAAAAACAAATTATTTTTTTCATATTAAGTAAATATATATTAATGCTTAAATGAGATCAAATGAAGCAATGTAATGTTATGAAACAAAATTGATTAAAAGGTTACACTAAAGGTGAATTAGAGTTTCATAGTATTATAATGAAATCAAAGAATTTTTTTTTAAAAAATGAGATAAACATTTTAAGTTTAATTCCATGATACTAAAGAGGTCGAGTGTAAGAACCTCGATAGTAAATTTAGGTAGTAGTTGAAACGTCACATAAAGAATACAAAAACATTAGAAAGTAAAAACATTTACAAAACAAAGAGAATAACTAATTGGATGAAGCTCGACGAAATGAGTTTGAAAATGCTTATTTCATTTTGATCAAACTATTTTTTCATTAACCCAAATTACAAGATTAAATGAGTGCATGTAGTGGTAAAATACTATGTTAATACTAAGTAAATATATAATAAGGAAACAATATGATAACTTAAAGCCATATAATTTATGAAAATAAATGCAATGTGAAGGACATGTGGCAGAAGAATTATGGTTTCATAGTAACATAAATAAATCAAAGAAAAAAATTATAGAAATATGACAAATTATACTTGGAAGATCTATTAAAGATACTATCGAGATTGAGTGTAACATACTTGATCATCAAATTTGTCACTAATTGAAATATCTTATAAAGCATAACTAATTTTTATATTTTTTGCTTTTAAAAAATGTAAGATTGTATATTTAATTGAATAGAGCTAATCAAAATGAGTCTAAAAACATTTCTTTCATTTCCATTAGACCTCATTCTAAACTACTATGAATTATGAAAAGAAACATGCATAACTAATTAAATAAATATTCAAATTGGAATGAGATAAATTAAAATAATATAATATAATTAAATACAGCACATGTAAAGGTCAAACAAATGAGATTTAGTGTTACATGATGATACAACTATTTAAAAGTAAAAAAATTCAAACAAATGAGTTAAATTATAAGATAAAGTTGCATTATAAGATACTAAAGAGATTGAGTATAATACTTTTTATCATGAACCAAGGTACAAAAGAAAATATAATAAAAACAAGCCAAAAATTTATTTAAAAAAATAAAATGAATTTTTTGTTCAATAAGGCAAGTCAAGATGAGTCTAACTACATTTCTTTTGTCTTGATCAAAGGTTAGTTTAAGTTTCTACTGATTATTGAAATAAATCAATATAAATAGTGATATATTATTATCTTAATATTAAAAAAATATTTTTAAAGCTAAAATATGATAAATTCTGATAATTTAGTAAAATAAATAAAAGCATTGTAAAGTTCATGTTGGAGGAGATTTAGAATTAAAAAGTAATTTAGTTATATCAAAGCAACACATTTGTAAAAATGAGATAAAGTGCATGGGAAAGCTGTATTCGAAGATACTATGTAAAAATATCATAATGTTTATGTGAAAACTTTATTCCAAGGTACTATGTAGACTGAGTGTATTAAATTTAATTGGTAAACTAGATTTGAATATAAATTTCTCGAGAAGAGTGCCTAAGGTCATCAAAATAAAGTATTTAAAAAATATTAAATAGAAAATTTTGTTCAATAGGTATCATTGAGATGGATCCAATGATGTTTGTTTAGTCTCAACCAAATCTCATTATGACTTCTTGCAAATTACAAAAATAAATAATAAAAATTAATATTAAATTATCATTTTAATATTAATTAACAAAAATTAAAGTTGAAATTAGATTAAGGAAAGCAATGAAATATAAACAAATCAAACACATGTAAATGTCACACAAGAGGAGATTTACAGTTACAATGCAATATATCAAACGAATGAGAAAATTTTTAAAAAAAAAAGAAAAATTGTCTAGTGAAGTTGCCCTCTAAGATACTAAGGAGAACAGGTGTGACATCATCAATGATGAAATTAAGTACGAGTCTGAATATCGTACAAAGCAAGCAATAGAAATAATAAAAAATATATAAAATAATAATTTGAATATTTAATCACATAGAGCATGTTGAGATAAGTATAATTAAGATTGTTTCATGTTGATCAAACATTCTTTGGAGAAAATATAAAGTACAAAAGTAAAAAAGCATTTATAGCAATATATTATCATGTTAATAAAAGTAAAATATATACTGAGGCTGAAATTAGATGAATTAAAATAATGTAGTACAACTAATAGTAGTGATTGAAAGGTCATGTCAGAGTAGATGTTCGGTTAATAAATAATATAACCAAATGAAACCAAAAAAAGTAGAAATGAGATAAATATTATATGAAAATTATAGCACAATATTCTATAAAGATCGACTATCATATTATCAACCATCAAATCTTGTATAATTCAAAATGACTTTAAAGCATGTAAATGCCTTTGAAAATAAAATTTTTAAAATATAAGAAATTAAATTTTATTTAAGTGGAACTCTTCAAGGTGATAGAATACAAAGGATAATAAACATAAAGCATAATTAATTACTATTTTAGTGTTATGTAAATATATGTTAAAGCTAAAGTAATATAAATTGAAATAATGTAATACAACCATAAAAAGCAATGTAAAGGATACATTAGAGAAGATTACATTTTTATAGTAACATAAAAAAAATCAAAGTAAATAATTTGAAGAATTGAGATTAATTGTATGGGATAATTTAATCCCAAGGTGATTAGGGTGTCGAGTGTAACATTGTCAAACATCAAATTTGGTATGAAATAAAATGCCTTGTAAGGTGTGCCCAAATTAATAAAAGATTTAAAGATAAAAAGAGAATGCTTAATTATATGTTGCTCAGCTAGTTTAGTTCAATGACATTTGTTTTGTCTTTGTCAGACCTCATATTTTATTACAAAGAAATATCAAAGTAAGCATAAATAATGATAAACTATTATTTTATTATTATATAAATAACTATTAAATATAAAAATTATCCAAATTAAAGTGATATACTATACACAAATGAACATCAACATGAGAGATGAAGTTTATTATAACGTTTCATTCAAATATACTCAAGAGAATGAGTGTAGCATACATGATTATTAAATTAGGTATGAATTATAATATTTTAAAACAATTAATATTAACACTTAATTTTATAGAGCTCCTTTAGATGATTTTAGTGACCTTAATTCCATTCAATTATTCCTCATATTAAACTATTGCAAAATCAAAAAGGAACTAAAATAAATAATAATAATTAATTTTGTTAATGTTATATATATATATATATATATGAGATAGAGAAGCTAAAGTAATATAATATACTAAAACAAAAGTAATGCTTAGGCCCTATGTGGATATTTAGATTATAAATGTAGTATATGAAAATCTATGTGAAAACATGAAAAATGATATAAAATGTATAGCAAATTTATTGTTCATGACAGTTAGGATGTTAGTGTAACATACATAACAATCAATCTTATACGAATGAAATAAGTTTGGTAAAATTTACAAGACTCCTTTAAAAATATTTAAAATATGAATTAAATAAATTACTTCATAATGCTATCAAGATGGGTTCAAAGATTTTTGTTATTTCTTGATCGACCCTAGTCTAGAAAACTTAACACGACAAAATGAAATAAGGATAAATCATAATATATAATAATTTTAATATAAAAGAATATATAGTAAAGGTTAAATGAGATATATTGAAGAAAGGCAGCATAACCAAATCAAAGTAATGTAAATATCATATGACAAAATATTTAGATTTACATTGCAATATAAAAAAATCAAAGTGATACATTTGAAGAAATGATATAAACTATATGTTAATGTTGCATTCCAAGGTACAATGGAGATTGTGTATAGCCTTAACAATTAATTTAGATTTTAATAAAATGTCTCTTCAAGCGTGCTAAAAGAATGTGAAAAATATTTAAAAGTATAAAAAATGAATATTTAATTACATAGAGGTCATCAACATGACTAGAATAATGATTGTTTTGCCTAAGTGGGACGTTGTTTTGAATTATGATAAATTAAAAAATTATTAAAAAATATTATCATAACATAAAATAAATATACATATGAATGTCCAAATGAGATAATTTAAATCAATATAATATAAACACAAAACTTTGATGTGAAGGTCATATGAAAAGAGAATTAGAATTTCAATATAATGTAACCAAATCAAAGAAAAACATTGATAGAAAAGATATAAATTATAATAGAATGTTGCATTAGACGATAGAAAATATAGCAAGTGCAACATCCTTATAATCACCAAATTTTGTATGAATCAAAACGTTTCATAAAGCCTACCAAATCTTTTGAAAATAAAATATTTAAAATTATGAAAATGGTTATTTGAACAAGTTTTAGTTTTGTTTTATATGGATCATACCTAAATCATAATAAATTATTATTTAAATAAGATGAAAATATATTTTTAATTTGAAATGAGATAAATTCAAGTATTCAAATATAACTAAGAAAAGGCCAAAAAATTGAGAAAACTAGATAAAATATATGGGAAACATGCTTTCCAAGACACCATGTAGATTGTGTGTAACATCCTAGATTATCAAATAATAATGAATCAAAATTGTTTGCAAAACATGCCAAAATCCTTGAAAATAAGATATTCAAAAATATAAAAATGTTATTGATAGAGCTCCTTGATATGAGTTTGATAATGTTTTCTTCTTTTTCATTTAACCTCATTGGAATTACTATGAATTACAAACTTAAATATGAATAAATAAAAAATAATATTTTAAAAATAAGAAAAACAATATCAAATTTTAAATATGATTTATCAAAATAATATAATTAGCCAATTCAATGCAATGTAAAGGTCAAGTAAAGGGAGAATTATCAATTCATTATAATATAAAAAAATTTAGGAGAAAACTTTTAAGAAATACGATACAGTTTATGAGAAAGTTGCATTCCATGATACAAATGATGTATAGTAGAACTTTCTCAATTTGAATTATTTCATAAACTAACCAAAATCTTATAAAATATTTTTTAAAAATATTTAAAAATGATATTTAATTAGATTGAGCCCATTTTGATGAGCACAAGAGCATTTGTTCAATCCAATCAAACAACATAAGCATTACTAAAAAATAAAATTAAATAATCATAAATATTAATAAATTTTTATTTTAATATTATATTCGTGTACATTAAATATAAATTGAGGTAAATTAAAGCTACATACTATAAAAAAATCAAAGTGATTTAAATATCAAACAATTGGATATTTAGACTATCATAGTAATATAACCAAATAGAAATGGAAAATTAAATGAAATTGGATAAAATGTAAAAGAAAGTTGAATTTCGACATACTAAAAAGATCGACTGTAACATTTTTGATTATCAAATAAGATACAAATCAAAAAGCATTGCAAGTCATTTCAAAACACTTGAATAGAAATCATTTAAAAATATTAAAATTAATGCTTACTTTAATGGAGCTTGTTAATATGTTCAACAAAATTTGCTTCATATTGACTAGTCCTTAGTTAGAAGTTTTATGAATTACATAATTGGATAAAATAAATTATAATAAAATATTATTTTAATATTAAGCAAGTAAAAAATTAACTGGAAATTAGATCAATTAAAGCAAGCACGATAATCAATTTAGAGAATTATAAAGGCCACATAAAAGAAGATTTAGAGTTACATATTAGTATAAAAAAATTAAAATAAAAAACTTAAAGAGATTAGTTAAATGGTTAGGAATGTTGGACTCTAAGGTGCTAAAGTGATTGAGTGTAACATATTTGATCATCAAATCAGGTACAAATTAAAAATGACTTGTAAAACTTCTTAGAATCATAAAAAAATAAATATTTAATTGGATGAAGCTCATGAAAATGAGTCTGATGAGTTTGTTTCATCTCTATCAATTCACGTTTGAATTTTTGTGTATTACAAAATTTAAAAGCGTAAATAATAAATAAGTTTCTATTTTAATATTAAGTGTTTATATATCAAGATTTGGTTTAGATAAATTGAATTAATATATTAAAACAAAAACAAATAAATGTAAAGGTCACACGAGCAAAGAATTATGGTTTCATAGTAATATAACTAATTAAAGAAGAAACATTTGATTAAATTACAAAAATTGTACTAGAAAGCTACCTTCAACAACAAGAAGTAGATTAAGTACAACATCCTTGACCATCATATTAGGTACACACATAAATTTAATGTCATTCATGTCAAACTTAAAAAAACTTTTTTAAAAATATATAATCCAATATTTAATTGGATAGTGATTTTAAAGATAAGTATAATGATGTTTGTTTTCTCTTGATTTGATCTCATTTAAAATTACTACAAAGTTTCAAATTAAATAAACATTAATAATAGGAAATTATTATATTAACTTTAAGTAAATAAATGTTAAAGCTAAAAATTAGAAAACTTGAAGCAATATAATATAACTAAATTAAGGCAATGTGATGGTCACACTTTAAAAGATTTATAGTATCAATGTAATGTAACCAAATGAAACAAAAACATCTAAAGTAATTAGATAGATATTAGAGGATAATTACATTCCATGATACAAAGTAGATCGAGTATAATAGAGTAAACCACCAAATCATCTACGAACAAAAATATTTTTAAAAATGTGCCAAAACATTCATAAGTACAATATTTAAAAATATGGAAATGAATTTTTAAATGGATAAAGTTCATTGAGATAAGTAATAAGACAATGGTTTGATCATGATCGTAATGGATATAGATAAACTATGAATTATTAATGAGATAACAACAAAATATACTAAATTATTTTACATATATAAACTAAATATATGTAAAAATTTAAATGAGACAAATTCAAATGTTATAATATCAGCAAATTAGAGATATTTAAAGTTGTATGATAGAAGTTTTTTGTTTCAAAGTAATATAAGCACATCAAAGTAAATTTTTTAATAGATGAGATAAATTGTACTAGAAAGTTAAATTCCCAAATGCTAAGGACATTCAATGAAACATTATTGATTGTCAAACTAGGTATTAATAGAATTATCTAATAAAAATACCAAGTTTTTAGAAAATAAAATACTTAAAAAATGTAAAATAAAATTAATTAGATAGAGCAAGTTTAGATGAGTCCAACAATGTTTATTTTTTCTCAACCAAATCACTTATTAAATTGTTCCACATAACAAAAAGAAATAAGAATAAATAATTTTAAAATATTATTTTAATATTAATTAAGTATTATATGATGTTATAATGAGATTATATTTAGTTACCTGGTAAAATAACTAAATCAAAGCAAAAAATTTCAAAAAAATTAGATAAATTATGAAAAATAATTACGTTTCAATATACTAAAGAGATGGAGTGTAACATTCTCAATTGTAAATTTTGGTAAATTTTTAATTTCAAGTGAAACATACAAAAAATTGAGGAAATAAGGTTTAAAAACATAGAAATTAATACTAAGTGATAGAACTTGTTAAGACATTATATATTATAAGTAAATTAAAGAAATACAACACAAAAAAATTAAAGTAATTTAAAGTTTATAGGGTATGAGAATTAGAAATTTCTAGAAATATATATTAATTAAACAAAAATTTTGTAGAGAATAAGACAAAGGGTATGGGAAAGTAGCACTTCAAGAAACTACCGAGATCGAGTGTAACATTCTTTGTCATTTAATTATGTAGTAATCATAATGTCTTCAAAAGCAAGGCAAAGCCTTAAAAAATAATATATTTTTTTGAAATAAAATTAAAAAAAAAATTCAAGAAATTAGAGAAATTGTATAGAAAAGTTGCATTCTAAGATAACATGGAGATCTAGTGAAGCATCTTTATCATTAAATCCAGCAAAATTCAAATTGCCTCATTAAAAATTGCAAAGTTTGAAAAAATATTTAATAATACTAAAATTAATATTTCATTGGATAAATCTCATAGAGACAAGTCAAAAGTTAGTAGTTTTTTCTTGATTGTACTTCATTTACAATTACCACTAATTACCAAAGCAAATAAAAATAAATAATAATAAAGTTTTATTTTTAATATTAAGTAATTAAATAATATAATTTTAATGAGATAAATTAAATAAAGATAATGTAACAAAATGAATGTAATATAATGGTCATATGAGTGAAGAACATGTTCTATAATAGTATAAAGAAAATAAATTATCAAGGAAAACTACCACTAGGAAATGCGAGGTTGGTTGGGCTAAAAAGGAGAGCAGGTCTATTATAGTCGTTCCATGGCTGACTAACTCCATGGAAGACTAGATAAAAAGCTAGCATTAGGTCTAAAGACAAGTTGATAATATGAACAAATCAATTAAATGCATAAGTCATATAACAGAAGCTTTGTAGCAATGTGATAACATAACCAAATCAAAGTAAAATATTTCAAAAAATTGGGTAAGTTGTACAAAACAAATTAAGTTTCTAAATACCATGGGGATTGATTGGAACATTCTCTATCATCAAATTAGGTAAACATTTAAACATCTCACAAAACCCACCTAAATAATTAAAAATAAAATATTTAATAATTTTAAAAAATAAATACTTAATTTTGATAAAGCTCATCAAGATAACTTTATTGGTGTCTATTCATCCTGATAAATCCACATTAGAAATTACTATTAATAACAAAAATAAATAATAAAAATAAAATTTTAAAATAAGTTAAATGTATATTAAAATTAAAATGAGATAAATTAAAGAAACATAATATATCAAAATTACAGAGATGCAATGGTCACTTAAAAGGAAGATTAGTGTTTTGCTTGAATAAACTGAATCAAATAACAACGTTGAAGAAATAAGGTAAATTTTCTAGATTGAGTGTAACAACCTTGATCATTAGATCATGTAATAATAAAAATGTTTCATAAAGAATGCAAAAAGTTTAGAAAATAATTTATACAACAAAGTGATTCAGTGAGAAAGCCACCCCACCAACCCAGGAACACAAATAATAAAGCATTGCATTTTCTTTAGCCACAACAAAATCAACATTCATATGTTCATGAGGTTTCTTTTAAAAAAGATATTACAAGAAATTACTTATTACAAAAAAGAACCTTTTTATCTACTTAATGACTTTGATACACATAATTTTTTTAGAACTTCATTATGGTTCTTCTTACTTTTGAAGACTTTCATGTTATGTAATTCTTTAGTACAAAAGCTCTTACCATGCACTCATGATGATGCACAGATGAAGCATGACTTCTCAAGGCTATTATTTACATGTTCTCCAAATTTCCATACATGTATAAAATTTTTGAGAGATTTAGTTTCATTGATTCTAGATTAAGACCATATAATAGGTCAATGTTATTTTTTTGCCATAGTCTTTTTGTATTGTATCATTTTCTCTTGACTAAATAGAACTATACTCTAGAGAGTTAAAGTCAAGAAAATCATTTATATGTCTGGAACAAGCTTTTCTATTTCTTCATGTGTCATCCAAGTACCTTTTGATGGTGGCTAGTTTTTCCAATGAATAAGGAGTCTACGATGCATAGTAATAGTCAAGGGGGCTTAATGAATAGTAAAGCACCAATAATCAAGCATTGATTTTTAAAGTTAATGTGATCTCTTCTTTTTCATCAAGGTACAATATTCTCCCAAGAAAATGGTGAGGATTTGGTGATAGAATTGAAAGTTTGACAAAAGGGTCTTACAGAAGTAGAATGGAGTTATAAAGATGGAGAAGAAAGTAAGGATTCACTCATCAATGTAATTTCAATGGAAGAAAACCAAGCCAACTCAAGCACTCAATCAACAAAGAAATAAACTTTTTTTCCACAATTAATTCACCATTCATTCATTTGTGAGAGCTCCCTTAAATAGGAGATGAGAAGTAATTATTTATTATAAAAAAGAATCTTCCTACCAACTTCTTCAAGGCTTTCATGACCAAATAACTTTTGTAATACATAATCTTGCTTTCTACCTAACTCTTGAAAACTTTTAATTCCATTCAATTCTTTAATAGAAAAGCATACATCTTACCTACCTCTTAAAAAATTTTATATGCAAATAATAAAAGCTTACATCTTACTAACTTCTTAAAGGCTTTCATCTAAAATTTTGAAACCTTATTAAAGTAGAACAAACTACTCACTCTTGACAATTCAAGAATAAATCACGAGTTCTTAAGGCTATCATTTACATGATCTCAAAATGATCATGCATGTGTTAAATTTTGTTAAGTATTTGCTTCGTTGATTCTAGTTTGAGACTTTGTAATAGGTATATGTTGTTATTTTTCTACATTATCTTTTTTGTGTAATATCAAATGTGATATAAGAAAATGAAGGTGTTGTGATGATGCACCAGGGAAGAATTATGGTTTCATAATGATGTAAAAAAATCAAAGAAAACCTTTAAAAATAAAAGAAAAACTATTTTGGAAAATAACATTTCTAAATACATAGGGGGAAAAGTTTAACATCCTCAACCATCAGATATGATAAGATTTGAAATGTCTCATAAACTATGCGAAAACTATATAAATAAAAATATTTAAAATCAAATACACAAATTTATATTTAATTTGACAGAACTATTAGAGTCGAGTTCAACAATGTTTGTTTCAATTTGATGTACACTCATTTAGAAATTCTACAAATTGCCAAAGTTAATAAGAACAAATAAAATTAAATTATATTGTGAAGAAAATAAATATCAAAGTTGAAGTAAGATAAATCAAAGTGATGTAAAACTCACAAATGAAAGGAATTTAAGTTGCATAATAAAATAATAAAATGAATGAAAAAGTTTGATGAATCGAAGTACATTTTTTGAAAAAATTGAATTTGAAGACATTAAAGACATCGAGTCTATCATTCTAGATCATGAAATCAAGTAGAAATAAAATTGCTTCATAAAGCATGCAAAACCTTTTAAAGATAACATATTAAAAATATAAAAAGGATTATTAATACACATTTTAACACAACCCTAGCAATATATTTTTTGAATACACCTTTTTTGGAATTACTGTAAATTCGCAAAGTAAGAAAGAATAAAAATATTAAAAGTTTTATTCAAACATTAAGTGATCCAAATTTAGGTTGGAATGAGACAAGTTGAAACAATGTAATATAATAAAATCAAACTAAGCAAAGGTCACAAATGAGGAAATCTAAATCAACAACAAACTGTAACCTATAAATTAAAAAATTTGAAAAAAATGAAATGTTCAACTAGAGTTATATTCGATGATACTAACGAGATTGAGTGTAACTTCTTTGATAATCAAATCATTTATGAATAAAATACCAACAAAAATGTTCCAAAATATTTGATAATGAAAATTTTAGAAAAATTGAAAGATATATTTAATTGCATAGATCACATCAAAATAAGTCTAACAATATTGGTTTTACTATATTAGATTAAATAGGGAATTATTATGAATTGATAAATCTATTTAACAGACATAAATAATAGAATATTAATTTAATATGATGTAAATAAATAATAAAGATTAAATGACAATAATTGAAGAAATGTAATATAACGAACTCAAATTGTTATATAAGACATGCATAAAGGAAATGACAATTTTTAATAATATGACCATTTCAAAGTACAAATTTTGAAGAAAAGTGATTAATTGTACATGAAAGCTGCATTTAATGAAACTTTGTAGATTGAGCGCAACATTCTCTATAATCAAATACACTATGATTAAAATGTCTCAAAAAACATGTCAAAAAACGTGAAAATAAAATATTTAAAAATTAAAAAAATTGAACGATTGATCAAAACGAGATGAGTTCAATTGCACTTTTTCAATATTTGGACCTAATTTTGAATAAATATATTTTATAAAATAAAAGAAGAATAAATAATAAAAAAATAATTAATTCTATAGTAGGTAAATATATATTAAAGATCAAACGAGATGTATTGACGTAATGTAATAAAATAAAACAAAAGTGATTTAAAAATAAAATGCTCTAACTTTTTGTTATTCATAGTAATATAACCAAATTGAAATAAAACATTTAATGACGAAAGATAAAATTTATGTGTAAGTTACATTGCATGATACTGAGAAGTTTGTGTAACATTTTTAAAAATAAAATGAAGTACAATTCAAAGCATGTCGTAAAATTTGCCAAGTTATTGGAAACAAAATATTGGAAAAAATACAAAATGAATAGTAATAATATAAAGTGCATTGAGATGAGCTTAATGATGTTTATTTTATCTCAATTAGACATCATTTGAAAATACTATGAAGTACAACAGTAAGTTTAAAAAAATAATAAAATGTTATTTTTTTTTAATGATGTAATTAACGAATTTGAAATAAGATAAATTGAAGAAATATAATATAAGTAAGTCAAAGCAATCTATAGGAGACATAAGACAACGCTTAGAGTTTCATGGTTAAATAATCAAATCAAAGTGAAACATTTTTAAGAAATGATATGAATTATATGAAAAAGTAGTTATTGTAGATACAAAGAGGATTGTGTGTAACGTAGTCGATCATCAAATAAAGCAAAGCTTGAAGTGCAACATAAAACCTACTAAACCCTAGAAAATAAAACATTTAAAAATATAAAAAAGATTAAACAATTGGATAGAGAATGTTGAGATGAGTTCAACAATGTTCTCTTCATCTTGATAGGTGTGCATTCAAAATTTTTGCAAGTAATTAAAATAAGAAAAATAAAAAACAATAAATTATTTTTTAATACTAGATAAATATATAGTAAACCTAAAATAAATAAATTTTAAATAATCAATATACCTAAAACAAAGGTATATAATGGTCACATAATAGGAAATTTATAGTTACATAATAATAAAGCCATATAATAGAAAACATTTGATAAAATTTGATTAAGTTTTCTGGAAAGTTGGACTGCAATTCACGAACATGGTTGATTATAACAATTTTAATCATCAAATCATGTACAAATTAAAATATATTATAAAAAATGACAAAATTTTCAAAAAAATTAAAAAAAATTAAAAAATGAATATTTATATTGATAGAGCTCACCAAGAAGGGTGCAATGACCTTTCCTTCATCTTAATTAGACCACATTTCCAATTACTGAGAATTATGAAAATAAACAATTATAAATACTAGTAAATTATTATTCAAATATTTAGTAAATATATAAAATGCTGAAAAAGATAAACTAAAAGAGTGTAATATCACCAAATAAAAATGGTGTAAATGTCACTAGAGAGAAAATTTTGAGTTACATGATAATATAAAAAAATATTAAAGGTAAACATTTCAAAAAATAGGATAAATTATATGAAAAATTACACACCTTAACACTATGTGAATCAACTGTAGCTTATTCAATAAAGTAAAACCTATAAAATCTTGGAAAATTAAATCTTTAAAAATTAAATACTTCATAAAATAGAGCTTGTCAAGATTAGTAAAATGGCATTTGCTTCATAATTATTGAATCTCATTGGGAATATTAATAAATCATAAAAAATTAAAAAAATATTTTTACTTTATGAATAAATTGTTTAATGTTGAATTGACATAAATTGATGAAATATAATATAATCAAATGAAAAACATGCAATGGTTACATGAGATTAGCATTGGATTTCCATAGCAATAAAATTATTTTTAGTGAAAATTTTGAAAAAAATAAGATAAATTGTTTAAGAATGTTAGAGTCCATGATGGTGAGTAGATTGAGCATAACATCCATATCCATTAAATTAGATATGAATCAAATATATAGTAAAGTGTGCAAAATCTTCAAAAAATATTTTCAAATTTAAAAATGAATTTTTCATTAGATAAGACTCTTCAAGAACAGTCGAATTGCATTTGTTTTATCTCAATCAAATATTGTTTGAATTACTAATAATTACAAAATTAAATAAATATAAATCATAAATTTTTTTATTTAATTTAAATAAATATATAACAAAGCTAATATATGATAATTTATCGCAATATAACATAAATAAATCAAAGGAATGTAAATGTTACATGAGAGAAAAACTAAAGTTTGATAGTAGTAGAAGAAAATCGATGAAAGTAATTTGAATAAATGAGACAAATGACATTGGAATGCTACAGTCAAAGATGCAATGTGGATCGAGTAGTTCACCATTAATTGTTAGAAATGATATGAATAGAAGTGTAGCTTCACTCTTTCCAAACAATGCAAAAAGTAATTTAAAATATAAAAATAAATATTTAAATGGATAATGCTATTTGAGATTAGTCTGATGATTGCTTCACCTTCATCAATCCTTGTTTAGAATTATTGTGTCTTCATCCTAAATGTCTATCGTTCACCTTGCCTCACTCCCACGGTCACAAAAGAGAAAAATGATCTATTATTTCTCTATTTAACTAAGAAAGATAATTCTATCATATAATAGAATTGAGAATATCTATATATCCCTTTGATCCTTCCAATTTTTTTAATAATAAAAGATGTAACATTTGCTTGAAGGGAGTCTCAAAGAATAAGATGAAATGAATGTTTATTGTGAAGCAAAGTTTATTCTTTGAAATAAACACTATGAATCTCAATAAAATAACTTATTTCACATCCTAACATTGATTAAGGTAATTAGTTCGTGAGACCAAAATAGAAAAGAGGTGGTAGGGGGTTGCTTCACTCTTCCATTCCTAAGTTCCCTCGAGGGCCCTTTTCATTGAATAGTAGAGCCGCGAACGCTATTTGGTCCTCTCAAGGACTAAGATTCATTACATAGTCAATAATTCAAGGAATGAATTTGTCTTCTGTATATTTTTCTATCCCAATGCCATTCTTGCCAAGGTTGTTTAATGAAATAGATAATCTTTTGATTACTTGAACAAATCAATATAAAAGTTAAGTGTTTATTTGAGACACATCTAATATGATTATTTATATGTGTAGATTGATATAAGATCTATAGGGAAATTAGTTATTCAAAAGTTGAGAGGCCCTACACTAACAAAGCATTTTTTAATTACTTTGTACGATAAACCAACATTTATCAAATTTGAAAAAGAATAAGAAGAAATGGTTTGCAAAATTTTAGTTGTAGTAAGAAAAATAAAAGTAATAAACACAATAAACAAAATAAATTAATTCCAATAGAGCTTTTGTGAAATTAGGGTGTCGAGAAATAATGGAAAGAACCAAATGGAGTGAAGGAAGTGAAATCGAAGATTTGTCACAAGCATGTCAAGGAAGTGGAGTTGTCGATTGGATTGATCTTGAATTCAATTTTTGTTAGAATCATTAACCAAAGAACTAATGGAATTTTGTTGAAACATTTGATTCTTTTTCTTTATTTGAAGAATGATTTAATTAGGAGGAGGGAACAAACACTGTGCACCGCACGGTGTCATGCAACTTGAAGATTGCTCCAACAAACCTACAAAAAAAGATTTCAGAAATAAATTCAAATCCTATGTGCACATTTAGATGTGCATGATTCGATTTTAAAAGATAAATGCAAAGAATTTTGACATTTTCCTAGTCTTGTTATGCATAATGAAGGCAATGTCATTTTCTCAAAAATAGATGAATTCAAAAGTTCACTTTTAAAAGCTGAGGATATTCTTAGACTATTTACCATGACACTTTTTTATATGAGTGAATTCAAAAGTTCACTCCTGAATTTTTGGTATCCTACTTTCACATAATTCATGTTGTGCAAGGAGGTCCTTCTTGCAGCATGCTTTGTTGAAGTCCTAAAATTTTATGTGGACATGGGGCCCTCACATCACTTTAAACTAAAAGACTAAAGCCAATAATTAGGCCCTGGGTTTTGTTCCTGCAAAGCAAATTAATATTTCCTGGGTTTTGGAGTGGCAACTTATTTGTAGATTGAACATTGGATCGTGAAAGTCATATGTATGACATGGAGGTAGACTTTTCATATCTTTTGAGATCCACCCTATAATATGGTGTTGAAAAAGGTCTACTAAGCCAATAAGATCAAATAAAAGGAAGTTGGTTTTAGAGAAAGAGGTCATATGCCAACCCTCCATTGAGTAACGATATGTTGTAATTTTGTACTAGTATCTAAAAAAATATATCGAGAAGGAAGGAAGAATTCTTTCCATGGCATAAAAGGGAGAAGAATCAAAGGAAGAAAGTTCCAAGTTTTTTCTTTAATAGAAGCGGGTTCCCTGTCCTCATCATTTTCCTATAGCCTCCCTCACTTGCCATGTATTAATCTTCCTAGAAACTCGCTAACTACTTCTGAGAGTTCATATAGAAAGAACATACGCTCAAAGGAAAACTAATCATTGATAAAAAAACCCTACTCACTACAAACAAATGCACTCTCATCTCAGTATTTGCTTTGTTTGCCTTAGAAAGGTAAGTTAACATAAGCAATAATAAATTATTTCTTTATATTAAATAAATATATATTAAAGCTAAAATAGGATATATTAAACTAATTTAATATAACTAAATGAAAGTAATGTGAGGACAATGATAGGAGAATTGCAGTTTTATAATAATGTGACTAAATGAAAGTAAACAATTTCAAATAACATTTTAGATTATATAGGAAGGCTACATTTTAAGGTCTAAAGGAGAACATGTGTAGCATGCTTCATTGTCAAATCATCTATGAGTGCATGACTCATAAACATTACCAAAACACTCAAAAAAATATAAAGAAATATATAAAAATATTCATTTAATTATATAGAGCTCATAATATAATCACAGTAATATAATCAAATTATTACAGATTTGATGAAATGAGATAAATTATGTCTAGATATTGCATTATAAATTGCTAAAGAGATCAAGTGTATCATCCTTAATATAAAATCAATAATGAATAAAATTTTCAAGTATAACATGCCAAAATATTTTAAAAAAATTAAAATAACAGAAATGTATATTTGTTTAGCTTGACCTTATTGAAATGCATATTTGAATATTACGTAAATATACAATAAAGCCAAAATAAGATGAATTGTAGAAATATAATTAAACCAAATCAAAGCGATGTGAATATGACATATGAGAAGAATTAGAGTTTAATAAGAATATAAGAAAATAAGAACAAATTATTTTAATAAACTAGACGAACTATATAGTAGAGCTACATTCCAAGACATTAAGGGGATAATGCGTAACATCCAAGATCATAAAAAATGCTATGAATAGAAATTTCTCATAAAATATGAATAAATATAATAAAATAAAATATTGAAAATAATAAAACTATAGCTATAATTATATAAAGCTCATCAAGACAAGTCTAATGTTGTTTGTGTTGTCTTGATTGTTCATATTTTGGAATTATTGAAAATTATAAAGTTAAATTAGTATAAATAATAATTAATATTATTCTAGTATTTAGTTAATATATATTAAAGCAAAAAAAGATAAATTATAGAAATATAATACAGTAAAATCAAATTAATGTGAAGATTAAGGCAATGAAAATTTAGAGTAATATAATGTTTAACCAAATCAATATAAAAAAATTAGTGAAAGTAGATAAATTATAGGAGAAGTTTCATTCCAACATAAGAAGGAAATTGCATGCAAAATCATTAATAGTCAAATCAAGTTCAAATAAAAATGTCTCACAAAACATGCTAAAACACAAGAGAAAAAAGCTTAAAACATAAAAATGTTAATTAATTTCGCAAAGCTCATTCAGATAAGAGTAAAGATTGTTTTTCTTCATAATCTATCTTCATTTTAAATTACTAATAATTATTAAAGTAAATAGAATATATATATATATATATATATATACAATCTTAGATAAAATAAACAAAGACATGTAAAGGCCATAAGAAATGTGAATCGGTGTTAAATCATAATATATCATATTTAAAGAAAAAACTTTTAGAAAATAAGATAAATTGCCATATAAAATATGTCAAAATCCTAAAAAATTAAATATTTTAATATATACAAAATGAATAACAAATTTAACTAAACCCAACAGGATGAATCAATTGATGTTTGGTTCATCTCGATAGGATCTCATTTGAAATTACTATTAATTATGGAATTTAATAACCATAGAAAATGATAAATTTTTATTTTTGTAAAAATAAATTTATAATAACACTAAATAAGATAAATTCAAGTGATATAATATAAAAAAATGAAAGTTATATACATGTAACATTTCGAGAAAATTAAAGTCTCATAATAATATAACCAAATGAAAAAACACTTGCACAATTGATAGAAATCATGAACAAAAGCTATGTTACAGCATGCTAAGAATGCCAAATATGATGTTATCTATCATTTAATAATATATGAAAAGGAATGTTTCATCGTTCATGAGAAAAAATTAAAAAGAATAAATAAAATTCTAAATTTCAATATTTGATTAAATAATACTTATCGAGATGAATCCATTGACATTTATTTTGCCATGAGAGGACCTTATTAGCCCTTACTACAAATTATTAAAATTAATGAAAATAAATAATAATAAATTATTTTTTAATTACAAAAAAAATATCTAATAAAGTTTAATTGAGAAAATTTAAGCCAATGTAATTTATACAAATTAAAGCAATGTGAAGTTCACATCAAAAGAGAACTATAGTTTCTTAATAATGCAAGAAAATTGAACATAAAAATTTGATGAAATAACATAAGTTGTATGAGAAAGTTATATTCTAAGATACAAATAATATCACTTGTAGCATACTCGTTTGCCAAGGAAGGTGCTATGGAAATGATAATAAAATATGTAAAAATAACTAAACGAAATATTTAAAAAATGTAAAAAGGAATATTTTTGTGATAGAGATCATCATGTCGACAAGACCTCGTTTAGAATTACTATGAATTTCAAAATTAAATAAAAATAACTTTGGAAAAATAATTTTTAATAATAAGTGAATAAACAATAAAGATAAAATAAGATAAATTTTTTCAATATATTAGAGCCAAATTAAAGTTTTGTAAAGGTCACGCTACAGGAAATGTAGAGTTTTATAGAAATATAAACAAATCAAAGTGAAAAGTTTTGAGAATAATGTTAAATTATGGTATAAAGCTACATTCCATAAAGTTGAGGAGATCGAGTACAACATGTTGGATCATCAAATCATGTATGAATTGAAATTACTTATCGATGATGTAAAAATATAATACAAATATTTAAAAATATAAAATATAATATTTAATTAAATAAATCTCCTCATGTTGAGTCCAACAATATTTATTTCATGATCACAATACCTACTTTAAAATTAATTCAAATTATGCATGTAAATAAATATAAATAACAATAAATATTTTTTTTAATATTAAGTAAATTTTTTTAAAGCTAAAATAAGATAAATTAAGGCAATATAATAGAGCAAAATCATGGTGATGTGAAAGTTTAGGAGACGATAATTAGCATTTTATTATAATATGATGAATGGTAGAAAACATCTAACAGATGAGATAAATGGTGTGCAAAATCTACATCCTAAGATACAAAGGAGATCTAGTGTAGCATGATTACAAAATTAGGTATGAATCAAAATAATTAAAAAAGCAAGCCAAAATAATAGAAAATAAAATAATTAAAAATATTAAATTAAATATCTTTTTGGATAAAGCTTGTCAAGATTGACTAATAACTTTTATTTTGCCTCTATTGGATCTTATTTGGAAATATTATGAATTGCAAATGGAATTAAGTTTAAATATTAATAAATTATTATATTTTTAATTAACTTAATACATATTAAATTTGAAATAAGGTAAATTGAAATAATGAAATATGATTATTTAAAGCATTGTAGAGGCAACAAAAGAAAAAAATTAGAGTTTCATTATAACATGATCAAACATAATAAAAAATTTGAAAAAATGAAATACATTCTATCAAAAAGATGCAACAAACAAAAGATATCAAATGTAGCTTACTCAATAATTAAATAAGGAACAAATAAAAATCTCTCATGAAGTGTAATGCAACCATAGAAAATACATTATTTAAAAAACCAATATATAAAAAATGAATATTTTATTAGATTGAGCTAAATCGAATAACTCCTATAATGTTTATTTCTTCTTAAATATGCATAATTTCAAATATTTATGAACTACAAAAGTAAACAAGCATAAATAATATTAAATTATTTTTTAAATATGGCATAAAAATTAAATAAAGTTGAAATGAGATAAATTGGAGAAATGTAATCAAACCAAATGAAAGTGATGTAATGGTTGCAAAACAATTGAATTAGGTGTTCAAAGGAATGTTACAAAGGTAAAGATAAAATTTGAAAAAATGTGATAAATTGTCTCGAAGTGTTTCATTCCATTGTAGTATGGTATTTGAATATAAGATCATTGATGGCAAAGCTAGATATATATAAAAATATAACATAAAATATATTAAAATTTATCAAAACTAATTTAAAATTTTAAAGCAATTAATTAGTTAGAGCTCAAATTACTATTTGAATATTAAGTAATTATATAACAAAGCTAAAAAAGATAAATTGAAGTAAAATAATATAATTATTTCAAAGTGACATAACGATTACATGAAAAAAAAATTAAAGCTTTATTCTATGATAACAAATCAAATCAATAAAATTCTAAAAAATAAGATGAATTATAATGGAAAGTTATATTTCAAGATGACAAAGAGGTATTGTATAACATCGTTTATTATCAAAACATGTGTAAATATAAATGTCTCATCATTCATGAAAAATATAAAGAAAATAATTAAAAATAATGAAATCAATAATTAATTATATTGAGGTCATCAAGATGAGTCCAACAATATTTGTTTTATCTCGATTAAACTACATTTAGAAATAATATGAATTACCAAAATTAATAAGTATAAATAATAATAAATCCTTATTTTGATCTTAAGTTAACAAATAGTAATGTTGAGATGGGATAAACAAAAGTAAATTAATATGACCAAATCAAAATGATGTAGATGTCACACAAGAGTACAATTAGTCTAATATTAAGGGGGACCATGTGTAGCCTCCTCGATTACGAAATAAGATACAAAATTAAAATGTTTCATGAAATCTAGTCTAATGATTTTGGTTTCATCATGATCGAGTGCAAAATTTTTTATTGTAAGATTAGGTATGAATGAATGTATTTAGTAAGTATACAAAACTATTAAAATTAAAATAAAAATACAAAATAAATTTTTAAGCAGATAGAGCTGCTTGAGATGAGTCCAATAAAATATTTTTGTGTGGATTGAATGTCTTTTCGAATTAGTACGAGTTGCCAGAGTAAATATGCATAAGTAATACTAAATTTTTATTTTATCATTAAGTAAATACATTTACTAAATCTAAGATAAGATAAGTAGGGCAATGTAGTATAAATAATAAAAACAATATATAGGTGATAAGATAAGAGATTTAGAATTACATGGTAACTTAAAATAATTAAGGAAACCAAATTTTAAAAAATGAGATTAATTGTTTCTAAAAGTTATAATCCAAGATGCTAAGGAGATTGAATCTAGCAACTTTAATCATCAAATTAGGCATGAATCAAGATATTTAAAAAATCATGCCAAAACCCATGAAAATAAAATTTTTAAAAATATCAAAATAAATATTTAATTTGATAGAGCTTGTTGAGAGGAGTCCAATGACATTTATTTCATCTCCATCAAAAAGCATTGCATTGTATAGTCTTGGGTTTAATAAGAATATGAAGATTACACAATGTTTTTTGGGTTAATGGTTCACATGTTTATGGAATATTATGTATTGCTTAATTTATATTTTTTTAAATTGCATGACGATCTCTAATTTGAGAAGAATCATGATATATGCAATCTTAAACATCATTTATCAAAATTTATATTTCTTTCCATGCAAAATTTTATAATTACGTTGAAGATAAGGTGTTGTTGTCATATTTGGATTGATTTTATGCTAAATGGCAAAATATTTGATGCATGTATGCTGTTTAAAAAAACCTCTCCATGAAAGTTCTTTTATGATTTTATAGAGATTTCCTCATTTAATGCAAGATTTTTGAATGATATTTATTTTGTTAGAACTATTACTATCAATACGTTGTAATATATCTTTGAAGTACTAAGATTTATTGCACATTATGGTGAGGAATTTAGCTATGAATAATTCCAATTAGTTAAGAAAACTAAGTAAGAATTCTAAAAAAATCCAACAATGATGACCTATTAAAGTTCTCCTAAAATTGTAGCATAAGTTATTATTACTTGAGCAAGATTTCCTCCAAACAAAAAAAAATCTTGGAAAAAATTTTACAACAAAATATTGGAATGAATGACTCAAGTTTTCTTGAGGTTGATTTTAAGGCTAGATATTGAACACTAAATGCAAGAAAATACCTTAAAAATAAACTTAGAAGGATTCCAAGGCAAGTAAACCCGTGGTATTTCTCATGAGAGGATTTATGGTGCTTCAGTTGACTATTAAAGAAGGCTAGGGGAGAATTAGCTCTTATTTTGGAGCAATAAAAGCTTTTTCTTTTGTTGATGAATAATAAGAAATTAGGAAAGAACTTAACCACATTAATATGCTGAATTGGCCTACATTACACTTGTGAAATGATAGGATTAAAGAGAGCATAAGAATTAGAAGTTATAATATTTTACATTTAAAATTTAGTAGTTTTAAATTTCAAATTTCTATATGCTAAGTTCAAAATTTTAATATCTAGGAAGTAAATTATAAATTCCTTAGGGGTTTGAAACTAAAACTTATGTTAAGTTTTAGAACCCAAAAATCCATGGCATGGATGAAGTTAAATTAGGACTGAAAGGTACCTTTGTTAATGTTTAAAATAACTTAGGAATTTGGTGAGAAAAATTTCTTAAGAATAATGCTTGATTTGGATAAAACTTGAATATAAGAATTAGTGTTGAATTGAGAATATAGTTTTTTAGGAAGCCTTCAAAAAGCTCTAGATGAGGCTATCATTTCATAACGTTGTGAGTTAGACCTAAATAACAGTAGTTTAGATGACTATTTTTGCAATAGGAGTTGTGCTAACCCGAGCGAAAAGACATGATGACTTAGATTTTTTATAAAAACTTGATCTAATTTTATGGGTAGGTGAGGTCATGAATAGCCATCAATGGCTTTATAAGATGTAAGCAACTTAAGAAAGGCTATTGGGAAAGATAGGTACTCTAATTGTTTTATTAGGAAAAAGTGGGTTTATATTGAAATTCATGTGAACAAGTTTAAAGAGCAAGAGTTATGACTTAAATTATTTAAGCAAAGGATTTATAAATTAAGTGTAAGGACTTAACACAAATACATCAAATGTGAATGAGGAAGATACCCAATGATGTACATTAGTCCTTAGTAGAACCCCCAGGTTAAGTAGATAGTAGAGCATATTTATAAGAGATAGACAGTTAACAAATGATTAAGGATTTTAAGAAATCATAATTGATAGATTAGGGTTAGGTAGCCGTAGTTAAATGCAAGAAAAATAATCATGATGTTAATTAAGTTTATTTATTAAAGATGACAGACTATGATCTCGTAGACCCCAATGATGTCCACTTAAGATAAATATTGATAAGTAAGATATATACAAAATTATTGAACTCCCATTAGAGATTTTTGATTCCTTGTTGATTGTGTGCCATAAAAGCATGTCAATAGAGATTTTTTATTTCCAGAGTACCTATTATAGTGACACCTGGTTTGAAATTACTCTTATAGCCCCACGAAGTGGTCCATGTAATTAGTAGAGATAAGATTATAAACTATTGGATTATTTGATGAGATAGAAGTGCTAAGCTTGTGTCGAGTATGTCAGAAATCAATATTGAGCATCAAATTACTTTTATACAACAAGATATCCTGTGGTAGTTGTTATGACATTTTTTAGGCTTGCTAGGTTGGTTTGGTTATAATGTTAAGTACTACATGAAGAAATATAATGGTATTTAAAAAGCTTCACTATTAAGTTATAATATCATTATCATTCTCATTTTTAAATAAATAATTTTAGTATATTAGCTTCTGTAATAAGTGATAATGAGTTTATGTTGACAATTAGGGAATCGAAGTAATCGTAAAAACATTTGAAATTTTTATTGATATAAAGCACTTGAGGGATAACCTTTTTAATAACGTTTTTTCTTCATCTTTGTGAACAACCAAAACAATCCACTAATAAATATTATTGCCAACAACATTTCACTCCTTAGGCATGACATTAAAGTTTCGAGTAGGAATCTCCTAATCTCACCATCATTCTTTTGGTTTACCTCCCAAGTTAAACCTTATCGCCAGACCAACTAGTCACCCCACGTAACTTAAGAACTAGTTCACTCAATGTTAAGTGACTTGCTAATATGTACTAGAAGATCAATGGAATGATAGAAAACCTTGTAACTTGTGATAAAGCTTATTTATACAAATCCATACCATAAAAAACTTTTTTACATGATCCAGAAGCTACATTAAAGTTTAAGTTTATAGCATTAAACTTAAAATAAAGATATCAAAGTCTATTGGATACTATTGTTCTTGAGTAGAAAGTTATAACATCATAAAATATCAACTAATAATGAATAATCGATAAAATTATTGACTTAGATGCACCCTTTTTAACATCTATGGACGATATAAGGGAGAAGAGTCAGCAATTCTCAATAATGAATCCTTAATTTTTCATATAAAAATAATAATGTAATAATTTAATGACAGGTCTAATAGAATAAATGTATTAATATGGCCACTGATATAATAAAAGATGTCTCAATTGACCATGCTAGTAAAAACCCTAATGGATAGTTAGTGACTTATCAATTACTAGGCATTCCCTTCATAACCATGATATCCTTAGAATATGTTCTAAGCTCCAATCTCATAAAAATTTCCCCATTTTGTTATAGAAGGTCCAATCATTTGGGGCTACCCCATTTGTCTCTAGGTCTCCTCAATAACCACAAAACTTTACTAAGTGACTTGCATTACGATATCTAGTTATGTGCTGTAGATCACTAGCTCTCAGCCACCTTAGGATTCTTAGAAAATGTATAAAAGCCCACCATTGAGGCTTTACCATTCATGAGAAAAGTTGCGTATTACTCTAGGAAAAAACATTCAAGGCACTTCCTATTATATGTCACCCAAGTCTACAAATTAGTAGGACTCTTCCTATTTGGTACATTTGATTAACCTAACTTTTGTTGGTTGGCTATCATTTAGGTTTTACTACATGATAAGCTATGCCACCAAAAGTGTAGACTTTCTTATCAAGTAACATCATTTTGTATAGTTTCATTATCCAACATCAAAAGGTTCAATAGATATCTTCTATAACATTACCCTATAATTTAACACTATCTTAGAGCTTTCTCAAAAACCTTAATCATCTATCAAGTTCATCTAACATATTTGCAAAAATCTAATAGCAACCTTACCAAACCTAGGTTTACTGTCAAATCTTCTAGATTATAAAGAAAATCAATTAAATAGTCACGCAATGTAAAACATCTTTATTGAATTAGTTAAAGTTAATGCCCTTATTTTTAACCTTGATTTATATAAGTTCTCTTAATAAACTCTATCCAATTAAATAATACATTTTATATTTTTAAATAATTGTTTTTTGTTTTCCCCAAGCTTTATGAGGCACCTTGAGTTATACCAGATTTGATTATCAAGGATGTTGTGTTTGACCACCTAATTATTATTAAATATAACTTTTTAACATAATTTATATCATTTCTCTAAAAATTTTCTATGATTTTGTTATATTAGTATGTAACTCTAGTTCTTCACTATTATGTTGTTTACATCACAATTAATTGTTATATAATATTATTTAAATTTATCTTATTTTGATTATAAAATATAATTAATTTTTATTAGAATATTAATCGTTTATTATGCATATTTTCCTTGGTAATTCAAAGTAATTGAAAACGGCTCCAAATGAATTGAAACAAATGTTATTAGACTCATCCCAATGATCTATATCTAATTAAATATTCATTTTTCATATATTCAAATGGAGTTTTCATAGGCTTTATGGGAGATATTGACATGTCCCAAATTTTTAAGTCAAGGATTTTGTAATCATTTTGCACATTATGAACCAATAATTATTATCTCTTGTAACCCTTCAAATAGTTCAATTTGGTTATATTACATTGCTTAAAATTATATTTTTTAAGCTTTAACATATAATGTCCTTAATTTTAGATAATAATTTATTATTATTATTATATTTATTTAATTTATCAATTTGTTAAATTTAAAATAGCATTATATATAGATGAACCATATATTCAATTGACTCAACTTTAAGCTCTATTTAATTGAAATATCTTTTTTAGACATTTCAATTAGTACTAGATTTTAATGGATGAAGTTACACAAATTCTATCCAGTATCTTGGAGCGCTACTTTACTATAGCGTTTATCTTATTTCTTAAAATTATGTACTTCTATTTTGTTATATTACTATGTAAATTTAGTCCTATTCATGTGTGACCCTTTCATTACTTTGATTTCGTTTAACTTTATTATTTTAATTTATCTCATTTTAGATATAATATATATATATATATATATTCAATTAGTACTAATGTAACAGTTAATAATTATTTATAGTTTTTTAATTTGGTAATTTATGGTAATTCAAACTGAGGTTTGATCGAGAAACAATTAATATTGTTTGGCACATCCTAACGAGCTATGTCTATTTAAATATTAATATTTTTATAAATATAATTTCTAATATTTTTCCATAATTCATTGAAGTATTTTTATTTATACATAATTTGATGATTGAGAATGTCATATTCGATCCTTTTACTATCATGAAGTGCAACCTTTCCCGAAAATTTAACTTAAATCTTAAAATTTTTTTCGTTAAATTTGTTATATTACTTGACCTCGATTAATATTATTTAAGCTTTAGTATATTTAACTTAATAATAGAATAATAAATTATTTTTATTTATGCTTATTTACTTTGGTGATTCAAAGTAATTCCAAACGTGGTTCGATTGAGATGAAGTAAATGTTATTTTTATTTTCTTTTTTGTGGCATACATTTTGAGGTATTTTGATTTGAAAGCCATTTGGCAATCCACGATGTTAAACTTGATCTCATTGGTTTCTTCCAGGCCCACTTCCTCATTTAATTTATTTCATTTCCTTAACTCTAAATATCCTTTCTTATGTTCCTTACATTTTTTGCTTGGTTAAATTATAAATCTTAAATTTAAGTTACTTCATCTTTTGTATATATTTACATAATACTAAAATATTAATTTATTATTCTTATACTTATTTATTCTTCTCATTTGAGGTATTTAAAAATGTGGCCCTATCATGATAAAAATTGTCATTCCACTCATTATTATGAGCTCTATACTATTAAGTATTTCATTATTATTTGTAAATTATTTTTTTAACATTAGGAATGGTTTGGAAGATTTTTTTGTCTGTATCTTATTTGACAAAAGTGAATATTATACTTAATCTCTTTAGAATCATGGAGATAACATATCTCGTAGAATTTATCTAATTTATTTAAAGTTTTATAATTTTTTTGGCTATATTGCTCTGCAACTAAAAATCTTTTATCATATGACATTTTTATTTCCCTTATTTGGTTATATTTCAATTTTTAATTTATATCACTACAACTTTCACTAGCAAAGAGCTTACACTCAATCTCCTAATTATCAAAGAATGTAACTTTCCTATGAAATTTATCTTATTTCTGCAAAATTTTCTTTTTTATTTGGTCATATTAATTTATTTTAAATTATCTTATTTGAAATTTAGTATATATTTATTTAGTGTTAAAATAACATTGTATTATTACTCATACTTATTTACTTTTGTTATTTGCACTACTTCTTAGCGTGGTTTAATTGAGACGAAGCAAATTTTGTTTTGCTCATATTTATGTTTTGAAATATTTATTTTTTTGTGCTTTGTCATGCCTTCTAAGAGTTTTTTTTGTATCTCATTTAAAAATTAGGGATCTTACACTATATCTCCTCACTATCTTAGAACACTATTTACTTGTATAGTTTGTCATTTGTGAAAATTTTTTGTTTTGAAATATTTTTGTTACTATGTAACTCTTAATCTCTACTTATATGTTGTTTATAACATTTTGATTTTGTTGCATTACATGTCCTTAATTTTGCTTATTTTGTCTTTAATGCATATTTACATAAAATTAAAATAATAATTTATCATTATTTATATTTATTTACAATTCTAATTCATAAAAAGTCCAGGAAAAACTTGATCAAGTTGAAACAAAAGTCATGTTAACTATGTTAATGAGCTCATTTCAATGAAATACTGTAGTCTATATTTTAAAATAAATTTTGCCAATGTTTTTGGTGTGCTTTATGAATAATTATCATTCATACATGATTTGATGATATAAAATGTTACATTTGATATGCTTAATAACTTAGAATGAAAATTTGTCTCATAGTTTATCTAATTCCTTCAAGGATTAACATTTACTTGGTTATTTTACTTTATAACTCCAAATCTCCTCTCATGTGACCTTTACATCACTTTAAATATTTTCACTTAAGTTTCTTATATTAGAATATAGGTCTAAATCTCACATCACGTGGTCCTTATATTACTTTTATTTTTTAATTATATTACATCAATTAATTTCATTTTAACAATATTATATATTTATATGAAGTAATAATCTAATTTTATTTAAGAGTATTTATTATGGTAATTATTAATAATTTAAAATAACAATTAATTGAGACTTAACAAATGTCTTTGGACTCATCCAATCAACTGCTATTCAATAAAATATTTATCCATAAATTTTAAAATATTTTATTTTCTAAGCTTTGATAGGCTTAGAGCCATTTTTATATATGATTTTATTTAGTTATATTGATTTGAAGCTCTAATTCTCTCATCATTTGGAATTTATATCTCTTTATTATGTTGTATAACATTCTTTCAATTTATTTAAAATTAGCTTTATTATAAATTTAATTAAAAATAAACTAAAAAATTTATTATTGTTTATATGGATTTACTTTGGTAATTCGCTTTATTTGAAAATGAGATACGATCAAGATGAAATGAAGATCATTGAGCACGTTTTGATGAGCTCTATCAAAATAAATATTTTTGTATATTTTAAAATATTTTAAACAAAATGTTTTGGCATGCTTTATAAAACCATTAAATTCAAAACAATTACTATGATTGAGAATGTTACACTCAATCTTCTTAATACCTTTTAATTCAATCTTTCCACGTAATTTTTCTTGTTTTTTCTATTTATTTTTTTATTTTGTTATATTACAATGTAACTCTTAATCTATTCTTATGTAATAGGTACATCACTTTTTTTTTATGTTCCACTGCTTCAACTTGATTCCTTTTAGTATTAGTATAAATTTACATAATATTAAAATTGTAATATACTGTAATATACTTATTGTTTATATTTATTTACATTGGTAATTCATAGTAATTCCAAATATTGTCTAATGTAGACAAAAAAGCTCATATAATTCTCCGAATTAGCTATGCCTAATTAAATATTAATTTTTATTATTTTTTAAATATTTTAAATATCTAGTAATTTGACACATTTCATTAAACATTTTATTTCATACCAACTTTGATGATCATTGATGTTATGCTTGATCTTCTTAGTATCTTAGAATGCCACTTTCTTATGCAATGTATCATATATTGTAAATTGTTTTGTCTTAATTTCGTTATATTACAAAACATCAATCAATCTAATTTTAATTATAAAACATGTTTACATAACTAAATTTATATTCTAGATTTGATAAAGACTAAAAAATGTCATTTGATTTTCTAGGTGAGCACTATTCAATAAATTGTTCATTTTTATATATTTTCAATATTTTTTATATGATTTAGGAAACTTTTTGACAAATTTTCATTTTTATGTGATTTGATGATCAAGTCTATTACACTTGGTCTTCTTAGTATCTAGGAACAAAAAATTTTTAAAAAAATATTATCTTGTTTCTTTAATTTTTTTCTTTTATTTTTTAATATTCTTATGTAGATATAGGTCTCATCTCATGTAACATATGAATCACATTGATTGTATTATGTTTTATTGCTTCAATTTATTTTTATCATATTTAGGTTCATTGCATTGAGTATTTCATACTTGTATGAAATGAAGTATAACCAAAATGAAACAAATGTCCTACACTAGCAATATGAAATTAAATATTTTTTACATTTTTTTGAATATATATTTTCTAATATTTTTTGTTATTTTATGAGACATTTTTATTCATTCCTAATTTGGCTATCTGTAATGTTACACTCGATCTATCAAAAATGAGGCTTGATTTAAATGAAACAAAAATAATTAGATAAGCTTTGATATGTTATATCTACTTAAAATTAATTTTTAAATTTTATGATATTTTTTAAAATTCTTTACAAGAAATTTAGCATCATTCTTTATTTAATGGTGAAATATGTTACACTTTGTCTTCTAAGTGTCTTCAAAAGCAACTTTCCTATGCATTTCACTCAATTTAAAAGTGTTTTCCTTTTTATTTCGTCATACTATTATGTAAGTCCAATTCCTCTATTCTATAACCTTTACATTCCCTTGATTTGGTTATATTATATTGCTTTTATTTATCTCATCTTAGCTTTATTACATATTTACTTATTATTAAAATAATTATTTATTTTATTTATTGATATTTACTTTTTTAATTCGTAGTTATCCCAAACGAGGTACGATAAAAAATGATATGTCACTCGAGTCATCTTGATTAGCTTTAGCTAATTACATTTTCTTTTTGATATTTTTTAGATATTTATTTTCATGACATTTGATGTGCTTTATATGACATTTAGTTTTATACCTAATTTTATGGTCGAGGATGTTACACTTAATCTTCTTAGTATTATTGAATGCAACTTTCTAAACAAATTGTCTAATATACATATTTCTTTCTATATTTTAGTTATATTAATATTTAAGTCTAAATCTCAACTTTTGTGACCTTTGCATCTCTTTGATTTTATGAAACTACATTAATTAAATTTATTTAATTTTAGCTTTAACATATATCTTCCTAATATTTAAATAGTAATATATTATCATTTGTATTTTATGCACATTTATAAATGATGTTAATTTCAGATAAAGTTTGATGGAGATGAAACAAACATTATTGGAGTCATCTTAATGAAAAACACCTAATTAATTATTCATTTTTTAATATTAAAAAATATACTATTTTTATACTTTTGGCAAGTTTTACAAAACATTTTGATTTTTTGTTGATTTGGTGATCACAGATGTTACAGTTGGTCTTGTTAGTGTCCTGAAAAATAACTTTCTCGTTTGATTTATCTCATATTTTGAAATTATTTTCCTAAATTTGGTTATATTATTGTTTTATCTTAAATCTCTTCGATGTGCCCTTTATATTACGATGATTTGGTATATTCAATTACTTCAATATATCTTTTTTACTATTAGTAAATATTTAGTCAAATAATAAAATAATAATTTAAAATTATTTATCCTCATTAACTTGTTTATTTCACAATAATTCAAAAAAAAAATTCATTTAGTGAAAATTTCATTTGATTTGTCTTGATTAGCTTTAGCCCATTAAAAATTCATTATTCATTTTTTAAATATTTTATTATTTAAGGCTTGGCAGGCTTAATAATATTTTTTTATACTTGATTTCAAGAACAAATTTGCTATAATCAAATTAGTTTGTATCATAGAATCTAATTCACTATTATAATTTGTCTCATTTTTTCAATTGTTTGACTTTGATTTGTTTTATGATTATGCAACACTAAATCTTTTGTTGTGAAACACTTACTACACTTTGATTTGGTTATATTATATTTCCATAGTTTATCTTAATTCAATAATAACACAAATTTACTTAATAATAAAATAATAATTTATTACTGTTATGCTTGTTTATTTTGTAAGTCATACAAACTTCAAACGAGGTCTGCTAGAGATAAAGTCAATGTCACTGGACTTGTATCAATGAGCTGAACCTAATTAAATATTTGTTATTATGTTTTTAAACATTTATTTTAGGACTTTGGTACACTATACGTTATTTCTATTTGCTCTAACTTTAACAAACGAGAATGTTATTCTTGATCTCAATGGTATCTTGGGATTAAACTTTTTTATTCAATTTTTATCATTTTTCACATATTTTTGTTTGATGTTGTTTTATTACATTACTTGAAATTCTCAATTTCCGATTTTAATATATATATTTAGTTAACATTAAAACTATAATTTTTTACTCTTTATTCTAATTTAAATTTTTTAAATCATAATATTCAAAACAAGGTCGACTTGAAATGAAAAATCATTCGATGGACTCTTCTCGAGAAGCCCTATCAAACTAAAATTGTATTTTTTTTAAATTGTTTTTCCATGGTTTTTTTCATGCTATACGAGAAATTAGAATTTATACCTAATTTTATAATCAAGAATTAAGTGTATTATCCTAGATTTACAAAGTAAGTAATGATTTGAATGACTCACAAAGCTTGCGAAAACCCTTGAAATTTAAAATTGTTAAAATATAAAATTGAAAGTTTATTTGGTTATTGCTTGTTCATGTGAGTGTAATGATGTTTATTTCATGTTGATTAAACCTCATCATGAATTACTATGAATTATCAAATTAATTATGATAAGTAATTATAAATTATTATTAGAACATTACACAAATGTATATTAAAGCAAAAAAGAGATAAACTTAACAAACATATTCAAGTAAATCATTGTGATGTAAACATCATACAAAAGAATAATTATGATTTCATTGTAAAAAAAGTTACTAAAAGAAAAATTGAACAAATGAGATAATTTTTATAAAAATGTTAGATTCTAAGATATTAAAGAGGTTCAGTGTAGCATCTTTAATCACAAAATTCGTTATGTAGCAAAAAATGTTGTAAAAATGACAAAACCCTCAAAAATAAATTATTTAAAAATATATATTTTATTAGATGGAGCTAATCCATATGAGTCTAAAGACTTTAACTTAGTGTTAATTGGACATGCCTATAATTACTATAAATAAACCAAGTAAATAAGAAAAAATAGTAATACCTCATTATTTTAATATTCAACAAACATTGGATAAAGTTAAAATAAGAGTGAATGTGCCAATATAATATAATGAATTCAAAATGATATAATGGCGACATGATGAGAGAATTATGTTTTCTTTGTCATACGATCAAATAGAAAAAAATTTGAACAAATAAAGATAAATTATTTTAAAGTTGTATTTCAAGAACTGAGGAGGTCAAATGTAATCTTCTCAATTGTCAAGTTAGGTATAAATTAAAAATTATCATAATGACTTGGAAAAACCAAGAAAGTGAAATATCTAAAAATATATAAGTGAATTTTTACTTATGTTGAGCTAATGAAGACAAGACCAACAATAATTGTTTCATCTTGGTAAAACCATATTTAGAATTATTTTAATTGATAAGGCTAAAAAAGATATACTAAAGATGAACATAACTAAACCACAAGAGGGACAGAAAGAGAAAATGGTGGATTAATATGTAGGAAATTGAAAGGACTATAGTGAAAGGGAGATGTAGGAGACAATTCAATGAAAGGAATAAGAAAATATGTGAGGATAAAGGAGATAGAAAAAATAAGAAAGTGATGGAGAGAGAGAGAGAGAACTAGAAAAAAGAGTGAAAAAGAGGAGATAGAAGGAGAAGAGGATATTAAGAGATAAAAAAGAAGACACAAATAAGAGAATGATATTGGTGGAGAGAAAGAAGTGAGTGAAAGTTAGAGTTATTGAGACAAAGTGAAAAAATTAAGTAAAAATTAAATATTAAAAATTAAAAAATTAATATTTATTAAATATTACAAATATATCATATATAATATTTAATAATATTTAAATTGAAAAAATAATAAGGTTTATTATTATTTTAGCATATTACAAATTTTCAAAGTATATATTAAATATTAATTTAATAATTTTTCACACATTCATATGATTAAAAATGATAATTAAATTATAAATTATATCATTATTTTAATATATTATCTTATTACGACCTATTTTATGAAACATGAAATTTATTATCTTTCTTAGAAAAGTAATTTGGTTAATCATTTTAAATTAGCTAATAGAGAAATATGAGAATTGGTGCAAGTTCCATTTTACTTCCCAACTAAGAAAAATTTATAAGGTACATTGGTATTTAAAGCTTTTTATGCCATTGATAATGATGAAAATTATAATGTGTAATTAAATGATAGGGTAAGAAATATCTTACATTATGCAATGAGTGCTGCCAAATTTAATAGAATTATGGATTTAGAAATGACATAAATTACAGATAACATAATTAGGAACCTCTTCATTAAGGAAAATAAAATGAACATGATTATGCATTATTATGGTTTATTGAGGATGCTCACAAATAAATTAATTAAAACACTGTTTTCAAGATTTAAAAATATTACTAATACACCTTTTAGTGGGGAAAAGCCAATTCCTCTCAATGAAACGGTGAGAAAATATTTAAAATTTTACCATAAAGTATGGTCCATTGATCACTATCATCAGGATCACCAAAGCAATTTCAATGATGATATTAGAAGACATGATAAGTGAGCTTATGATAAATGAGGTAGAATTGGAGAGGAAAAAAAGAGAAAGAATTAGTTAAGAAGAACAACATAAAGAGGAAGGAACAAGCAATAACATTGAAGATGTACAAAGCCATTTCAAAAGAGGCTTCAAATGATGATGATGGTATTGCTTTAATTTTCAAAGGATTATCTAATGTTCTTATTGTTAAAAAAGTATAAAGTTAAATTTCTAAGGAGAAAAATAAGAATAAGAAGAACAAGATTTTGAAAGTAGCTTGGAGTGATTTAGAAGAAAACAATACAAGTGAGGAGGAGGAAAACAATGGAATATTTTGTATGATGGCTAGAGAAGAAGAGGAAGAAGGGAGTTAATCCTTATGTAAAGAATAGGTAAACTTGTCCAAGGAAAAAAATTGATGAATAATTACTTTATGTTTGTAAAAAAGTTGAAAATTTGAATAAAAAACTTAAAAAGTTAAAAGATGAACCAAATAAACATCAAGATCATTATCAAAAAGTTAGAGAAAATGATGACATTTATTTAAAGAAAATGGAAAAAGCTAATCATGATTTAAAACAAAACCTAAATGAGCATGCACCATTAGTTAGGCAAATTAGTGATTTTAACTCTTTGCACTCTACTTGCTCAATTTCAAAAGAAAAAAAATTAATGGACAAGCTTTTGTTACACATGCTAGAAGATCTCATATGCATAGCTATGTTGATATTTTAAAAGGTTTTAATCTTTCTTACATGCCACTATTGTATGCAAGCTTATCATACTTTAAATGTATGTTGGATTAGAGCAAATATTCATTCTAAATTTCCAACTTTTGCATAGATAATGAACGAAAATAATTCCTTACACATAAATGTGTTCATCTAAAAATGGAATGGATTCTCAAATCTAAAAATAAAAAACAAGTATTGTGTATGTAAATTTTCATAAATCAATTTCAATAAAAAATTAGTGTAGTTATTGTTGAAAAAAACAAGATTTGAGAAATTAAGTTTGAATGATTAAATTTAAATAAATAAGCTAAAGAAAGTTGAAAAAAGTTTTAAAACTTTAATACTGATTTAGGATCATCCTAAAGAAGACATTGTACATGAAATTTTTTATAGAGTTTAAAATTTATCTTACAAAGATTAATCTTTTGTAGAAAATTTTAGATCAACATTAATATAATATGTTTGCACTTATTCAAAAATTAATTAATTAAATTATTTTGAAAGAGATTGAAAGAGTTGAGCCTAGACCATTAGAATAAAACTAAATTTAATATTTGATAAAAAATTATTAGTTGATATATTGGTTGATAAACTATTAAATTTTAAGGTTATAAATTATTTATAAAATTTACATTATGTCCCTTTGAGTGATAATAAAAATGGAGAGGGAGTAGACATAAATTAACGGGGAGCATTAATCTAGAAATAATATACATATAGAGGGAGTTTATACTAAGTTATTTTGCATATTATTTAATAAATATTGCATTTTTTCTATTAATTTTACTATAGGTTTTGTTAAACTCAAAAGAGGGAGATTGTTATGTTGTTGGCCCATAGCACTGATGCTTTGTTTGACGATAATAAACCTTAAAAATTTCTAATAAATTGTTTTAAGTTAATTTTTAGATTTTTGGTAGCTCACACTCATATTCATGGGAGAAGTAAACAAATAAGATGCACAAATGTGAAATCCCATGAAGACCATCTTTGTTGGAGAAGCAAACCACTAAGAGATGAATTTCTAATTTAATTTTAGGTATTTCAATTTTACTTTTGTTGCAATTCAAGCTTGATTAAAATATTTATTATAAGGCACATAAATTAAAATTAAAATTAATCTTAGAACAACATTTAGGTTTAAATTATTTTTGATCCGTACTCGTTGAATATCTTGACCATCATTTTATTTATATAATAATATTTTTTTTAAAATCTATAATTAATATATTGTACAAAAAATATGTGTTAACGATATTAAGTAATTAGTAGAAAATTTTATAACAAAAAATAACCCTTTCTTTCAAGCAATTATTATTAAACCAACTAGGGTCACCATAGTGAACCGCTACTGTCTTGTTGTAACTAATTCTGGAAGCAGTTTGATACTCCAAACACTTTCCATACTAAAACTCAAACAATGCATTTTGGATCCTATCATCAATCACTCCTTCATAAATCAAATAAAGTATATGTAGCTTGCTGGTAAAACAGGTGATTAATTCTAGACTTTGTAATGACAGCAAACCAAGTTATTCAACTCTCAATAATGGTTACAAAATTCTTTATAAGTAGAAAATAAGAAAGCAAATGTGCAATGCGGGACTTGAACTATACGCCTTTTCTACTGTTGAATTCCTAAACTTTAGGAGTAATGTGAACTGTACGATCTTGTATTTTGCAAACTAATGATCACCGCCATATAACATTTTTCAAAAGTGGCAATTCTATCAGCCATCCAATATAATACTTTTTCAATCACACAATAAAAATTTCATCTGTTCAAATAGTTAATTCCTACTATTAGATCATGATTTAGATTTAATGACCAAAATCAATTTCATATTTCTAAAGCTACAAATTCGATTGAATCCATACGATTGCTCAGTTTTCATTATCAAACAATCACAAAAATTTTGGATCGAAGGGTTCCACACAATAACTATTTTGGCCATTATTTTGAGCTCTTGGAGAATTATTTATTCATTAGTTTACTAACTAAAATATTATGAAAGGTGCAAAAATTGAAATATTTAAATCTTGTGCTTGGCAAGTGCTTTTAGTCATTAAAAATTGGTAATAAATAGATAATTTTGGCACAAAAAAGAAAATAATTTTTATGAGATCCAAAGCAAAAATATTTAGGACATTAGCTAGTTCCTGTGATCGCCCCCATACGGTAATGCATCATTCACCAGTCGAACTCCTCTAAACCTTTTTATTCTTAAATCAACTATGTTATTAATTTTCTTAATCCATAATTCATTTAATTAAGACACTTGTGTCTCTTTAATAGTTTCATCAAGCATAGGATTTTTGTTCTATTGATTTAGATTTTATGTCACCAAATGTTTGTCCTCTATTACCATGTTATATTATTGTGAGGACATAGTAGCCTATCCCATTTATTTCATTATAAGGTCATCATAGTATATCTCATTTTTTTCTTTGTTGTGAGGCTTTTTTCTATCCATCTTTAGGGGAAAACATATATTTGCTTGTTATTGTCTTATTTTTGCTAGGGGTGGACATAAGCTTGTTTTACAAGTCAAACCACCTTAAACTTGATTGCGTATATTTTTAATTAATGTTGATACATAAATTACATGACCTTTAAAAACCTAATATATTTTAAATAAAATAAAATTTGGTCGCAAGTAACTTTTATATATTTATTAAATCTTATTAATAATTGCTTCAATTATATTATTGAAATATTTTATAATAAACAAAATTTTTATTACTAGAAAATCACCCACCTCTGACTGAACCTCACTTAAAGTACTCCTCACACCCAAGCATACTTAACCGTTGAAGTTAGGGAATCATTTCATAATTTTTGCATGATAATTTGCATATGCACTTCCAAAAATAACTTTATGCTTATTAATATAAAAGATTTTCTTCCATTAAGTTATTATTCATATCAGTAAAAAATTTAATTAGATAATAAATATAAATAATAAGAAATATATTAATCATAATTAATGTAGATTTAGCTATGAAACAATAGATTTCAAAAAAGTTGTTAGTTGATAAGGTTGAAAAAGAGATAATGTAGATAGTAATGATTATTTTATGAGAAAGTGAGAAAGTCATGGTTTGATAAGATTGAAATAGAAAGGAAAAAAAGAAAAAAAGAGTTGATTAATGATTTAATGAAGAGGATAAGATAAATGGATAAGATAAACGTGATCGAGAAAATAAATAATAAAGTGCAAGAGAGAGAAATTAAAAACTAGATAAGAAAAGAGAAGAGAGAGGATAATAGAATATAAAGAGATAGATAATGAAGTGCAAAATAAGAGAATGATAATGGGATGGAGAAAGATATTTGAGAATTTTAGTGATAAAATGATAATGAAAAAAAAGGGAAGATAAGTAATGAAATAATAGTTAAATCATAATATTTGAACTTATAATAAATATAACAATTTAATCATATATATACTATTCAATAATATTAAAATACAAAAAATATTTTAGGATTGTTATTATTGTAGGATATTAAAAATACTTAAGGAATACATTTCATATTAATATATAAACATTTTATTTGTATTTATAATTAAAAATGAATGTTAAATAATAAAAAATATAATTATTCTAAAATACTTTTTTTAAGACATGATATAGATAATAAATATGAATAATATTTAACATTAGTGATATAATTTAATAATCACTAAAATTTTAATTATGTACTATCATTTATTATAATGTAAATTTTAACAATAATATGTTATCAAAATAAATTTCTATTATTAGAAAAAAGAATATATGAAAAAATATATGCAATAATATGACTCCTCAAAAAGTCACCCATTACTATACTCTATCTACCAAAGCATGCTTAAGTTTGGAGTTCTAATGCGATCAACTATTATAATACTGGTGTGGTTTCACATGAATATACAAACAAAAAACTTATATTTGTGTGATTTTTGGTGTGAAGATAATGAATTAGTTCAAATTTTTATAGATTTTTACACATTTTTTGTTTTTAAAAGTAACTTTTTAACTTATTATGTAAGTCATAATATATTCTAATATAAATATTTTTTTTTTATTTCAAATTAACTAAAAATTACATAACTTATTTTCTTTAGGAAGAAAACATTAATATGTAAGATGTGCATCTATTAAATTATCATTTTAATATGTAAAATACTAAGTCACATTGGAAACATAAAAAATAAGAAACATATATATATATATATATCTATATATATATTTATATATATAATATAATTAAGATATGTTAACCATTGAAACGTTAGAGATTTGGCAAATATTATTAATTCATGGGGTTGAAAATGGGATAGAGTAGATGGAGATAACTATTCTATAGGAGAGAGTTAAAGTCGTAGATAGATTAGAGAGAAATAGAAACAAAAATGATAAAAGAGATAGATGAGATATGATTAAATCAAAAAAGGAAGTAAAAGATAGAATAAGAGGACATGAGAGAATAAAATGTAAAGTGAAATAGAGAGAATAATAAGGAAATATTGAGAAAAAGAGGAGAGAGAGAAAGAGGAAGAGAATATAAAAAAATGGAGAAAGAAGATGATAATGGCCGATATAAGGAAGTGAATGCACGCAACAACGAGATAAATTTTTTTTTTTGAGAGAAACAATAAAATAACAATTAAATCTTAGTAACTAAATACAAAAAAAAAATAATTAAAGTTTATTATTATTTTAGAGTATTACAAATATAAAAAGAATATTTTCTCTGTTAACTTAATCTATTTTTATTTGTACTTTTAATAAAAAGTTAGTTAAATAATATACAATGTAATTACTCTATCATATTATAGTTATATCGCATAATATAGTTAACAAATTTAAAATATACTTAACATTAATGATATAATTTTAGATTTGTAATATTCTATTACAAAATATTGCTATATTCAAAAGTTTATACATAGCATGTATAAACCATTGTGAACAAAAATTTATTTTCAATTTATTATAGTTGATATAAGTTATTTTAAATAATGTTCAACTATATTAAAGTTAATATTTTATTATGTTGTATGATATGTCATATTTATTATTTTATAAAATTGATGATAATTTTATAAAATAAAAATTAAATATTAATTATTAGTGATAATTATAAGATATCTTTTATGATGTTAATGCATTCTAACATTTACATGTTAAAATGAAATGTAATTCTTTAGAAAAAGAAATGTTATGAGAAAAATATGTGCAAAATTAGGATTTCTTAGGTGGTCACTTACCCTATACTACTCCCTCCTAAGCATGCTTAATTTTTGAGATCTAATTAGATCTAACGTTAAAATGCTAGTGTGGTCATGCATGAATTTAAATGCAAAAAATTGATAATTTTGTGATGAATGTCTTAAAGATTGTGAATTATTTAATAATTTTTATAAATTATTATACCAATGCACTTTCTCAAATGTTAAAATTTCAATTATATAAACTTAATAAAATAATAAGACAAACTATTCCTTTTGATAGAGAAAACATTATTATTTAAGAAATGCTTCATTTAACTTATCAAACTTATGAATAAAAAAATTAATTATATAAATAATATAAATAAAATATACATTTATTATAACTAATATGTTTTAAACCATGCAACATGTGAGATTTGTCAAATTTTATTAATTTATAATTTTGAAAAAAATAATGTAATTGGAGGAAGTTGTTATATAAGAGAGATAAAACTAAGAATGATAAGAAGGAAATAGAAAAAAGTAGTAATAGAGAGAGAGAGAGAGATGAAAGATGATGCAATGAAGAGGACAACAAAAAAGGAAGATAAAAAGATAGAGAGCATAATACCCTAGTGAAAGGGATAGAAATGAGAAAATAAAGATGGAAAGAGGAGAAAGAGATGTTGAAGGGAATATAAAGAGATAAAAAATGGTTGAAAAAAAGAATGATAAAATAAACATCATTGGACATGCCTTTGAGAGTTTCATTTAATTAAATGTAATATTTAAAAAAATTATTTATATTTTAATATTTTATCATATTTTACAGGAATCTTTTATTTGTACATTATTTAACAATTAAGGATGTTCTCTCTCTCCTTTGTATCTTGTATTGTGAGGTTTATGTAAAAGTTTTCCAATTTCATAAAATTTTGCGCTTTATTTTAATTATATTATTTTAAAATAGTAATTATCCTATGATGTGACCCTTCAATATATTAATTTTATTATATTATATTTATTAAAATTTATCTTATTCTATCTTTAATATATGTTTCCTTAATATTAAAATACTACTTGTTTTGTCTATGATTACTTAATTTTGAAATTTATAGTATTTCAGAATAAGGTCTGATTGATACAAAACAAACATCACTATTCTTAATTTTAGAAGCTTTTTTTAATTAAATTGTTTTTGGAACATTTTGAAATAGTTTATTTTCATGGATTTTGACATTCCTTACGACATACCTTATGTTTCACCTAATATCTAAATAGTACTTTATTGTTATTTATTTTTATTTAACCTTGTAATTCCTGTTAAATTGAAACAAGTTCCAAATAAGATGAGGAAATTATCATTATGTTTGTTTAGAAGAGCTCTTTCTAATTAAATATTAACTTTATCATTTTTAAATATTTTATTTCTTAGAGTTTTAGCTACCTTAAGAGATATTTTTATATATACCTTATGCAATGATAGAGGATGCTATATTGAATGACCTTAGTATCTTCAACATCAAGTTTTCTTCACCATATATTTGATTTCTTAAAATTGTTTGCCTTTATTTTGCTATACTACTTTGATACTTGAATTCTTCCCTTATGTGACGATTCTATAACTTTTATTTTGTTATAATATCTATCTTCAGTTTATGTAATTTTAGTATTATGAGACATTAATCAAATATAAAAGTAACAATTTAATCCTATTATTATTTATTTTATTTTGCAAACAGTAGTAATGTGTAATGAGGTCAAAAATAGATAAAGCTAATAGTCTTGCAATATAGTATCAATGAGCCTGATCAAATTAATTTTTCGTTTTTAAATTCTTGATGGTTTTTATAGTCTATGAATTTTTAAACTCTTAAAAACAAAATTTTATTTGGACATAATTTTTTAAAATCTTAATAAGATTATTAATACCTTGGAATTGCATTTTCATAAGCAATTCTTCTTATTACATCAAATGTTTTTCTTTGATTTGGTTATATTACCATGAAACAAAAACAGTCCTTTTAGTTGAACTTAACATTTGTTTTAATGATTGATGATGTTATACCAGTGATTGATATTTCATATTTGATTTAATGATTGATGATGTTATACTTGATCCCTTAGTATCCCATAAAGTAGATGTCCTATATAGTTTATTTTATTAATTCATTTTTTGCATAGATTTTCCTATTTTTTGTTATGTACTATTTCTCCTCTCTTTTAGCTTTAATATCACTTTTATTATGCTATATTTTAACCCATCAATTCAAATAATTTTGACTTCATTATATATATATAATATTTTAAAATATTAAATTATTATTATTTAAGCTTATATATTTTGATAATTGATAGTAAATTAAAATGAGGTTGTATATAAATGGAAAAAATGTCATTGGACACATCTAGATGTGCTGAATCTAATTATGTATTTAAGAGTTACTATGGCTTTCAAATTAAAAAAACACTTATAATAAAAGAATGTGACAAATAATTATTTTTATTTAATGGATATATATTAAAGTTTAATTGTGATAAATTGAGGCAACCTTATATAAAAATATGAAGGAATTGTAAAGGTCACACAAGAGATGAATTCGATTTTCACAGATACATAGAAGAAAAAAATTCACAGAAATGAGATAAATTACATAATAAATTTCCTTTCCAAGGTATCTAAAGTAGCTTCTGCAACTAATAAAACAATTAAAAATAAAAATGTGTCATAAAAGATGCTAAAGATATTTAAAACAAATTTAAAAGTTTAAAAATGAACTTTCAATTATATAGAGCACGTTCGAATGAGTACAATAACTTTTGTTTCTTCTCAAGCACAGCTCATTTGAAATTATTGAAAGTTACAAAAATAAATAACCATAATAAGAAATAATTTAAATTTAAAATACTAAGTAAATATATAATAAACTTAAAATAAGAAAAATTGAACAAATAAATTGAATCAAATGAAAGTAATGTAAAGGCAAAATAATAGAAGAATTCATGTTTCACTATAATGTATACAAACCGAACAAAAAGCTTTGAAGAAATGAGATTAAATTTGTGGCAAAAATGTATTCTAAGATAAAATGGAGATTAACAGTAATGTCGTTGTTCATAAAATTAGCTACAAATAAAAATTAATAATAAAAATGCTAAATCAAACAAAAAAAATATTTAAGAAATAAAATAAACATTCAATTACAAAGATAATTGTGAGTTGAGTACAACAAAATTTGTTTAATGAGATAAAAGATCATCAAAAATCACTTTGAATTTTGAATAAAATAAGCACAAATAATAATGTCTTATTCATTTAATATGAATTAAAGATATAATAAAACTGAAAAAAGTGAAATGGAAGCAAAATGATATAGTGAAACTCACGTTACGTATACGTAACAAGAGATGAGATTTACAATTATGTAGTATTATAACAAATTTCAGATGAAAAATTTAAAGAAACTAAACAAATTTTAACAAAAGGTTGCATTCTAGGATACTAAAGAGATCATGTGTGGCATCCTTAACCATGAAATCAGGTAGAAATTGAAATATCCCTTAAATCATTTTAACACAAAAAAATAAATTATCTAAATAATTATAAAAAGGATTTGTTATTAGATTAAGCTCATTGAGACATTCTTAATAACATTTCTTTTGTCTTCACTGAGGCTTATTTGAAATTATTGCAAATTAGAAAATTAAATAATCCAAAATAATATTTGGACTTTTCTTTAATTTTTTATTAAATATATATTAAAGTTATAACAAGATAAATATAAGTGATACGATTTAATAATTAAAAGAAGTTCAAATGTTGATATATGAGCTTTACAACTACATATATTAGATAAAATCAAAGTGAAATGTTGAGGAAATAACTTATGTAGCAAGGTAGCATTCCAAGATGGTATGGACAATTAGAGTAATATTCCTAATAGTTCAATTAAGTACAAATTAAAATAAGTCATAAAGCATATATAACCTTTGAAAATAAAATATCTAAAAATATAAAAACTAATATTTTAATAGATTGATCTTTTTAAGATTAATGTAGTGATTTTTGTTTCATTTTAATTGAGCATCATTTTGAATTACTGTAAATTAATTTGATAAAGAAAGAAAAAGAAAAAATAAATTATGTTTTAAAAATTAAGTAACAATATAATAATGTTGAAATGAAATCAATTTAAGCAATCGAATGTATCTAAAACTAAGCGATGTATAAGTAACATGGGAGGATAATTTAATTTTATTGTAATAACACAAAATCAAAACAAAACATCCCAAAAATTTGATAAATTACACAAGAAAGTTGCATTCAAAGATTTTGAAGAAATCAATAGCAAAATTCTTTATGTAAAACTAACAAAAAATTTAAAAATGTTTTTTAAAAAAAGTAAATAACTGAATAATATATATATATATATATATTTAAGTGTGTGTGTGTGTGTGTGTGTGTGTGTGTTTGTGTAATTGAATAGTTCAGTAAATAGAGCTTGGTGAAATTAACAAAATGATATTTGTTGTCTTAATTGGTAATTTTTGAAATAACAATGAATTACCAAAAATAATATAAATAAATAGTACCAAATTATTAATTTAACATTAAGTATATATATTAAATCTTAAATGAGAAAATTGAAGTAATGTAATATAATTAAAAAATAGCTATGTATAAGTTGTACAAGAGTTGCTTTAGAGTTTCTTTATAATTTAATGAAATCAAAGCAAAAAATTTAAATGAATGACATAATTGTATGAGAAAGTATCATTTCATGTTACTAAGAAAATTTAATTTAATATCCTTTATCCTGAAATTAGGTATTAAAAAAAATGTTGTACAACACCTATCAAAAAAGAAGAAAATAAAATTCCTCGAAATATAAAAAATCTTTTTTTAATTGAATGGAACTAGTTGAGAGAAGCCTTAAGATATTTGTTTGATCTTGATCGATCCTTGTTTGGAATTTCTTTTAATAACTAAGTAAATAAGTGGAAATAATCATAAGTTATTATTTTTAAATTATGTAATTATATAAAAAGCTAAAATTTGATAAAATAAAGCAGTGTAATACAAAACACTATAAGTGTCAAGCAAGAAATAATTTTGAGCTTTATACTAATATAAATAAATAAAAGAAAAACATTTACAAAAATAAGATCAAATATACAAAAAAAAATTTTAATATAGAATACTAAAAGTAGTATGAAACAAATTTCCTTACAAAGAAAATAATTCCAAAAAAACTAACATACTCAAAAAATAAGAAATGACTACTAACTTGCATAGAACACATTAGGTGAGTTCAACAATATTTGTTTCATCTCAATGAGATATTGTTCAAACTTTCTATGTACTATCGAAGTTTATAAGCATAAATAATAACAAATTAATATTTTAGTATTTCTTAAATATATATTAATTCTAGAATAAGATAAATTAAAAAAGAGTAACATAATAAAACAAAAGCATGAAGACACAAATGATGACATTTAGGGTTACATAGTAATGTAAACAATTAAAAAATTAATGAAATAAGATAATTTAAGGATATTGTAATTAATGGTACTAAAGAGATCATGTAACTTTCTTAATCATTACTTCAAAATATTTCTCATAAAATGTTCAAAACCTTTAGAAAAGAAACTATGTACAAATAGGGAAAATAATATTTACATAGATAAAGGTCATAGAGACAATTTGAATGACGTTTTTTTTCTTCTGAATTAGATCTTGTTTCAAATTTACATGATTTTAAGAGACTTAGAATAAATAATAAGAATATTACAATTTAATGCTAGGTAAATATGTATGAAATCTTGAATATGAAACTTCTAATCAATGTAATATAGAAAATTAAAAGATATTAAAAGTTATGCTAGAGGAGATTTAGAATTATAGAATAATATTACAAAACAGTAGTGAAAAGTTTGATGAAATATGATATGTTTTCCCAAAATATTGCATTCCAAAATTCTATAAGTATCATGTGTAATGTCCTCTATTATCAAATATGGTATAAATAAAAATATTCTATATAGAAGGAAAGAAAAATAAGAAATAAAAGATTTTGAAGAAGATAAAACATAATTTTGAATTAAACAAAATTTTTAATTACTATAATAAAAAATTTAATAAGTTTAAAAAATAACAAATCATTATATAAATATTTTGTATATATATATTAAAGCTCAAATGAGAAATACATCATAAGAAAATTGCATTGCAAGATAATAAGATGATATATTGTAACACCATTATTCAAGATAAACGAGATAAATTACGCAGAAAAGTTGTATTTTAGGATGTTAATGTGAGCTGTGACATCCTCAATCCAAAACTCATATATGAATTAAACTTTCACATAAAACATGTAAAAATATTCGAAAGAAATTCTTACAAAATTTTTAAAAAAATTTCATTCGATAGTACTCATTATGGTTAGTCTATTGAAGTTTTAGTTATCTACATTAGACCTCATTTGGAATTTTTATGAGTTATCAAATAAGAAAATAAAAGAATGATAAATACATTAAAAATATGTATTAAAGGTAAAATGAGATAAATTTAAGCAATGTAATTTAACTTAACCATAAGAAGATAAATGTCACACAAGTAGAGAATTAGAGTTTCATAACAATTTAGCTAAATCAAAGTAAGGAATTTAATCTGATCATGTCAATTATTTAGAAAAGTTGAATTCTATTATGCTAAGGTGATGAAGTATACGTTATAAAATATGCAATGATGAACTAGTAAATATGCCTCATAAGTGTAATAAAAAGTAATTTAAATGATTTATTAATTAAATAGAGTTCATTGAGATGAGTCCAACAACATTTGTTTCATCTCAATTGGACCTCGTTTGAAACTATTATCAAATGCCAAATTAATCATAATTAATAATATAAGGACCACACGACAAGACATTTAGAGTTAGATAGTAATTTAACGAAGTCAAAGCAAAAAGGTTGAAGAACTAAGATGAATTTTTTTGGAAAGTAGCATTTCAAGATACTGAAAATGTTAAGTAACATCATTGATCATCAAACCATGTACTATTTAAAATAATTTGCTAGCAATACCAAAGAAAAAGAAACAAAAGTATTTAAAATTTTAAAACTAAATATTTTGTTGGATAGAACTAAACATGATCAGTCAAACAATAATTCTTTTATCTCGATCGAGTATTGTTCAAAAGTAAATATATATAAATAATATTCAATGATTATTTTAAATTTATTTGAATATATATATTAAAGCTTCAATGAGAAAATTTGAACTTATATAGCATAAACAAATGAAAGTGATATGAAGGTCACATGGGAGATGAATTAGAGTCATATAGAAATATAATGAAATAAAAGTAACAAATTTAAATAACATAGATAAATAGATTGAGAAAGTTGTATTCCACATGACTAAATAGTATAAAATAACTTCCTTCACCATCAAATCAAGTATGAGTAAAAAATAACATAATGTTGGCCAAACATATAAAAACCAAAATAAACAAAATTTTGTCGATGAATTTTCAATTGTATAGAGCCTATCCAAATGAGTGCAAAGACATCTATTAAATGAAAATATATGACATTTAGAATTACTATTGATTAAAAAATTAAGAAACAAAAAAATTATTAATAAATATTTAAATATTAAGAAGATATGTAATAAAGTAGAGATGAGATAAATTGTAGCAATATATTTTAACAAAATCAAAGTGATGAAAAGGTCACATGAGAGTAGAATTTAATTTTCATTGTAATATGTCCAAACTAAAGAAAAAAATAAGTAGAAATGATATAAATTTTATTAGAAAGTTGATTTCTAATGTAAAAAGAGATAGAGTAAAACAACCTCAATTAACTTTAGTTTAGATTGGTCTCATCAAGATGAGTTAAACAAATTTTTTTCTTCAATAGGCTTCAACAGAATTTATTAAGAATGACAAATGTAAATAAGCATAAAAAATAATTAATTAAATTTTTAATATGATATATTATATATTAAAAGAAAAATTAGATAAATAGAAGCAATATAATACAAACCAATCAAAGTAATGTAATTTCCACAGGTAAAGGGAGTTAGATTTATGTGGTAATATAACATGATCAAAGTAAAAAAAGTTGAAGAAATTAGGTAAATTGTATTGGAACATAGCATTCCAAGAAAATGAAGGGAGGAAAAGTAAAATTTAAAAAATGTCAAATCAGGTATGAGCTGAAATAACAAAGAACGAGAAAGTAGTAGAAAGCAAAAAATTTAAAACTTTAAAAATAAATATTTGATTGGATAAAGCCCTGAAGATGAGTTACGTGACATTTTATGTTTCTCAATTGAAGTTGATTTTGAATTGCATCAAATTACCATGTTAAATAAGTTTAAATAACAATAGATAATTTTTTTTAACATTATGTGAATGCATGTTATGTCTTAAATGATACAGATTAAAGCTATGTAATATAGCCAAATAAGGACATTTTAAAGGTCACATGACAAATGAATTAGAGTTTCGTCATAATATACCTAAATCTTACAAACAATTTGAAGAAATGAGATAAAATATAAAGCATTGCATTCCAAGCTGTTAAGGAGATCTAATGCAGTATCCATGACTATCAGTTCAAGAATTAGTATAAGTATCTATTAACATATGCCAAAGAAAAAAAAATTAAAATAAATATTGAATTGTATAGAACTCATAAAAAGGAATGCAGAAAGTTTCTCTATATCTTCGATAGACCTCATTCATAATTATTATAAATAATTAAACTCAATGATAATAAATGACAATAAATTATTATTTTAACATGGTAAATTATACAAAAACCCAATTTAGGGGACAACTAGAGTGTCATTGTTAAAAAATAAAATCAAGAAAAAAAATTTTAAGATATACATAAACTATTTGGGAAACTTGCATTCAAATATACTAATGAGATTAACACAAACATCCACGTTCATCCAATTAGGTAAAAATTTAAATGACTTGAAAGCATACCAATGGAATAAAAATAAAAACATTTAAATATTTAATAATAAATATTTAATTGAATAGAGATTCTAGAGATGAGTCCAGTGGCGTTTGTTTTGTGCCGATTGAAACACATTAAGAATTATTATTGATTATTAAAGAAAATAAGCATAAATAATGACAAATTATTATTTTAATATTGAGAAAATATATATATCAAAATTGAAATAAGTGAAATTGAAATGATGTTATATAACTAAATTATAAGTATGTTACAAGCAACATGATGAAATTAAGAGTTTTATAATATTATAACAAAGTTAAAACAAAACATTTGAAGAAATCAGATAAAATTTATAGGACAATTCCTTTCTAGGATACTAAGGAGCTCTAGTGTAACATTATTGATCATGAAATAAGTTTTGAAGGATTTTAAAGGGTTTATGAGAATTATTTTTAAGGATTTTAAAGGGGTTACGAGGATTTTTTCTTTGTAATTGGTTTAACAATGGAGGTTGTTGCACTCAATCTCTTCAATAGTTTTTGTAGAAACTTTCCAATGTGATTAATCTCAATTATTAAATTTTTTTTGTTCCCATTGTTATATTTTTATATGAGTCTAAATGTTCTCCCATGTGACCTTTACAACATTTTTATTGTGCTTCATTTTATTGCTTTAAATTTTCTCACATCAACTTTAATTTATATTTACTTAATATTAAATAATTAAATATTATTATTTATTTATTTCTTCAATATTTTAATTTTCTAGAAATCAATTATGAGATTTGATCAAGATAAATTAACCATAATAGGATTTATTTTGGTAATCTCTCTGCAACTAAATATTCGTTTATATATATTTATACTCCACCTCCTTAATGTTTTTGAAATTTTTACCTCACATAATTTACTTTTCTTTAAAATTTTTACTTCAATTTTGTTCTATTTCTATGTAACTGTAAATATTTATTCTAGTGATGTTTGCATTGCTTTTTATTTAGTTGTATTACTATGCTTGAATTTACCTCTTTAATGTTTTAATTTATATTTTCATAACATTAAAATAATACATTTTTATTATTTGAGTTGATTTATTTTTCTAATTTGCAGTAATTCCTTACGAGGCCTGATCAAAACAAAACATATGCAATTGGACATGACTAATGAGCTCTATCAAACTTAGTAGATGTTTGCATTTCTTCAAATATTTTTTATTATCTAGACAGACATTATGAAACACTTCTATTCAAGCAAAATTTGATAAGCAACTATGTCATACTTTATCGCCATAGAAACTTGGAATGAAATCTTCTTATATATTTTTATCCCATTATTATTTTTTTATTTTTTAAAGATTGCTATAAAACACTAAATATTTTCTCTTGTGACCTCCATGATACCTTTATTTGGTTATATAAATTTTTTCAACTTATCTTATTTTAGTTAGAATATAAATTTACTTAATATTAAAAAAATGATTTATTGTTGTTTATGTCCATTTACATTAGTAATTGACACCAAAATCCAATGATGTTTTATTGATTTGAGTCAAACGATATTGAATACATCTCGACAAGATCTTTCCAATTAAAAATATATTTTTTGTTTTTTAATTATTTTTTAAATCTTTTCGAAAACTTTAAATGACATTTTGAAATCATACCTAATTAGACAATTGTGATGTTACACTAGATATTCTTTGTATCTTGGAATCAAACTTTCTTAGATAATTTATCTTATTTGTTCAAAATTTTAGCTTTGATTTTGTTATATTTTTATGTTACTCAAAATCTTCTCTTATGTGACCTTTACATTGCTTTAATGTGGCTATTTCACATTGCTTTAATTTTCCTTCACTTTAGTAAATATTTATTTAATTTTGATATAATGATTTATTGTTACTAGTGCATAATAAATTTGAGAATTAGCAGTAATTATAGAAAAAGCCTGACTAAGATGAAACAGTTATTGTTGGACTCATCTTCATGAGTTCTTTGACATTGCATATTTATTTTTATATATTGAAATATTTTATTCACTATGACTTTAGCTTATTTTATCAGAAACTTTAATTCATAGCTAATTTCATGATAGATAATGTTACACTTAATCTTCTTTGCATCGTGGAATGAAACTTTCCCATACAATTCATCTCATTTCTTTAAATTTATTCTTTGATCTAATTATATTTCTCTATGCACATAAATGTACTCTGATTCATCATTTACATCACTTGAATTTTGTTATAACATATTTATTCAATGTATCTTTTTATTCATTAAATGTTTATTTAATTAACATTAAAACCCAAAATTACTATATTTATAGTTATTTTCTTTGGACATTCGTAAGAATTCAAAACCCTGTTCATTTAAGAAAAAACAATGTTCTACTTGTTTTGATAAGGTCTATCCCATTAAATATTTATTTATATATTTTTAAATATTTTATATCCCATGCTTTTTGTATTTATAAGAGCAATTTTTTTTTGTACATAATTTGATGATCAATGATGCCTCAATCGACAACCTCAATATCTTGGAATGCAACTTTTCCTTTAAATTTAGCTCATTTATTTTACTTTTTAAATTTGATATTATAACATTACTATGAAAGTCAAATTCTTCTTTCATCTATAGTTTGTACCACATTCATTTTGTGATATTACACAACTTTAATTTATCACATTTAAGTTTTAAAAATTATGTTTTAATATTTATAATAATTTACTTTTGTATTGCAAGTAATTTCAAGAATGGACTAATCGAGATGGAAGAAGTGTCATTGGAATAATATTTTTTAGCTCTATAAAATTAAATATTCATTTTAATTATTTTAGAAAAAAATAGTTGATAAAACTTTTGATTTCTTTATGAGGCATTATGATTTAGACTTAATTTAAAGATAAACAATGTTTCAATTGGTCTCCTTTGTATATTGGAATGCTCCCTCATAATCTCATATTTTGAAAGTTTTCGATTTGATTTATTTATTTTTTTATTTCACCCTAACTCTTCTCTCATGTGACATTTACGTCCCTTTTATTTAGACTTATTATATTTCCTCAATTTATCGTATTTTAGATATAGCATGTGTATATATATATATATAATTAATTTTTAAGTAGTAATTTCTTACTATTTATGCATATTTAGTTTTATACTTTCTTGTTATTCTAAATGATATATAATAAAAATGAAAGAAGAATCATTTGATTCATCATAAAAAACTATAAGAATAAATATTAATTTAAATATTTTTGAATAAATTATTTTTTATTTCTTTTGTTTGAACAATTAGACATTTTGACTCAGGCTTGATTTCTGAATAGAAGTTTTTATATTCAATCTTCTTAGCATCTTTGAATACAACTTTCAAAACACCTGATCTCATTTTTTCAAATTTTTCTCATTGATCTGGTTGTATTACTAACAGTAAATATTGACATATAGAATCTTTACATCTCTTAAACTACAATATATTACATTGCTTTTAATTTCTCTTATTTTACCTCTAATATAAAGTTAGTTATTATTTGTTGTAATCTAAATATTGAATGTTCAAGATGAAACATACGTCGTTGCACTCATCTCGATGAGCTTTGTCTAGCAAAACATTCATTTCTAAATTTTGAAATATCTTATTTTAAAAGCTTTTGGCACACAATATAAGATATTTTAGTTTATACTTCATCTCCATGGGATCTGTTAAACAAACGTTCCTATACAATTTATCCTATTTTTAAATTTTTTTAATGATTTAGGCAAACTAATATGAAGCTTTAATTTTCTTCTAATGTGACACTTATATCTATTTCTTTTTTTTTTGCTTCAATTTATAATAATTTAGCTTTAATATATATTTAGTTAGTCCAAGAAAAATAATGTATTACCATTTATGCTTATATAACTTTATAATTCATAATAATTCGAAATGAGATCCCATCGAGACAAAACAAATGGCATTGAACTCATATCAATGAGTTCTATTTAATTATATATATATATATAAGTTTTTTGTTATTTTACATTGCACGAATTTGCCAAATTGTATGGTTCATTTGATGTGAGGTTTAGTAATAGAGAAAGTGAGTTTTTAGGCTTTAATTTTTTTTAAAACAAGTTTAATAAAATATTTCAGGTAATTCTTAATAAGGTTTTGAAATATATATAAAAGTGATTTTCAACAATTTTTTTATTTTGTTTCAAAACTTATTTAGTTTCTTAGAAGTCATGTAATTGAAAAGTAGCAACAACTAAAAATACATACAAACAATTTTTAGGATGTTCGGCCTATAGAACAAGCCTATGTCTAACCCTAACAAAAACAAGGCTAACACAAACAATATGTAAGCATTTCTCAAAAGGTGGAGTAGGATAAACCCTCACAAAAGTGAGACAGGCTACCATGGTCTTACAATGAAATAAATGGGATATGGCACTACACACTTAAACAAAAATAAAATGACAATAGAAGAAAAATATTCCATATCATAAAACATCAATTAATACAACCAAAATACTATGCATAATGAAACCATTAAAGAGACAAAAGTGTCTTAATTAAATGAATTAAGGATCAAGAAAATAAAAAATTTAGTTAATTTGAAAGGGAAATGAACTTCAAAAGTTTTGACAGGTGGCTAGCACAGCAGCATGTGGAAGTGATATGGAACAACCATGCTTAAAGACTTTGAAAATTTTTGCTTGAAACTTTTCTTTGGATTACATAAAAATTTCTCTTCTAATTTCATGCAAAAATCACTTATTTATAAGCAATTTGTAACAATAAAAAGCACTTAACAAACACAAATTTTACCTTTTACAAATATCATAGCTTTTGTAGTATTTTAACGAGGAAATATATAAAAAAATCACTAACATCCATTGTGTACGAGCTCTATGGTCGAAAAGCTCTGGAACCATTCAATCTTGAAAACTCAATAATTAGATGGGTGTAATTGAATTTGCATCTTTGGAAATATAAAATTCATCTAAGTCGTTAGATTTAGATCATGATCTGAGGATAGGATTAAAGTTTGAGTGAATGAAAATTTGACCATGTGATAATGAAGTTACATGATGAAATGGCTGTTAGAATTACTACAATTTAATGACAATTCAAAATACACCTATAATTTAGGAGTTCATCGTGTAGAAAACATGTGGGATTATAATCCCACATTGCCCATCTACACTATTGGTTTCTATTTAAAAAGTTTGCATAAGGAATAGCCAAATAGCTTGTTTGGATGTCCCTTTCCTTGTTTGAGAATTGATCACATGAGTGGTCGGCCAACTACATATACCTAGATTAATTTGTAGTAGTAGGACACATGACCCATTAAAAAATGCAACTTTTGGTATAGATTATGTACCATACCCATTCAAAAGTACTAATCGTCGAACCCTAGTAGTTTACTATAGTAACTTAATTGGTTCAATTTGTAATGGCTCATACAAAGGGTTACTTATTTGCTATTAATTTTTGTAATAATTAATTAATATCATTATTGCATTCTTTACAATTTTACTTAATGATTTAAAAAATATTATTAAGATAAAATGATGGTGAATATAATCAAGGAGGATGGATGATTAATATTGTAAACCTAAATGCTCTAAAATTAATTAAAATTTAATTTATTTGTCTTATAATAAGTATTTTAATCAAGCTTAACATTATAATCAATGTAAAATTGAAATACCTATAATTAAATTTTTGAGCCACCTCTTAGTTGTTTGCCACTCCAACCAAGATCATCTTCATGAGAGATGATTTATAGTTACCTTATAATATTAAAAAATAAAAGCAAAAATGTCTATGAAAATGAGATAAGTTATACATAAAAATTACATTCTGTATCGTACGGAGATCAAGTGAAACTTCATAGATCATAAAGTTAAGAACAATCCAAAATGTGTCATAAGCCATGCCAAAGCCATATTACATAAAATAGTTAAAAATGCAAAAAGAAAATTTGAATGGATGAACCTTATGAAGGTGAATAAAATGACATATGACACATCTTTATCAAACCTTGTTTGAAAATTCTACAAATCACAAAGATAAATAAAAATCGATAACATAAAGTTATTATTTTAAAATGACATAAATCTATATTAAAACTAAAAAAAAGATAATTGAAGCAATGTAATATATCAAAATCAAGATGATGTATAAGTCAAAGTACATGATATCTAAGATTTCATAATAATATAATCAAATCATAGAAAAATATTTGACTGAATGAGACTAATTATATGGTTAAGCGGAACACCAACATACTTAGAAGATAAATTAAAATATCCTTAAACATCAAAATAGGTGCCAATAAAATTTACTCATAAAGCAAGCCAAAATAATAAAAAATTAATTATTTCTAATTAAATAATGAATATTTTATTCGACAAAGATCATTGTGAAGAATTCAATAATGTTAGTTTTAACACTAGTAGAGCTTTAGAATTATAATGAAAAACTAAAGAAACTAAATAAGAATAATAATAAATTATCTTTTTAATGTTAAATAAAAATATCTTAAACGTAGTGTGAGATAAATTTAACGAATGTAATGTAACCAAATGAAAAAAATGTAAAGGTCAAATGAGAGGACAATTAGAGTTTTAATGTGATATAACTAATTTAACGATAAATGTTAATTAAATGGGATAAATTATACATGAAAGTTGCATTCAAAAATCTTAACAAGATTGAATATAATGTCTTAATTATGAAATATGGTATGAATCCAAGTGTCTCATAAAACATTCCAAATGTTTGGAAAATAAATGTTCAAAAATTGAAAAAATAAACCTTTAATTGGATAGAACACATTAGGTTCAGTTCAACATTTTTTGTGTCATCTTATTTGACCTTGTTAAGAATTACTATGAATTTTTAAACTACTTAAAAAAATAAAAATAGTTATTTTAATATTAAATAAATATATAATAAAGTTGAAATGAGATAAATTGAAACAATGTAATATAAAGAAATGAAAGCAATGCCAATATCACATGATAGAACATTTGGAGTTACTAAATAATATAAAAAAATTTAAAACATTACAAAAATAAGATAAATTATGTATGAAAATTACATTCCCAAATAATATGGAGATCAAATGTAACACCTTTTGTCTAAAAATAAAGTACAAATCAAAAAATTTGAAAAAGAATGCCAAATTTTTTTAAAATAAAACTATAAAAAATAAATATTGAAAAAAAATAAAGCACATCAAGATGAGACAAATGACATTTATTTCTTTACCAATGAACCTTGTTTGGAAAACCTATGAATTAATAAATTAAAAAAACATGAGCAATAAAAAATTATTATTTTAATATTAATTATATCGTCTTTAATATCCTAAATAAGATAATTGAAGCAACACAATTTATCGAAGTCAAACATACATGAGAAGATATTTGTTTCATAACTTTGTAGTGTAATAAAAATGAAAATTTTTAAGAAATTAAAAAAATTGTGTGACAAATTTGTTATCAAAGAAACTAAGCTTATCGAGTACAACACCTCAATCATCAAATTACTCATAACTCGTAACACCTCACAATGCATTACAAATTTGAAAATATTAAAAAATTAAAACAACATATAAAAAATGAGTTTGATTTAATTGAGTTCATGGAGATGGTCTAACAGGGTTTGTTTCATCTTCATTTGAACTCTTTATGAATTCTTAATAGTTTAAAAAATAGGCATAAATAATAATAAATTATTTTTTACTATTGAAAGTTTATATTAAAAATGAAATGAGAGAAATTAATGCAAGATAATATAACAAAGTCAATGTATAATAAAAGTCACTGGATAGTAAATTTTGTGTAAAAGTGTAATATATTAAATAAAAACAAAAAAGTCATAAGAAAAGTGATAAGTTACACAAGAAAGTTGTATTCCATCAGACTATGAAGATTGATTATAACATTATCGAATATTAAATTGACCACTAATAAAAATGATTCATAATAAAGGCAAACCTCTAAATTATAATATTTTTAAAAATAAAATAAATATTTAACTGTAAATGGCCCTTTAACATAAGACCAATGACATTAGTTTTGCCTTCATGAAACCTTTTTTGGAAATGCTATGAATTTTTTATGTAAATGAACATAAATAAAAATAAATTATTATTTTACATAAAAAAATAGATACGCTAAAGCATTATGATATAACAAAATTAATGTGTTGTAAAGGTCACACAACAGGATATTTAATGTAACTTAGTGATGTAAGCAATTGAAAGCAAAAATATTATAAGAAATAAGAGGAATTTATCTAAGATACTAAGAAGATTGAGTACAATATCTTAGATTGTCAATTTAGCTATAAATGAAAATTTCTTGTAAAGTATGCCAAACCACCATAAAAATTTTTAAAAAGAAAAAAATCATTTTTTAATTTGTTAGAGCTTATTAAGATGAGCTTAATGATAATTTGTTCATCAAATTAAATCACATTTGTAAATACTATGAATTCATAAATTGGATAAACATAAATTATGATACATTATATCTTCAGGATCAGTTCAACATATATTATTATTGAAATGTGATAAAATGAAGCAATGTAATATATCAAAATAAAATTGATATAGAAGTCACACTAGAGAATATTTATTATTATACTTTAATACAAAAAATGACAAAAAATTTAAAGAATTAAGAGAAATTGCACAAGAAAAATATATATTAAGGTCATGAAAAGTTTGACTGTAATATCCTAGATAAAAAAATCAAGTACAAATCCAAATGTCTCAAACCATGTCAAAACCTTACTAAATAAAATAATTAAAAATATAAAAATAAAATTTAACTTTGAACCTTGCTAGAAATACTAAAAATTAATATTGTGAATAAAAATAAGCAATAATAATTTTTTTTAATTTGAAGTAGATATGTGATAAAGATAAAAAAATAATTGATGAAAAATACTATAACTAAATAAGGGTAACGCATAACTCACTAGATGAAAATTTGTGTTTCACAATAATATAACAAAATCAAAGTAAAATATTTGATGTAATGTGATTAATTATATGCTAAAGGTATAATCTAACATTCGTAAAAGAACGAGTGAAACCTGCTAAATTGTAAAAGAGGTATGTATGAAAATGTCTCATAAAATATACAAAAATAATAAAAAGATAAATATTTTAAAATATAAAAATAAATATTTATTTTGATAGAGTATATCGAGATGTTTCGTATGATATTAATTTCAACTCAATCAGAACATATTTGTTATTACTACAAAATACTAAAGCAATTAAACTGAAATGATAACATGTTATTATTTTAATTTTAATTATATATATCATAAGTGAATGCAAGATAGAATTGAAGAAATATAATCTAACAAAAATGAATGAATGTAAAGGACACATGAGTGAGGAACCATAATTTAAATATAGCATAACAAAGTTAAAATTAAAAATTTGAAGAAATTAGATAAATTAAAAGCAAAACTTGCATTCCAAGTTACTAAGAAAATATTTGTGTAGTATCTTCGATTGTAAAATCATATGCAAATTGAAATGACTCATAATGAATGCCAATCCTTTAGAAAATAAAATATTTAATAATATATAAAATGATTTTTTTATTTGGTAGAGCTCATTGAGATGACTCGAATAATTTTTTTGTTATCTCTATTAGACTTTTTTTGGAAATAATGTGATTTTCTAAAATAATTAAAAGTTAAATGAAAAAATTATTATTTTAAAATTAAGTAAACATATAATAAAGAGAAAATTAAATAAATTAAAAAAAATAATCTATTAAAATCAAAATGATGTACAGGTCACTTGAAACAATATTTGATGTTAAAACATATTATAAGAAATTAAAGCAAAGAATTTGATGAAATAAGACAAATTGTATTACAAATTTATATTAAAAGATAATAAGAACTCCAATGCAATATCATTCATCATTAAATCAAGTATGAATCAAAATATCTTAGAAAACATTGCAAAATGTTGCAAAATATTAAAAAAATATATGAAAATGATTAATTAAATAATCGTCATCCTATGGAGACAATTGACATGTATCTTCTCCATCAAACATTGTTTGGAAATACTATGAATTATTAAAAAAATAACACAAATAATAAAGAATATTATTTTAATATTAAGGAAATATATAATAAATTTGCAAAAAGATAATTCAAGCAATGTAATTTAGTGAAGTCAAAGTAAAGTATATGTCATGTAAATGGAGAACTATGGTTTTATAATATTAAAATGAAATTAAGAAAAAAAATATGAAGAAAAGAAATAAATTGCAAGACAGAGTAGCAATCAAAGTTACTAAGTATATCAAATATAATATCCTTGATCAATAAATTTGGTATAAATCAAATTATCTCATGACATGACAAATCCAAAGAAACTAATATATTAAACAAAATATAAAAAATCTATATAAAACTAGAAAGTTCTTATTGAAATGAGTCCAACAACATTCATTTCATCTCAATCAAGCCTCATTTGTAATGAAATTAGAAATGAGCAAACCTGAACTATTATAATCTAATAAGATCAAGATCTTATCTCACATGAGAAGTTTTCTAAAATAATTTAGAAATATACCCAATACAAAGAGAAAAATTATGATAAATCAGGGAAATTATACAATAATTTTTCATTCTAAATTGGTTAGGAATGAAGATGTCAGACAAATCATTCCAAAAATTCTAAAAAAATATTTGAAAGTTTTAAAACAAATATTAAATTAGTTGGAGTGACAGAAAATAAAAGTGACCTAAAAGTTATATGAATGAAAATTTTGAGTGACATAATATTATAAGACATTGCAGCAAAGATTTGGATGAGATAAGATAAATTGTATGAGAAAATTATATTCAAAGATATTTTTGTGATAAGTGTGACTTGTTGAATCCTAAAATCAAGTACAAATAAAAATGACTCATAAAGTATACTAAAACTCTACTAAATCAAATAAATAAGATATTTTTTTAAGAACATTAAATAGATAAACCATGTGAACAAGAGGCCAATGATGTATGTTTCGTCTCTATTTGACCATCTTTCGAAAAACTATGGATTATTAAAGTAAATGAAAATAAATAATATAAACTATGCGACACGAAATATTTGAAAAAAATGAGATAAATTTTATGATAAAACTAAGCTCTGCAACACTTGCGAGATTACGTCTAGCATTTTCAATCATAAAATTATGTAAAAATAAAAATATCTCAGATAGATTGCCAAACATCACGAAATTAAATATTAAAAAATTAATATTTAATTGAATAGAACTTATAAAGAATATCTAGTGATGTTTGTTTCATCTCTATCAAATGTTTTTTGGAATTACGATGAACTATTAAAGACATTATACATAAATAATAATAAATTATTATTTCAATATGAAGTAAATATCTCAAAACCTTAATGAGTAATTTTGAAAAAAAAATATAATACATTCAAATAAATATATAGTAAACATTACATAAGAAGAGAATTAGACTTTCTTTGCAAAATAACAAACTTAATGCAAAACTTTTAGAAAAATGTGGTAATTTGTATGTGAAAGATACGTTCCATATACTATGAATATAAAGTGTAATATCTTAGATGACCAAAATAGTAATGTATTGAAATTTTTTGTAAGGTGTGCTAAACGCGTAAAAAATAAAATATTTAAAAATTGTAAAAAATTATATTTAACTTAAGAGAGCTCATTAACTTGAGTCTAATGACGTTAGTCTCATTTCCATCACAAATGATTTTCGAATTGCTATGAATTTATAACATATTTAACAATAAATAATCATAAATTATTATTATAATGTTAAATAAATATATATATTAAAGCTAAAATGGGATAAATTAAAGCAATGTAATACAAAAAAATCAATGTAATATAAAAGTCACTTGAGAGAAGATGTAGAGATGCAATAATATAAAAAATGATTTTTTTATTTTATAGACATCTTTGAGACAAGTCCAATTATATTTCTTTCACCTCCATCAGGCATACTTTTGTATTATTATTAATTATAGAAGTAATTAAACATGAATAATAATTAACTATTATTGTAATATTAAATAAATATTTAGTAATAACTAAATGTGATAAATTAAAGTAATAAATATAACAAAATTAAAGTGAAGTATTAGTCTCACTAGACAAGATTTACTGTTAAATAGTATAATAAAAAAATAGATGTAAAACATTTGAAGAAATGAGATAATTATAGGAGACAATTGAATACCAAGATGTTACAAAGATCACCTGTAACAAACTCGACAATAAAACAATTAACAAATAAAAATATTTAATAAGCATTTCAAAACCTACTAAATAAAGTAATTCAAAATATAATAATGAATATTTAAATAAAAAACACTTCGATATGACACCATGTACATTTGCTTCATCTATCAAAACTTGTCTTGATTATTGCAAGCTACTAAATTAAATAAAAATAAATAATTATAATTTTTTATTTAAAGTACATATCTATTAAAACTGAAATGAGATAACTAAAGTAATATAATATAACTAAAAAAAGTGATATATAAGCCTAAAGGAGGGGAGTTAGTGTTTCATAAAAAACTAAAGCGAGCTAAAATAATAAAAAATTAAAAATTTTGAAATATAAAAAGAAATATTTACTTGAACAGAGCTCCACCAAAAGTGTCCATTTGCATTTACTTTCTAGACATCAAATATTATTTAGAATAATTAAGGAAAATAAAAGAAATTAAGTAAACGCATTTTATACTAAAACTGACACAATTGGAAACATATTATAATGAAATCAAGATGACTGAAAGGTGACATGAAAAACGAATTTGAGTTTTATAATTATATAATAAAATTAAAGTAAACAAATTAAGACAAATGATATAAATTGGAAGGAAAAGTTGTTTTTCAAGATACTAAGGAGATTGGATGTAACATATATGATAATCAAATAATGTATGAAACAAATGTCATATAAAAAGTTAGATGACAATGTAACTTGATCAATGCAAAACGTTTGGAGAAACGAGATAAATTATGTGAGAAAGTTTTTATCCAACATTAGATGGAGATCAATTATGCCATTCTTGATTGTCAAACTTATACAAGTAAAATTAGCTCAATGAGTGCCAAAAAAATAAAGTACTTCAAAAATTAGTAATATATATTTAATTGGATAGTGCTCATTATGATGCCTCAAGCATTTGTTTCACCTTAATGAAACCTCATTTATAATTATTGCAAATTACAAAAGTAAACTATCAATAAATATTAATAAATTTTTATTTTAATATTTAGTATTATATAATAAGGAAAAAAGATATAAATCAAATTAATGCAATAAAACTAAATCAGGGAGATTCAATTGTTAATCGATAGTGAATTTTAGTTTCTTTGTAATATATCAACATAAATGAAAACATTTAATAAAAGAGATGCATTTTATTGAAAAGTCTCATTCCAATATGATATCGAGATCGAGTGTAACATCGTTGGTCATCAAATAAGATATTTATAAAAATATTTCATAAAGCACACAAAAAATATAAAAATAAAATATTTAAAAAATATGAAGGTGATGTAATATTCAATAGAGTAGTCATGTCAATCCCAAAAAATTTTGTTTTGTCAGAATTAAAACTTGTATAGGAATATTGTTAATTATCAAAAAAAATGAGCATACATAATAATAAAATTGGTGTTTATATATTTTTTTATATATATTTAAATTGAAAAAAGATGAATTAAAGCAATTTAAAATGTCCCAATAAAAGTGTTGTGAGTGCCACATAAGAGAACATTTAGTGTTACGTAGTAGTATAACCAAAAAGAGTTAATAACTTTGAAAAATTTTAATAAATCACAAAAGAAAGTTGCATTCCAAAAACCCTAAGGATATAAAGTGCAATATAATTGATTGTTAAATTAGTTACAAATTGAAATGACTTATAAAGTGTGTTAAAATGAAAGAAGTTAAAATATTTAAAATTTTTAAAATTAATATAAAATTGGATAGCACGTTTTGAAACTAATTCAATAATGTTTAATTTGTTGGATCAATCCTAATTTTGAATCATTATGAAATGTCATACCAAATGAGAATAAATAATATCAAATTATTATCAAAATATTAAGTTAATATATATTAAAAAATGTCATAAATATACGAAACTTAATATAAAGAAACGAAAGTAAGGTCACAATATGGGGGATTTACAGTTACATAATATTATATTAAGTAAAAAAAAAATTTGCAAGAAATAAGATAAATTGTATATGAATGTTACATTCCCAAATAATGTGGAGATTGAGTGTCATGTCCTCAATGACCAATAAAATAAGAATCAAAATGTCATATAAATCCTACAGGAATGTTAATAAAAATAAAAAATTTAAAAAATTAAAAATAATATTTATTTGTATGTAGCTCCTCTTGAAGACTCTAATGATGGTTATTTTTTCTCGATTGAACCACAATCAGAATTACTACAAATAACAAAAACAAGGCATAAAAAATATTAAATTATTATTTTCATGTTAACTAAAAATATATGAAGGCTAAAATATGGTAAATTAAGATGTGACGTAGCTAAATCAAAGTATTACAAAAAGTACCCAATTGATCATTTAGAGTTACATAATGAAAGTTCCAAATCAAAATAAAATCATTTAAAGAATGTAGATGAATTTGTTAGAATATTGAAATTCAACCTACTAAGGAGATCAATTGTAAGATTTTTTATCATCAAATCAAATGCAAATAAAAAAGTCTTTTAAGGTAAACAAAAGCTAAACAAATAAAAATATTTAAAAAATTATAAAATTGTTCATTTAATTCGATAGGGGACATGGACATGAGTCCAATGTCATTTGTTTTATTTAAGTTGAACATCTTTAGAATAAATTTTAATAATCATAGAAAATAAAAATAAATAATGATAAAAAAAAATTTGTAACATTATGTAAATATATGTTAATGTTGAGATTAGATAAATTAACAAAGTATAGTATAATAAAATCAAAACCATGTAAACGTCACATGAAATGATATTTAGAGTTACAAAGTATCCTAACAAATAGAAAACAAAAATTTTATAAATTGGACAAGTTATATTACAAAGTTACATTATGAGATAGTGAAATGGTCGAATCTTTAAACCTTGATAAAAAAAGGTAAGAATAAAAATGCCTTGATGCCAAATTAATTAAAAAATAAAATATTAAAAAATATAAAAATAAATTTTAAAATGGATTGATCTTTTTGAAACTAGTCCGTCAATGTTTATTTTTTCTTAATTGAACATTATTTGAAATTACTTTCATTGATAAAATTAAATAAGAATAAATAAAAATATATTCATATAATATTGAGTAGGTATATATTAAATAAAAAATGATGTAAATTGATTCTATGCAATATAACAAGATCGAGGCAATGTGATTGTTACTCAATAAAAGATTTAGGGTCACCTAATAATAGAGCTTAATGAAAGGGTAAATTTTCAAAATGTGAGATAAATTGTATGAGAATATTATATTCCACAAATCTAACAGGATCGTCTATAACATCTTCAATCGTCAAGTCACTTATGAATCAAAATCTTGTGATGGCTTCCAAAATAATAAAAAAAGATTAAAAATAAAAATTATTATATTTAATTAGATAGAGCTCATTGACTTAGTTTTATAATATTTCTTTCCTTTTGCTCAAAAGAAGTTGTGTTAAACGTCAATTAACAAAGACAATAACATTAAATAATCTAGCTTTTCAAATATTAAATTGATATGTTTTAAACTTAGAAACAGATAAGAAATCATTAATTAAGGCCAAATCAAATTCAAGTATTAAAAAGATGAGACAAGAGTTAGAGTTTCAATCTAATATAAACAAATTAAAGTGAAAATTTTGAAGAAATGAGATAAATAAAAAGGCAAAGTTGTTTTGGAAAATATTGATAAGATTAAGTGTAACATCCTCTATCATTAAATTACTTATAAAATCAAATATCCCTTTAGCTATTGCAATACAGTAGAAAATAAAGTACTTAAAAATAATAAAATATATTTTATATGGTAGTGCTTCCTGAGACAAGTATAACGATATTTGATTAATTTTGATTGGACTTGGTGAGAAGTTGCTTTAAATTACATTAGTAAAGAAGCAAAAATAATAAATAATATGTTTAATATTATGCAAATATAAATTAAAGCCAAAATGAAACAAATTGAAATGATATAATATTACCAAACCAAAGTGAAGTAAGGTCACATTAGAGGTCATTTGCACTTTCATAGTAATATATATATAAATCAAATAGAAAAATTTGAACAATTGTGTTAATGTTTTTCAAATTTAACAATATTGAGCTTGATGAGATGTGTTCGATAATATTTTATTGTTTGTATAAAACAATATTTGTTTCATCTTGATCCATCATTGTTTGGAATTACAATGAATTATTGAAGAAAATAGGCATGAATAATAAAAACTTTGAAATTCTGATATTAATTAATAATTAATTCATATATAAATTAAATTATTGAAGCAATGAAATATGACAAATTCAAGGACATGTCAAATCAATGTAAAACATAACTGAGATTAATTTAAGCAATGTTATATAATCAAATCAATGTGATTTAGATGTCACACACAAGAGGAGAATTAAACTTTCATAGTAATATAATAACATTAAAGCATAAAGTTTGAGCAAATGACAAAAATTATATATGAAGTTTCATTCCAATATTAAGGAGATAGAGTGTAACATCATAGATCATCAAAATTGGATTTAATCAAAATTTCTCAGAAAATCTTAAAATACATAGTCAGCTCCAATGAATTCTTATTTAGATTGGGCTCACTAAGATATGTCCATCAATGTTTTGTCATGATTTTACCTCATTTGCAATTCTTTTGAATTACTTGAAATAATAAGCATAAATAATATAAAAATTTATTTTTCCATTAACTAAATTTTAATTGAAACTTTAATTCTTCAGTCATGTAACTTGGGCATCTCTCTCATTTGGCTTTATTACATTAGTTTAACACATCTCATTTCAAGTTTAATGTAAATTTACTTAAGATTAAAACAACCAAATATTTTTATTTAAAGTTAATCTTGTTTGTAATTTCTAGTAATTTCCAAAGAAACAAATGTCATTGCACTCATCTTAATGAATTGTGTCCATATAAAAATCCATTTATATTTTTTAAAATATTTTATATTGTTGGTTAGAATGCTTTGTGAGACATTTTGATGAGTACTTAATTTGATTAGTAAGAATGTTAAACATGATCTCCATTGTATTTGAGATAGACACTTTCCTATAAACTTTGTCATTCCTATAAAAGTTTCACTTTTATTTGGTTATATTATTGTATAACTCTAAATCTCCTCTCGTGTGACCTTTACATCATTTTTCAAATTGTTATATTGTCTGGCATAAATTTATCTAATTTTGTTAATAATGTACAATTACTCAATATTAAAATAATAATTAATTATTATTTTTACTTATTTATATAGGAAATTCACGAATTTTGAACGATCTCCATTCATGAAGAAATAATTATAGTTGGACTTGCTCAATGAACTTTATCAATTAAGTTTTTGTTTTAGATAATTAAATGGGTTATTTTATAGGATTTTAAAACATTATGTGATATTTTGATGTGTACATGATCTAGCAATTAAGAATGTTGTGTGTTATCTTCCTAGCAACTTGGAATGAAACTTTCATGTACAATTAATATCAATTCTTCAAATGTTTTCTTTCATTTGGTTATATAATTACAGAACTCAAAATCTCGTATTGAGTGACGTTTATGTTTCCTTGATTTTGTTGTATTACATAGCTTTAATTTTTATTACTTCAACTTTAATATATATTTACTAAATATTAAATTAACATTCATTTTTATTTCTAGTAATTTACTTTGGTAATTCTAGGAAATTGCAAACAATATCATTGGTTTGTCATGTTGAGCTCTTCCTTGTTATATTTTCACATCATAAATTTTAACTATTTTGTTTTGTAGGCTTTTGCCATGCCTTCAACATATTTGAAGTTTTATTTAATTTCATAAAAGACGATTATAAACTCAATAACCTTACCATGTTGTAATGCAACATTCATGTATAATTAATATCATTTCACCAATTTTTTTCTTTGATTTTTTGTATTATTACATAAATTTAAATTTCTACTTTTATGTCATTATCAAGTCGTTGATTTGGATATATTATATTTTATTAACTATTCTCATTTCAACTTTAACATACATTTACCTACTATTAAAAAATTTATTATTTTTTCTTAATTATTTTCGTAAGTAACAATTCCAAATGAGGTCTTATGAAGATGAAACAAATGTCATTGACTTATCTTAACAAACTTCATGCAATTAAATGTTTAAGTTATATATTTTTAAATATTTCGTGTTTTAGCTTTTAGAACTCATTTAACTTTTTAGTTCATATTAATTCTAAATGTGGTTAGATGAAGATGAAAGAAATATTACTGAACGTATCACGATTAGATCTATCAAGTGAAATAATCATTTTAATATTTTCAAACTTTTTACTATCCTAGATTTTTTATTTCGTTAAGAGAAATTTTGACTTGTAAGTTATTTGATGATCAATATTGTGACGCTCATTATTCTCTGTTACATGAAAGCAACTCTTTAATACTATTAATCTTATTTCTACAAATCTTTTACATTCATTTGGTTAAATTACAATGAAGTTCTAATTCTCCTTTTCTATTAAATTTACATGTCCTTCATTAGGTTATAAATATTTAAAATTGAAATATTAATTTATTATTATTACTGATTATTTTTTAGGTAATTTACAAAAATTTTCATAAAGTATGATTGAAATGAAAACATTAGACTTGTCATGGATAGCTTTATCTTGTTGTTTTTTAATTTTTAAATTTTAAAGATTTAATTTTTTTTTTTGGCCTGCTTTTCAAGAAATTTTAGTTTTTACCTTATTTCATGAATGATGATGTTGCACTCGATCACCATACTATGTTGGATTATAACATTTCTATATAATTAATCTTCTTTCATCAACTTTATGCTTCGATTTTCTTATACTACTATGAACTTCAAAATTCCTCTCATGTAAACTTATCATAATTTTGATTTGCTAATATTATATTTCTTGAACTTATCTCCTGAAACAATAATATATACTAATGCAATAATAAAAGAAAAATTATTATTTTTTATGCTTGCTAGAATAATTCATAGCACTTCAAGATGAGGTCAGATCAAGATGAAACAAATAAAATTAGACTCATCTCAACAAGATCTAAGTAATTAAATATTTATTTTTAAATTTTAAAATATCTTATATTTTTAGGTTTTTACCAATATTTATTAGAAATTATGGTTTGCACGTAATTTGATTGTAAAGGAATTGAAACTCTGTCTCATTTGTACTTGTAAAGTAACTTTTTTGTATACTTTATCACCTTTTTGTAATTATGTTTCTTTGGTTTTGTAATATTACTTGTAACTCTAAATCTACTCTCTTGTGAGATTACATCACTTTTACTTTGGTATATTACATTAAGGAAAATAAGAGATAAACTAAATAATGTTATGTTACCAAATGAAGGCACTATAAATGTCAAATAAGAGGACATATAGTGTCGTATTGCAACAGAACAAAGTGAAGACAAAAACTATGAAGAGAAGAGAAATGTCATATGATAAAGTTACACTTCAAGTTATTGAAGAAAGGGGGTGTAACAACCTCAATTGTCAAATCATCTATAAATAAAAGAGACATGTAGGGCATGTCAAAAAATTAGAAAAAATATTAAAAAATATAAGAAAATGAATATTTAATTTGATAAAATTTATTGTGTTAAAAAATATATGTTTCATCTTGGTCAGTTCTCACTCAAAATTACTACAAATTACTTAATTACATAAGAATATATAATTTAAATTTATTATTTTAATATTTAATAAATATATAGTCAAATAAAAATTAGTTATATTAATTTAATATATTGTAACGAAGTCAAAGTGAGGAAAGTGTTACAATAGTGGATATTTAGAGTTAATAGTAAAATAAAGAAATCAAAAAGAAAAATTTGAGAAAATTTGATAAATGGTACAAGAAAATTGTTATCCAATGTACTAATGTGATCATTCTTGATTCCAAATTTATTATAAATCAAAATGTCCCACAAAGCTTGAAGAAGTCTCAAAAAAATATTAAAAAACATAAAAATGATTATCAATCTAGATAGAGCTCATCATGTTTAGTCCATTTAAGTTTGTTTGATCTTAATAAGACCTCATTTCGAATTACTTCGAATTATAATACAAAATTAGAGTAAATTATAATTTTTAATATTATGTAAATATATATTAAAGTTTAAATGAAGTAGATTGAAACAATGTTTATGTAGCATAAAATAAAGAAATTATAGAAAAATAAAAACTGAGATCCATTACAAGGTCTCAATCTAGAATCAATAAAGCCAAAGCTTTTCAAAATTTAAAACATGTATTGTAATTTAAAGAACATGGAAATGATACACTTGTAACGTAATGACTCATCCATACAACATCATTAGTGCACAGTTGGTGCTACAATGAAGAATGTGCCCAAATTTTTGGTGAATATTTTTAAGAAGTAGGTGGGATGTATCCTTTTATTATTTAGGCATAAAATTATTCAAGATGTTAGTAGAAAGCTTAGTTTTTTATTAAAGAATGACATGGACATGAAATTCTCCTTATGTTTGGTACAAGTATGATGATGTATTGACAAAACTTGTATGGGCATAAAAGTCTTCAAGAAGTATGAAGCTTTCTTTTTGTTTTCAATAATTACTTATAGTCTCATATTCAAAAAATTGGTGAGTTAGTTGTGACCAGAGTAAGTGCATTGCTTTGTGGCTTGAGTGCTATGATGGCTTGGTGGCCCCCTCTTAGGTTCACATTAGCATGAAATCTTTGTTTTCTTTGTTTTTTTTGGACTCTACCCCACTTCTTTGAAGTGTTTTTACTATACATTCCACTCCATGATCACCCTATTCTCTCTCCATTTACATCAATTTGGTATTACAACAATGATCCTCATAATTTTTTTGGGGGAAAAAGGAAATTCCAATTGTGTCATCAAATCAAATATTGACTTTTGGCACTTGACTATTCATTAAGCCTGACTAAAGGTAGGATCTTGCCCTTTTGGATTATAGTTATTTTTTTATTTAGAAGTTCTCTTTAAAAAGTTTTACTAGCATGGCTTGCTCCACTTCTTTGAAAATTTTATTTTGATCCCAAAACATTGGCAAATTTATTTAATAAAACAAGTGATTATCCTTTAAACATACCATTATCCCTATTGAGTACAACTTGTAATGAAGTAGTCTAGTTCGTTAATCCTCCCATAGAATGCTAATCCTTTCATGAAATTTTAATGAATGACCAAAAAGAAATTTTTTTATTACTATAAATTATTTGCTTTAGCTTAAACCAATTTGTTGCTTACTTATCACCTTTATATTACAAAAGGAAATTCTAAAAAAAGTTTTTTTTTTTCAATCAAATCATTCTTTTTTTTCCTATCCTTAGATATTATTTCAATTTTCTTGACAAAAAAATTTTTTTCTTTTTTTTTGGTTTCTTTTCACATTATATAATGCATCCCAAATGTACAATAATTGACTAAAACAAATAGATTAGAATAAGACATAAATCTTATAATTAAACAACTTTAGAAGTCCCAAATTAAAAACTTAAATAATTTTTTTTCACTCATTGCTTATGTTGCAGCCTTAACTACAAGTCTTATAAATGCAGCCAACTGCCCCTTCTTGGTACAACTTGGTACTTCATATGAGGTGGAAGTTAATAACCAACATAAGTATTATGTGCTTTAAAGTTAGCATGATGATAAATTACACCACAAAGATTTTAATTTAGAATTTTACAAAAGGTATAAGATATAAGCACAAAAATTTGATAAGGTCTAGGATGAAAATAAGTTCTTAAACTATCACAATAAAATAGAAAACTTCTATAATTGTATAGGATGAATGAAATGAAAGAGTTACTTCTATAAAATTAAAACTTATTAGTCATGCAAAAATTTATTGCTCAAACCTTTGTGTAAAAAAGGAACAATCGGGTAAAAGAGTAATGAGTTGGATAAAAATTAAACAAATATTAAGAACTAAAGTATTGCACAAGGCATCATGAAAAGGAACTTCAATGACAATTCATTATGATATGTTAAGGATTTTTAAGCAAGAATGATTACTTGAATCAACTTGATGATTTCGGTGCCAAGACATACCACATTTGTAATCATTGAATATTAACAAATAAATTTATCTTAGGCTTATGCTTAGAATTTAGAGTAGTGGTTTAACTTCATGGCCCACAAACTTTAGAGGTTGCTTTTTATCTCACCTAATTAGTAGAAAGATATAAAAGACTATATCTTCTATTAAAATGATTAAAACATTACACTTCTTAACAAAAGAATAAAATCACTCCAAATTCTAGCACAACATAAAATAGCTCTTACAATACAAAAAGCTACACATCTTACCCCTGTAAGAGTTATCTTAAATATTGTAAATAAAAAGGCAAAGACTTAGTTTACTTTAAATGTCATAAACATAGTGAAATGCATTGTAAATTAGAGCAAAAGTCTTATATTGAAGATCAAATTTTTTTGAATGAGAGCTTATGGTAGATGATAATGAACACTTAGTGATAATTATATACCTAACATTGCCTAAAGCTAATGTATGGGATTGAAGGGGGAAAATATATATTTAGCATGTTTGTCACATGTAAAGAGAAGAGATGTAGATATGATAGAGATGATGTCTAAAAGAATAAGTCCTTGCTCACGATGTCTAAATGCCTTATTTTATTAATATTAGGTAGCTTTAAAGACAAAGTGTAGTGCGATGTCTTGCACATGGACATAACACATATCTTACATGGAATACCATGGCTTTATGATATGAATGTCATTCTTTATTGTAGAGAAAATACAAAAGCATTCAAGTTTAATAACAAAACTATCAAATTACCACCCTTAAAACCATTGGGCAAGCCTGTAATCCATGGAACCCATCTTGAAATGCAACCTATAAAACCACATCAAATATGACAAAAATAAAAATTAATTACCTTATTAAGAGATTATTTGTGTATGCCTAGACTTGTAATGAATATTACCAAACAGGTTTTTAAAAGCTTAAGTAAAAAATTTTCTAATCCAAAGACATTTTTCATCATGCATGTCAAAGTTGTTAATAAACTCAAGATGGATACATCTCATACACATTTGATACTTGACCTTCTATCTAAATTTAATTTCATTACTCTTGAGAAGCTTCTTAAAGTGTTACCTCTGATGCAAGACATCCAGCATGCCATTGACCTTATAGGATCTGAATTGCCAAATCTTCCTCATCGTCAAATGAACTTAAAAACATGATTGCTAAAATTACAAGTTTATGAACTTCAAAAATTTTTCTTACACGAAAAACTTAGCTCATGTGCAATTCTTGACTTTTATTTCCCAAAGAGAATAGCTCATGCTGTATGCTTATTGAAAGTAGAGCCATTAAAAATGTAATAGAACATTGATAATCCATCTCATGACTACATGAGTTATTAGTCGTATTTCTTGTTCAAACAACTTCTCAAAAATAGTCCACCATATTTGCCACCATTATTAAAAATATATCAATATACAAAGAAAGTTGAATCATAGATTTGCAAAGTGGACTGAATACTTACAATATATTCTTTTGTACAAAAAATAAATTTGGAAAAGATAACGAGCCTAATGATGCACTATTTGGAATAACTTTAGTAAACACTTTCGTGGAATTATAGATCATAAGATTTGATTTTGTTAAGGATGATTAATTAGTTTGTAAGGACCTTAGTAATATGTATAATGATGTAAAACTTAAATCGTTCACTATTTGTGATAGTAATGCTTGTATAAAAGAGTACTTATTTATAGTAATATAATTAGGCATCCTAAACACATCACTTATAAAGTTCTATTAATTATAGAATTAAATTTTGGAGTAATCAACATAAGTTTAAACAAAACTATTGACTTGATTGAATCTTGATTCTGTTGGCCTTTTGCAAAATGAGCCATCCATTAAATTGTTTCTCATTACTGCTCATGTAATCAAGTAAGAAGTAACAACGATGTTATATAACCCAAACTATTTTGTATGAACTTTAGGAAGACCTCTCAAGATTGTTCATCTTATGCTTATCGAAAACATAATGACATCTTGATAGCATTTTTATAGATGTTGATAATTTTTCAAAAATGGTACTCCATATCATGTTCTAATGGAAATGGTACTTGAGATATTGCAAAACATTTTTTTGGGAGATAATTTGGTTTTTTTGTCTTGTCTTCAACTATTTTCTCTAATCATGATGTTGGATTTGTCTCTTACTTTTGGAAAATACTTTGGAAAATTTTTGGAACACAACCTCAACCCTTTTCAACCTCTCATCCTCAAATTAATGGATAAATAAAATTTATTAATCATTTATTAGGATAGCATCTAAGATGTCTTGCAATAGAGAACAAGGAACTTGGGAATTGCACTTATATACATCAAAATTTTCATGTAATTTTATTTTCTCAAAAATAACTAAGAAAACACAATTTAAAATTATTTGTGGATAAAATCTGAAGTTTCTTGTTCACATTTGTGACATGCCTATGCTAACATTTTCAATTCAATTTTTATTATTACATATGGTTTTCAATCAAAGCTTAATGAAATGAAAGAATACTATAAATAATAAAATTTTCTTCCGTTATGATCAAACCACACATGAAAATAATATAAATTAACAAAGAAAATAAACAAACTATTTAATAAAATATACTTTTAATATTAGGTAAAACAATTTAAGATGAGATAAACTAAAAGAGTGTAATATAACAAAATAAAATGTGATATAAAGGCCACACAAGTGGCTAATTAGATATTCACTATAATATCCCCAATCAAAACAAACAAATTAAAGAAATGAGAAAATTGTATTGGAAAGCTACATTATAGCAAATTAACTAGATTAGGTTTAGCATGCTTGATAATGAAATTAGATAGATAGATAAATTTCAAATAAAGAATGCTAAAAACATAAAAATTAAAAAATATAAAAAAGTTAAAATCAATATCTGGTTAGGTAAAGCTTGTTGAGACTTGCAAATTTTATCTTGATCGAACATAATTTGAAATTATTACAAGTTAAAAAATTAAATAATCATAGAAAATTATTATTATTATTATTAATGTCAAGAAAACTTATGTTATAACCAAAATGAGATAAATTGATGCACTACAATAAAAAACACAAAATGATGTTAAACTCAAATTAAAGGAAACATAGAGTTATGATGTATTATTACTTAATCAAAGCAAAAAATTTTACAATAAAAGTTAAATTTTGAAGAGAAAGTTGCATTTCAAGGGAATAAGGAGATTACAATGACATCCTCATTCATGAAATAAGGCATATGCTAAAACCTCTCATAAAACATGTCAAACCTTAAAAAAGAAAATCTCTAAAAAATATGAAATGAATATTTATTGGAATAGAGTTTGTTGAGATGAGTCTATTGATATTTGTAATATATTGATCAGACCACATTTAAAACTTCTTTAAATTATAAAAATAGTAGAACATAAATAATGATAAATTTATTTGGTAATATTAAATAATTATGTGTTAAAGTAACAATGTATAAAATTTAAACAACATTAGATAAGGAAATGAAAGTGATGTAAAGGTTGCATAAAAGGAGAATTAAAGTTTCATGCATGCATAATCTATTCAATGTGCAAAATTTAAAGAAATGAGACGGTTTGAAAGGCAAAGTTGAGTTCCATGATACTAAGAAGATCATGTATAACATCCTCTGTTTCCAAATAATGCACCAAAATGTCTCATGAAGCATCACAAAACCTTACAAAATAGAATATTTAGAATAGCAAAAAAAAAACTTTTAAGTACATAATACTCATCAAGAAAAATTACTACAAATGACTAAAATAAATGTGCATAACTTTAACAAAGGATCTTACTTTACTAGATAAGCAAATATATATTAAAGCTAAAATTAGATAATAAAAGTGATGCAATATGATAAAATTATAATGATATAAAAGTCACACAATATTAGATTTAAACTTAGACAATAATATATATTAATAAATACTAAATGTTTAATGAAATAAAAGAAAAATTATATGAGAGTTAATTTAATGATACTTAGTACATCAAATCCCACATTGTTGATAATCAAATCAAGTACAAATTGAACTCATCTGTAAAATATGCCAGAACATTTGAAAATAAAATTTTAAAACAATTATTAAACAAAATATTTACTTAGATGGAACCCATAAAGTCAAGTGAAATTGGATTTATTTCACCATAATTAGACCTCATTTTGAGTTACTATTAATTAACAAATTTAGAAATAGCATGTAAATATAAATTTATATTATAATATCAAGTAAATATATATTAATGATAAAAGGACATAAATTTAAACACTATATGCAAGACAAATCAATGCGATGTAAAGTTCACACATTAGTAGATTTAGAATTATATTTTGTTATAACCAAATCAAAGAAAAAAATTTGAAACAAGGTGATAAATTAGATAAAAAAGTTGTATTCGATGAAAATAAATAGATCATATCTATCCTCAGCCCCTAAAGTTGATTTGAATAAAAAAGTCTCATAAAGAATGCTAAAGCTATAGTAAATAAATTCTTTAATGATATTGAAGATGAATATTTAATTAAATAAATCATGTGGAGATCAGTCCAACGATGATTGTTTTGTCATAGTTGAACCTTTTTTTGAATTACATAAAATTACAAAAATAGAAAAGTATGATTAATTTTGAATTCTTATTCTAACGTTAAGTAAAAAATATTAAAACCAAAATGGGATAAACTAAAGCAATGTAGAGTGGTAAAGTGGTTCTAGAGTTGAGAGATTATAAGGTATATGGACATAGGTTCTGGAGTCAACATCATGGGTTCATTACTCAGTTTTTGTTTGCATAGGTTATTTCTTATGACTAGTGAGTTGACAAAAGTAATGACATTGAGCGTTAGGTAGGATGAGGTGGCAAAATAACATTGGTGACGATGGACAACTGTTGATAACAATAGTCCTAATGCTTAATTTAAGTCATTTTATTTGAAATTTTGCATTTGCAAAAATTTTAGCTATTACAATAATTGCATATATTTGTTTCTAATAATAAATTATTTATAAAAATGCCAACTATATTACAAATAATTCAAAGTAAAGTTTAACTAAATGAACTGAATGCAATCTAAAATTTGTTGAAGATATAAGCTAAAATATAACAATAAACAAGTCAACTATAGTCAAACCCCAAAAGTTATTGATAATGGAAACTAAATGTAAGTAGAGCCAATCCTAGCATTAATCAAAGTCCAAATAAGGCCAGTACACCTCTAAGCTAAACTTTTGTAAGATCTACTTGTTCTTGTTGCCACACCATCTCTTGTCATTTCTCTGTTACTTCCACAAATGGCTCCTCTATCTCTTATCACTCTTCTATTTCCATTCTTCCTATCTCTGCACTCATTCTTCTCCATCACTCGCTTAATCTCTCTTTCATTTTGTCTCATTATCTCTTTATTTATCTTCTCTCTCTCCTTTATTTTTATTCCCTTTTCAGTCTTATTTAATCCAACCTCACTTCCTCTTTTTCATCTTTTCTCTCTTTATTTCACTTTAACTTCATTGATCTCTACAAAATGTCAGACATTTATCTCTTTGTTTAATTGTACCAAGCTATGTCCCTCTTTTTAAAAATCTTTCTCTCTCTATTCTTTCTATCTCCAGCTTGCCACTTTTTGTCATTTCTCTCTCTTTTCTTTTTTCTCTTTCTCATATATCCTCATCAATTATCTATCTCACTCATTACATATAATCTCTCATTTTTTCTTTTCTCACCTCTCACTCTTCACTACAGTGATCAATCGAAAAGTCCCCCACTTCGATTCACCCTTTATCTACTTTCTCTCATCTCCCTTCTTCTCTAGTCCTTAACCATTGCCTTTCCCATTTTGTCTAATTAAAATACTCATCATATCACTTTGTCTATCTCACTTAAGCTTTTTGTCTCCTAGCAACTTAATCAATCTATGCCTCTTCTTGGATTCTTGATTAATCTTTATCTCTTTTCTCTCTTGCTCTTTTTTAATTTCTTTTCTTCAACTTTCTCATTCTATGCATTCTCCATGTCTCTTTTGTTCCTGCTACAATTTCAGTGTGCATGTCTCCAATAATTTTTTTACATCATACTCTTAGATTGTATCCATCAATCAATTTGCTTCTTTTCTATCTTAGTTTAGTTATTTATTTTTTTGTATTTTGGACTCTCACATCGCCCACTTTCTTATTTATCTATAAACTCTACCACTTCATCTACTATTTATTAATTTTATTTCTCTATATCATTAACACTTTTTTATTATAGTTCTAATATTTTTCTAGTCCAACCCTACCTCTATTCAGTTTTTATTCTCCATTCTTTCATCTTTTTACATCTATTTATCTTCTATATCTAGAAATTTGTCCCATTCTCGACATCTTTTAGTCTCCCATTTCTAAAGAACCTCTATTTTTATCTCTATTTTTTTTTCTCCATTAACATTTTCTTCTATTGATCTCTCTGCTTCTTGCCTATCTCTCATATCTATAGGTCACTCCAATCTCTCTCTTCCTTGTCTGGCATTCTCTGCCTTCCATTGTCCCCTCTCTTTTTGTCTTCCTATTATAATCATCTATCACACTCCATTTATCTTTACTTACCTCGTCGTATTTGTCTCTCCAAATTACAAATTTTTCCATTCAATCTCTAACACACCCAATTTTTCTTTTGCTTTATATTTTTTTAATTATCTTTTTATTATATGTTTCACTTTGTATATCTCAATCTATCACTTCCTTAATCTTCTCTCACTCACTCACTATTTCTCTTTTCTATCTTATCTTCTCTCTGTATTGCTTCGCTCTTTCTTGTTGTTTCCCTTCCTTCTAGAATGTTCTCTTAACATAACTCATTTCTCCTATCATTTATATTATCCATTAACACTTTTTCTTATCATTCATTTTTTCTTTCTTGCATTATTAGGTCTCTTTATCTGTTTTATTTTCTCTCGCATGTCTCATATCAATTTATAGATCACTTCTCTCTCAACTCTGCATATCATCGATCTATCTTTAATTTTTTGTCCATCTCAACCTTTTATTTCGATTGGTTTTCTCTTTTTTATCTTCCTCTCTTTATCATTCATTCAGTTTGTCTAACTCTTATCTAAATATTCTCTATATCTTCTTTGACTTCTCTAACCCATTGTTCTTTTTCTCTTTTTATTCAAAATCTTTATCCCTTCCACTTTTTTATTCTTTAATTATTTCAGACTTTCTCTCTAACAAACCCTTTATTCCATCTCTTATCCTTCTCTCTTTCTCCACTCTTTCACTTCTCCCTTTCCACCATTATCATTTTTCACCATATTTTAGCTCGTTCTATCTCTCTTTCTCTATCACTTATATTCTCTAATATCTATCTCTTTCCCTCTTCCTCTTACAACTCTTTCTCTCTCCCTCTTTTGTCTTTATTCTTCTCTATAAAATTTGTACATTTTCTCTATGGCACCCATCAGTAGCACATAACTCATAGTGTACTCATTATTTTTACGATTTGTCATTATGACTATAACAAAATTTAAAAAATAGTAGTTAGAAGAAGTCAAAATTAAAAATAATAATAAGAGGAACAACAATTGCTAACTAATGTTTCTCAAAATCTAAAAAGTATGTTAATTTCATATTGTTGTTATACGAAACAATTTATTTTTTTAGCAATAATCAATTCAACTAATAAAAGTAATTTAGCTATTTATTACGTGTATTGTTATAATAAATAGTAATGATAACATAAATTAAGCAAAAACAATAACCTACATGTAGCTAAATTATTAAATTATTTAACAATAGTAATCATAATAATTATAATTTTAATATGTATTAATTAATAATGACAAAATTGGCAATAAGATTTCTCTTTTAATTTATAGTTAATAATTATGATGAGACAATTAATATAATACAAGAATTGTAATATTATTGATTTATTATTAATAATCACAATGAATTAAATAACTAATTCATTTTTTATAAAAATAATAACTATAAATAAAATTTAATTTAAATAAAAACTAAAATCAATGAAAAATAATAAATAAGTTTATTAGTGACTATAACTCATTAAGTTTCTTTAAGCTTTTCATCAATAATTTTAGTAAAAAACATTTATTTGCTCTTTTGCTTAAACAACTATTAGCAATTATATATTGTTCATTATTTTCATTTTCAAAATTAAAAATAATTTGTATAAATAACTATTAGATACTTAAGATCAAAAATAAAAATTAATTCTAATTATTTTTTATTAAAAATAAAATAATAAAATACTTAATTATATTTTTTTTTACGTGTAATATATTTAAATTATTCAACTCAGTTTTAATATAAAATAAACAATAATTATAATAATAAGTATTATTGATAATAACAAAATATATTTCATAAATAACAATAGTTTATAGTTATTTTATTCTCTATTTCTCCACTCACTCCCCTCTATACCTCTCATTATCATTGAATTAATGTCTTTCTATCTTTTTCTTAGAGTCCTGTGTTATGTCCTACACCTTGTCTTTCTTTATCTATTTATATGACTCTTTACTTAATTTTTTTTTTTGTATTAATGAAATTGTTTTTTTTCATCTTCCCATCTCTTCATGACTCTTCACTTTCTCTCATCTCCCTATCTCTTGGTCCCACTCTTCTAGACTGAGCTCTCCTTCACAAAATGTTTCTTTCTATACTATTTCTCACACAATTTTATGCCACTAATTTCCCATTCTTCTCATCTCTTAATTAATTCTAACCCTTTTCATTATGTTTTTCCCTCCTCCCTCTATCTTCTTTTTTTATCTTTTCTCTTTTTTGTCACAATTTGTTCCACTTCAAATCTCTTCTCTATCACCATCACAATTTGTACACTATCTTTTCATTTTCCTTTGTTTCCCTAGGTCCTCTTATCTATATATAATCATAAAGTTATCATCTTTATCTCCATATTCTTACTTTACCTAACCTTAGTTTTCTCTCCACTATCTCTTTGTAAGGCTTACTTATACTTTAAACATCTCTGCATTCATTACTATCACTCAATGCCATCTCTCACTATGAATCTCCTTCTCACTTTATCTTTCTTTAAGTCTATAAGACTCAACTTCAATATAAGTCTTTATTTCTCTATACTCTCACTTCCACATTAAATCCCTTTCTTCACTAATTTTTATAATTCCCTTTCCCTCATCTATAATGCTCTCCCTCATTTCATTTCATTCATCCTTTAACTTGCTCTATTTTGTCTCCTTTTGTTTGCCCTCTCATGTCTGTTATCCCTTCTCATTATTTCATTCTTTTTATCGTGTTCCTCAATCACTTTACCCTTTTTCATTACGGTACAATCATTGTTCTTATCTTTAACCATATCGCTCAATCTGTTAGACTATTTGATTCTTTATCCTTCTTTTTATTTTTCTATCTCTCACTTCCCTATCTTTTGTATTTTACTACATCCCTGCCTCTCTCTTTTCATTGTCCCACAATCACTTTGTCATTTTCTCTACTCACTCGATGCTCTAGTTATTCTCTTTGTGAACCTTTTCTCAAATCTCTTCTTGACCTTAAACCTTATCTCTCTTCTCTCTTGTTTTTAAAAAAAAATAATCTTCTATACTTCATCTTGTATTCCTATCATTTTCTTCTCTTTGTCTTCTTATGTTTTCTCATCTTTGGCTTAATCTCTATCTTTCCCCACTCTCCCTTTCATTTTACTAACTCTCTCAAAGACTATCACTCTTAGTCTCTCTTCTTTCTTTGTCTTTCCTAGCCTCTTAATCTCTTTTTATATATTTCTCTAAGCTCCTCATACCATATTCATATCTCAATGCCTTATTTCATAGTCTATTGATGTTCTTTACCACTCTCTGTTAGTTTCTCCTTTTAATAGAGTCCATCGTTCTCCGTTGTCCTCTGCCTCACTCTCCTTCTCTCACTTCTCTCTTTCTTTTATTTCTTTATTTTTCTATCTTTGGTTATCTTCCATGTCTTCTTGTTCTACTCTCTCATTATCATCCTCTTCTCTTCCCTTTCTTTTGCATATTCCCACTATTACCTCATTATGTTATCTCCTTTTTACTCTTTATAAATCACAATTATCTATCTCTTTCACCAACCATTTTTTAATTGTCCCTTTATCTTTTCACTAATCCTTTTTTGAGAAATTTCTTTCTTGTTACTTGCCCAATGTTTGTCATCAATTTATAATAAGAAAAAGAGAAAGAAGAAAAAAATAAAAGAAATAAGAATTAAAAGAAGAAAACCCACAAAACAATAGGAGATAGGAAAAAATAATTACATAAATAGTTACAAATTATTTCAAATTAGACAAAAAAAATTTTTGAGCAATAAATTTTTTCTTTAAGAAGAAAAAAATCTACAAACAAAGACAATACTTAGGGAAAATATCAATTTTGAAATTGACAAAATTTAAAAATTATCTAAAAGTAAAAGATATTATACAAATAATAAGTAAATATTACAAAATAACTAATGCATTGTAACCATTATAATATATGTTAATAGTAAAATTTTTCTGATATTTGTAATTATTTTATTATTTATTTGATGTAATTATGCAAACAATAATAGAAATAATTATTATTTAGATTTATTTAATTAATATAATAACTTATAACAAATACTAATAATAAAAATAATAGTTAGAAACATTAGAATAACCATAAAATCATTAATTATAAATAAAATAAATTATTAATTTTTGAAATTATTATTACTATATTTCTCCATAATTTTGAATAAAATTTGAAATTAATTATTATTAGTGAACAATATTAAATTTTTTCCTCTATATTCATTAATCTTAGTCTTCTCATTCTATATCTTCTTATTCCTTTTCTGTTTATATTACTTGTTCAAACGTTTTTTGTTTAATCTACAAACTACACTTATTCTCCTCATTTTCCTTCTTATACTTCTTTTTCTTCTTTTACTCTTATTTTCCTTATTGTTCTTCTCTTATTCTAATTCCTCTTAATACGTTTTTCCTTTTTATGCCCACACTTCCATGATAAAAAATTCATGCATATGCTCTCATGTTTTTAATTATATTATTCTTTTAGGATTAAAAAAAATTAAACAAGAATTCATTCTCAATAATTATCTTGATCATGTTCTTATTAAAGGGCTCTTAATAAATATTTTTATTAAAATGTTAGGAAGATTAATCATTTTAAAGTTAAGGGAAAGATAACAATTGATTTTAATAATTATTTGCAAATCCTAAAATATTACTTTTTAATATTTTACGAAAACTACTTAATATATATCGAAAAATTATGTAATAACTAATGATGGAGAATAAAACTATAATTTTTTGATAATGGATATCTATGAAGATAATATAAATTTTGACACATAATTATCAATATAATTATAATAAATGAAAATAATAATTTTTTTTTATTTTAAATATGATGAATTACATATCATAATTAAATTAAAATATATATAATTAAAAATAAAAGTAGTATGTATAATTATTAATGAATTTCATTTCACAGTTATGGATAAAAAGTTTGCTACTGAATGAAAGCTTACTATAAAAACTATTATTTGATATTAATTATACTACTTATAATAGTTTCTAGTAGAGCAAAAATCATAGCAATGATATTAATTCATGATCTAAGTCATTATTAGTCAAACTTATAATAGGATTGTAATCATAAAGTTGAAGAATCATTCTACTACATTTAAATAATGTCATTAACAATTCTTAATAATTAATATAAAAAAATTTATTAATAACAATATCATTAAAAAAATTTAAAAAATTAATTAACAAAAATTATTTAATTTTAACATCAATATAGAGGGTTATAGCCATTATAGAACTCAAACTAATTATTAACAATTAAAATGAATAAAACTATGCACCATTTTACATTAGTAATAAACTATTCTAATAAAGGCAATTTAGTTTATAAATAAAAAATAAAATTTAATCTGCTTTAAGAAGTAACAATACACATTTTTTCACTATTGAAAATAAAATTTTATGAAATGAAGTTTTTAAATTTCTAAACATTTTTCATTGTTTTGTTATTAATAATTATTTCTTTCTTAAATCTCATTAAAAATAATAATTATAATTAATTAATAGAATTTTTTTATAATTATTATAATTAAAAAAATAACTATTATCTTTTAACATTAATCTTATATTATTATGAAATATATGATGTGAAGGTTATAATTTTTTAGTAAACAAGAAAAATAAAGAGATAATAAAAAAATATGAAAAATAACAATGGCAAAAATAAATCAGAAAACATGAAGAATCAAAATTTAAATTATTTATAATATTTTTATTATAAACAGCAATAATTATGTTATCAAATAAATATAATAAATCAAATAATAATGCAACAATTATATAAAATTAATAATAACTATGTCATATTAAAAACACTATCAATTCAATACTAATAATAACAATGGTATTAAATATTTAATAATATTACTCTTATAATAACAATTATTAGAATTTTAAAAATTTAGTATAGAATATAGTTAAAATAAACATTATATGTAATTATTGTTATTGTAATAATGGAAAAATAGCTATGATTTAATAAATTATTGCTAATAATAAATAATAACTTTTTTTATAAAAATAGTCACTATTATTAGTAATCATAGAAATTTGTTAATATTTAAATAGTTGCCTTTTAATTTCGTATGTTAATATTATGAGTATAAATAATAGAAAATTGTAAAATTATTAACTTCAAAAAAATTTTTGTGAAACTTAAGTTGTTGTAGTGTTGTTAATTTCATTATAATAAATTACTTAGCATATTTATTTTTTAGCAAAAATAGGTAGTAAGAAGTATAACAAGAATATTTTTTTAAAATTATAATTTAAATTATTATTCTCAAGAATTGATTGTGATTAATAAAATGGCTAATGACATGAACATAAAAAGTACTTTTTTAATCCTTGTTATTATCAAGGTTTCACTTTTCAATAATTCATATAATAATAATAATAATAATTAATGATGTCAATAATTATTAAATATTTTTATTATGAGAAACGTATTATAATTGAAATGAGAAGACATTAGTTATAGGAATTATGAATTAATGGTTATAGTTTATTAAATTTACTATTAAATAATAATAATAATAAATTATTTACAATATTGTTATACTTTATTAATGGAATTTGAAATTATCAGAATAAAAATTAAAAAAATTGTGATAAGAATTATTTCATAAATTAGAAAATGTCATTAAAAAGTATTATAACTTGAATTAATAACCACAATAATTACAAAGCAATATTATTATAATTATTATTTTCCCTAATAATTGTTATTCTTAATGTTGTAATAAATAATCGCAAAGAATATTGAAATTATTCTAAAAAAACAAATTTCTTAAATGTTGTTGATATAATTGTATTTTCGTATCAGATTGTGTATTTTTTTAATTTATTGCTGTTATTCCTTCTAAGCCTTTATCATCTTTCCTCACCCATCATCTCACACTAACTAGTTCATTTCTTTATATTAGTTTATCAAACATTTACCGTTTCTCTCGCATTAGATGTATTTGTCTCTCATAAAAATCTCTATAAAAAACTTTATCATAATTTCCTCACTTTGATCTATCTTCTTTTTCAATCTTGTGTTTCTTTAACTTCATGTCCCTCTTTCTACCTCTTCTTACACTCTTTTTGGCTCATTGTCAACATGTCTGTGCAAGTGTCTTCCTCTTCACCCCTATATTAGTCTCTTACACTTGTTATTGTTCTTTATCTCTTTATTTTTTTCTAGTTGCCCCTCCATTTTGATTTAGATATTCTATCACTTTTAATGTCATTCTTTTGTATATTCTCTCTTACATGACTAAACTCTTCACATCTTGTTTGACTTCATCTTCTCTCATTCTCATAATCACTCACTCTCCTCTCTCTTTTATTCTCTCTTCTCATCTCTCGTTATAGTTTCAACACATTTCTCATTATCTTTTGCTCTATATTAGCCCTCACATTCTCTAACAAGCATTGCTCAAACTCTTCCACACAATCACTCACTCTTTTATCCATTTCTTAAATACTCATTCTTCTCTTAATCTCATCTTCTCTAACACTTGCCCCACCCATCACCCTCTACACACTTTTTATCTTCCATCCCACCCTTTTCATACCTTTCTTTTATGTTATATGTTGTCTCTTTAACTTTTCCACACATTATTTATTCCTTTAGTACTATTCTTGTTATTCTTTTTTTTTAATTTCTTATTCTTCCTTTTCCACTTCATTTTCTTCTTCTTATTCTTTTTACTCCTCAACATATCCATCATTCATTTTAAATTTTTTATCATGTATGTCATTTTTTCTTCTTCACCATTTCTACTTCCTATTGTATTGTTAGTCTTTATTTTCTTAATTTATTCTTGTATAATTTTTTAATAATTATTTATTTTTGTCTTCTCAATCTTTAGAACATAACTAATTCTTTTTTGGGAAGTCATAATTTAAATCATGATATTCTTTTAAAAAATTAGAAAAAATGGAGGAATAACGTACCTATAATAGAAGTCTTTAGAATACTCTTAAAATAAAATTATAAATTTTTATAATATTTTAATTATTAAAAAGATTATTATTTAAAAATTTTCTTTTCAATCTTAAGATTTGTCATGAATAGAATGATCTTTTTTACATTCTCTCTAATTATTTATTTTTCATATTAAATTTATTTTCTAAGAATAATTATAGTAATATTAATTTTAATTATTTAAATTAATAATTAATTTTAATTCTTATATTAAACTTATATCATAATTGTTATGATACTAATCTTTTATATGTACACAATTACTAAAGAAGTTTTTATTCTTTGATGCAAACAATAGTAGCAACAATTGTTCTTATCTATAAACTTTTAACTATTATTAACAATAATTGCTTATTGTTATACGTAACTATATTAATAAACAATTGCTTACACAACTAGTTCACAATTATTTAAAAACAAAAATGGTAATAAATTTAAATGATAATTACACTAACCAATAATTTTTTTTTCATAATAAATTGTAAATTAATTAACATATTATCAAATAGTATGAATAATTATTTAATTTTCCTAACATAGTTCACTTTAATTGGTCAAGATAAATTGAAAGGAAAAAATAATAATTGTAATAGTTACAATCATTACTATTCATAATTATTAAAAATTATTATAAAGGACTATAATTGTAACTGAATCTTGAAGATGGGATCAAATGTTGTGTAATTTTTAAGATTTGTCTTGTAAATTGATCTTGTTAGTGGCATTTTTTCTTGATATTTATTCATCCCTTAAAATTAAATTTATTTGCGTCTTAATATAACACAAAATCCTACTATATGCATCGATACAAGATAATATGAGAAGAATCTTTACGCATAAATTCCTCAGAAAAAATGTAAATGTCACCTATTTCTTCTAAGCTTATACAAATTTATGCACTAAATGAATTTAGCAAACCAGAATTGCAAAATTGGAAGTGGAAAGTTGGGAAAAACGTTGACTTCATGTAAGTACATCCGTTATAATGTATTGTACATGATGTTGGCATTTGCTAGGTAAAGAACCAATCCCTGAAATAGAGGACTATGTATAGTATACATTTCTTTAGATATTGTTCATCAGGCTTTGACATGCAACATGTTGTGTCAAATGCAAAAATATGTCTTATTTAAATAAATGGAAATAAATGGAAATGCGTCGTATTTCATTCAAACTAAACCTACAATAAGAGAAAAATTTGGACAACAATAACCAAGCATCAAGTCTTAATAATTATTTATTTTTGTCTTCTAAATCTTTAGACCATAAGTAAATCTTTTTTGGGAATTCTTAATTTAAATGATGATAGTCTTTTCAAAAATTAGAAAAATTGGAGGAATAACGTACCTATAATAGAAGTCTTTAGAATACTCTTACAATAAAATTATAATTTTTATGATATTTTAAAAATTAAAAAGATTATTATTTAAAAGTTTTCTTTTCAATCTTAAGATTTTTCATGAATAGAATGATCTTTATTATATTCTCTTTAATTATTTATTTTTCATATAAATTTATTTTCTAAGAATAATTACAGTAATATTAATATTAATTATTTAAATTAGTAATTAATTTGTAATTCTTATATTAAGCTTATATCATAATTGTTATGATACTAATCTTTTATATTTACACAATTGCTAAAGAAGTTTTTATTCTTTGATGCAAATAATAGTAGCAACAATTGTTCTTATCTATAAACTTTTAACTATTATTAACAATAATTGCTTATTGTTATACGTAACTATATTAATAAACAATTCCTTACACAACTAGTTCACAATTATTTAAAAAAAAATGGTAATAAATTTAAATGATAATTACGCTAACCAATAATTTTTTGTTTCATAATAAATTGTAAATTAATTAACATATTATCAAATAGTATGAATAATTATTTAATTTTCTTAACATAATTCACTTTAATTGGTCAAGATTAATTTAAAGGAAAAAATAATAATTGTAATAGTTACAATCATTACTATTCATAATTATTAAAAATTATTATAAAGGACTATAATTGTAACTGAATCTTGAAGATGGGATCGATTGTTGTGTAATTTGTAAGATTTGTCTTGTAAATTGATCTTGTTAGTGGCATTTTTTCTTGATATTTATTCATCCCTTAAAATTAAATTTATTTGCGTCTTAATATAACACAAAATCCTACTATATGCATTGATACAACATAATATGAGAAGAATCTTTACGCATACATTCCTCAGAAAAAATGTAAATGTCACCTGTTTCTTTTAAGCTTATACAAATTTATGCACTAAATGAATTTAGCAAAAAAGAATTGCAAAATTCGAAGTGGAAAGTTGGGAAAAACGTTGACTTCATGTAACTACATCCATTATAATGTATTGTACATGATGTTGGCATTTGCTAGGTAAGGAAACAATCCCTGAAATAGAGGACTATGTATAATATACATTTCTTTAGATATTGTTCATCAGGCTTTGACATACAACATGTTCCCTGAAATAGAACTATTAAAGTTTTAATCTTCTCTTGGAAAATACATTCTTCCATAGGGCTTAAATGTTGCATGGGACATCTATATAGTCTAGCATATTCTTTGACATCAGGTAAGCTATGAATTTGAATGATCCTTGCCAAACTATATTTAGGCTAGAATAGCATGGGTTTGAGTCCTTTCTCCTCCTAATAACTAAATAATGGGTTAGTGGGATAAAAAAATTCACCAATATAAATTAAATTTCCTTCTTTCTACAAAGGAGAACTTAAAAACATATTCATGGTTTCAAAAATTAACCAAATGTTGGAGTGCTTAAAATTAACATTTTTTTGGAAAATTGTCATTCAAGTGGCCATGTTTGGAAGACATTTCTAAGGTTATTCATATGTTCAAATTTTAAAATGAGATAAAAATTAGAGTTCAAAACACAAGACATGCCATTTTGAGTTAAAAAAGGACAATATTTTCTTCAATGCTAGTCTAGATTATCTTTGAGAACTCACCCAATTTTTAATTCAATAAAGCTATCTTTCTTTGCTGTAAATTGTCTCTATCATCTAAAAATTACTAATAGTGGATACACCCACATTAAAACTTTTCAGGAAATTTATAGCTAGGGCCTTCTTGGAAGTTGATGCAATGAAAGAACTTTCAACAGAAATGAAAATAAAGTTGATGGGTGGTTGCTCAAATCATTCCTTGCTACTACTCCAGTATAATAATTTATCACTATTCCTCTCACTATTTTAAATAAGGCCACCTAATCTGTACATGCAAAAATATTTTTGGATAAGTGCTTCAGCGTTAAAGTTTTGTTATGATAATATCATTAAGCCATAAGAGGTATAAATTACGGACCAAGGAAAGGAAAAAATAGAAAAGGGAATAAAAAATATGGAAAGTCCATTGGAAAATAGAGAACTATGCCATAATAACTTAGTTATAACTAGAAAACAAGTAGACCAAATGTAGTTCGGAAATACCAATCAAATAAGTCACAAATATTTACATTCTAAGACAAAGATTTGCTCATTTGGCTGAAATTGATAGGAAGCACATCAATATTCAATCATTTAGATGACATAGCTATTGCCAAAAGATAGATTCGTAGCCAAATCCTAGTGCAACAAGTTTTGATGATGAATTCACTAAGCTATAGAGAGAAAAAGTTGAAATTCTTGATTTGAAAGCAATAATGGTATTTGGGAAGGAATTTCATGAGAGACTAATAAACAATGGTTTAATTCATATATAAAGTCTAGGAAAATTATAGCGAAGTGTTAAAGTTTCAAACCTAATGGAAAAATGACAAAATTAGTGAAATTTTTTTACCACAAGTAATGGATAACGCAGCATGGAATATCAGTGGCATTGTGAACTACAAATCTATATCATGCAACAAACACTTTTTAACGACACACAAATTACCATTTATGATTCAATTCGAACCAACGGGACAAGCAAGTAAATTATAGGACCTGATAGTTTCACTTTGTTTCCTGCTCTTTATGGAATAAACACAAAAAAATTTTGGCTCCCCGAAATGATAAATTTACTTGTGACAAAATTTAGCAAGGGGAGCAATATTTGCACTACTATGTTTATGATCAAAGATCTTAGCCTAATATAAAATGTACTTTTATACATGTCAAATTTAATAGTTACTATTAACTTGAGTTCTAGAACTAACTAAATGCAACTAAAAAAATATGAATCTTTGACATTTGGTTGTGGGAGGATTTAATGTGATTAATTTGATAACAAAATATAAGTGAAATTTAACTATATCAATAAAAGCCTCATAAGATTTCAATAATTATACCAACATATATAAGCCCATGGGATCTCCTTACTATTAGGTTGGTTGATGGAGAGCGACTTAGTAATGAAAAAGGATGGATATGCTCTTAAATAGTAAGAATTTGATAGACCACATTAAAACTACAAAAGGTTAGCCTTTATCCAAAACAATTTTCAATCATGCTCTCTTGTCAGTGCAGTTGTTCAAAGATCAACAAATTTGACCAAAGTAACGCATGCTCGAAAATATGTTAAGTACACACCCAACTTTCTATAAGGCTACTAAAAAAATTTTGGAAATTACTTCTCATCAAACTACAATAAGAACATTGAAATTTCAATTGAGGCATTTAAAGATTTCTTAAAATATTAGAATAATAAAACAAATCACAAACATATTCACGTAATCAAAAAGGTGAAAGAATATGTAAAGGAATTTGAAATTAGATTTCAAGAGAACACTTCTAAGGAAGGTAGAACCAACCTTAATAGATGACTTTGCCAAAGAAGAAGCCTACTAATGGCAAAAGGGAAAGGAATATAGTTGAAAGAGGGAGAAAATGACATAAATATTTCCATGAGTTTTTTAATGAGAAAAGAAATCACCTATGCTTCATGGGGAATACTTATTTAAATGATGCTTAGCTCTCACAAAATAAATAGATATCCAAATATTAAGGTTCTTCCAATCCTTCCTCTTCAAAAAAGAAATCACGCATGATAGTGATGCCTTGATGAACACTCTTTAACTACTTTTAGGGGAGGACAATAACTACTTTTGAAGAACATCACCTTCGAAGGGATCAAAGAAATTACCTTATAATTAGACAAAAGAACTGTTAGTAACCAAGAAGGCTTTAATTGAATTTTCATCACAAAGTACAAGGAAATAATTACACTAGATCTCATTTCAATAGCTAAATGTTTCTAGTTAGGCTAGCAATACAATTCTTAAGAACCCTTCTAATGTAAATCAAGTCTTTATCCCAATATTACAATCTATTATCACAATTCAAAACTCCAAGAAAATAAGCAAACTTAATTTACCACTCAAAAATCTTATGCAAATTTCTGTGCAATGTAATACAAGTAATTTTGCATAAGATTATTTCACTAAAGTAAGTAGGATTCATTGATGCATCAGGCCTCGTTGATAGGATTCATACAGCTTAGGCATTGATAAGGTTGATTAACTATAAAATGAAAGGTAAAATCTACATCATTAACCTTGACATTAAAAATGCCTTTAAAACATTGTCATTGTAGATCCACTTTAACATCCTAAAAAGTTTTTAGTTTTCATCCAAGTCATGGTTTAATTAGGAATATTATTGGTAAAACTTTGATATATATAATAGTGAATGTTTCTTGTAAAACCTTGTTTCAACCATCAAGAGACTTGTAGAAGGGAACTAAATCTTGCAACTACCTCACAACGCCAACAAGGAAGAACTCGTCAGGGCTTTCAAACATTATTTTGAGGGACAAAAAATTTAATATTATGCTCCATTTCAAGGCTATCATATAATAACACACCTCAACAAAGCAAATGATAAGTTTTGATCAATTGAGGAGATTTCAAACATATAAAATCTAGTCAAGGATTCGTAGTCCATTTTTAGTTATTGAGAATAACACAACTTCACCCATTTAAATCTAAATTGTGCCCTAATAGAAGAACGTCATCAACTTGAATTCAAACTGTTGGAAAACAATTACGTTTGGAGGATGATAAGTGACCATTTTTTACTTGAATATTCCAATCTTCAATGTGATATAAAACATAGATATTTTAAATATATAATAAAATAGGTGAAAAAAGTAGTTTGATGGAGGGAAAGCTTATTATCAATGAGACATAGATTCATACTTATTTAACAATTCCTAAAATATATTCTAACCAGCATACTTATGTCCATAAACAAGCCAAAAAGACATTCATAAATTAGAGTTGATGTTGCAGAAATTTTTTTTATGAAGTCAATTTTAGTCTTCATAGACATCTTTGGTTGAAATGGGACAAATTTTGCTACCCAATTTAAGAAAATACATTATGTGTTAGAATTTTAAATGAAAGTACTTAGGCTTATGTCGTAACAAAAATTAGAAACTGTTGGCACAACTAAAATTTTGGGTAAATGTGATCAATGAAATAATACAAATACTTACAAAAAATGCTCGGAATGACAACAAATTTGACTTTCAAATCAAAAGTAACTAGTTATACATAATGGAATGAATAGAATGAGGGCTATTGCAAATTTAAATGTACAAGGAAGATAATCAAGAAGAAAGCATTAACGAGCATGTTTTGTAAGATGATCTGCGATTCTAAATATCTTACTACCATATCAATATCGCTTTGGATTTCACTAACAAATTGCTACATTTTCTAAATAGTTCAAGATGTTGTACAACGTCATGGTCTAAAATTTTCCTCATTGTCTTAAGGAGGATACACTTTATCATGATTTCACTATTTTTCAAATCACATTGCAAATATAGGGTTTTAATGTAAGGACTTTTGCAATTCATTTTCAAAGGAAGGTTTCATTCATTATCACATTGCTATAATGGTAGGAAAACATTCTTAGTAGATTTGCATTTAAACAAACCGTGCGATAAATACCACTCTTAATAAGCTAGAATATTTGGAAGGTGACAAAAAATGATTTATGAAGAGCTCAAAGGAAAAACACAACAAATCATTTGCAATATTAACAGTTAATGCTATACAAAATTCTTGTTCTATTGACTAATTCAAGAAACCTAACAAATTATTTTACTTTATCAATTGGGATTATATCCTCTATTTCAATTAAGGAATGAGAAATATATTGAAAAAATACTTTGGAACCCATTATAACTAGCGCTTTAAAGAATAATAATAATTTTATTACCACAAAACATAAAATTATTGTTGGAGCCATAATGATAGATTTTAAATGTAAAACATTTAATTCTTTCACTTATTTAAAATGGAAAATTATAAATTTATGTCAATATCTTTTTGTTGAAAAATCCTATGCTATTATTTTTAGCAAAACATTCATTAGATAATCTTTGGCGTGGATAACACTGAGGCATGTGGAATGATCATTAGTTCTTTTAACATACATTATACTCTAATAGACCTTTTGGTGAAAATAAGGTGTCATAATAATTCAATTTCAACTGATGCTTCTAGTAATAGGAACCAACTTAATAGTTCAGTTGTCTATGAACCTACTATAAATTTTGAGAATATCAGTAACTGGACCACTAGCAAATTTCCGCAATGCATCAGAGCATTAATTTAATTAAAATGTGTGGGACTCCACAAATTTGTTGCGATAAAAGATTAAGAACCAACTTGTGTAAGGATTTTTTAGTGATGATGCTGAAATGGACATTTATGATAAAGTAAAATTTCATATTGGATACTTCTTGAATCACTTAATATAGAAACATTCTTTATATATGTCTGTATTGTCAAACAAATATACACTATTTACACACCTACAATTTCATGTTGTACTAACGTGACATGTTCGCATGGGGTGTTGTTTGCTTACACTTCCATTTAATATAATCGGTCTACTCATCAAATGAGTTTGAACTTTATAGGCACTTTTGATTTCTACAAATAATTGTGTATGCCAAATCTATAGTGATAAACTTCATGGGAGTTGCAATGTTAAATTAAGGAATCATCTAATTAAAGAAACCTAACTCTAAATCATACAACAACAACAATAAAGAAGATTAAAGACCTAACAAAATTTTATAACCACCAAAGACCTAGATGATCTAATACAACAATCAGGTATTAAACCAATGCCCTATTCACTTGAGTTTAACATCTTATTAAAATGAAGAAATAGGCTTTGCAACATTGTAGAAAGGATTTTCCTAATTAACATCAAGCATTTCAATATTAACTATTTCATCATTGAACATTGGCTTTATGAGACTTTTGGGAAAAAAATTGTAATACAACTACTGTGCTACAATGCAATTTCAAATAATGTAATCTTTTTCCTAGAAAAAGAAAAAGCAATATACCATTTGGTCGTTGCACCACATCTTCAATGATAATAAAAAAATAGTTTTGCTTATTTGCTAATAGTCGTCCCTAAATGATTTCAATTGATGCATCTCATGATCTTATGGGCAATTTATGTGTAGTGATTGATCAATTGGCTCAAGTAGTTATGATAATGTCTTTTGGGAGTAAACAATAATGAACACTAGGTGAAATAAAATTCTTCACCCTTGGAACCATTTTCAACATTTTTATTTACAAATATTATATGGCTTCAATTTAACTAATTTTATCATTAATTTATATTTACCTATTATTAAAAGAATAATTAATTCTTGTTTTGGCTTATTATGTTTTGTAATTTCTAGTCTTTCCAAAAAGTGTATGTTAAGAAGAAATAAACATCATTGGACAAATCTTAACAAGCTCTATTGAAATTAAATATTCATTTTATATTTTATTATTTTTTTATTTTTTAGGATTTGGTATATTTTATAGAAATTTTTGTTTATTCCTTATTTGATAATAAAGAATGTTATATTTGATCTCCTTAGCATCTTTGAACTTAACCTCCCTATGAAATTTCTCTTATTCATCAAAATTTTTTTCTTCAATTTTGTGACAGGACTATTGACTCTAAATCTTCACTTTTTGATATTTACATCACTTTGATTTTGTAATATTACGTAGCATCAACTGATCTCATCTAATCATAAATGAAAATTCATTTAGTATTTAAAAAATATTAAAATTTTCCAATTGGGGTTCAGTTGAGGGGAAACACAAGTAGTTGGAGTCATCTTGATGAGCTCTTGCAATCAAATATTTATTTATATATTTTTAAATATTTTTGTTTTTGTTTTTTACATACTTTATATAACATTTATAATCGTGCCCATTTTAAAGATTGAAGATTATTTTTCTCAATTTCTTTATTATCTTGGAATTCAACTTTTTCATACAATTTATCAATAGTTTTGTATTAATTTTGTTATTTTATTATGTAACTCAAAATCTCTTCTTTTGAAAGCTATATGTCATGTTGATTTTGTTAATTTATATTTTTTTTTCATTTATCTCATTTCAAATTTTTTTATGCATTTACATAAAATTAAGAAAATCATTTATTATTATTTTTTTATATTTTCTTTGGTAATTTCTAATAAACACAAAAAAGGTCATATTGATGTGAAAGAAATATCATTTCTAATAATGTCAAGTTTTATCCAATTCCTTGTTCGTATTTATAATACTAAATAATTTGTTTTCTTGGATTTTGGCACACTATATGAGGAATCTTGTTTTTCGTATATTAAGTGATAATTGATCATATTATACTCGATGTCCTTAATATCTTTAAATTATCTTTCCAAAATAATTTACCTCAATTCTTAAATTTTTTTCTTTGAAATGGTTATATTATAATGTAACATTAATTCTTGCCTTGTGTGTACCAAACGTATGTTGTTTTGGTTATATTAGTTTGACTTGCTTTAACTCCTTTTAGATTTAATGTTGATTTACTTAAAGGTACGTGACAATTTCTCGTTATTTATGCATTTTTTAATTTTTAAATGTGTCGTAATTAAAAATTAGGTTTAATTAGGACAAAACAAATACAGTTAGACACCACTTCATAAACTATGATATTATTTTAATTTCTATTTTTTAAAAAAATTTACTTCGTAGATTTCTGATATTTTTTTAAAAATATTTTACCTTATACTTTTTTGGCAAGGGTTATGAACAATTTTAATTTGTGCTGGATTTGATGATCAAGGTTGTTATACTCTTATTAATAATGTGGAATGTATCTTTATTGTATAATTTACCTTACCTCATCAAACTTTTACCTTGATTATTTTATAATACTATTAACATTTAATTCTCCTCTCATGTGACTTATACATTACATGGATTAATTATTTTAAACTATTTCAATTTATCCTATTTTAGTTTTATTTAATATTTATTTAATATCAAAAAAATAATTTATTATTATTTGTAAATTTTTGTAATAGTAATTGGAGGAACTTTAAATTGAAGCCTACTACAAAAGAAACAAGCATCTTTTGATATGACACAACAAGCTTTATCAAATTAGAAGTTTATTATTTATGTTTTTATATGTTTTATTTTATAGAACTTTTGTATGGTTTATGGGCTATTTCAATTCGTAGTTGATTTGGTGATTAAGAATGTTGTGCTCAAACTTCTTCGTATTAAAAAAATGTAATTATTTTAATATAGTTTATCTCATTTCTAAGAATGCTATAATTATCCACTCGGGTGACCTTTAAATCACTTTGAATTTCATTTATCATATTACTTCAATTTATTTTTCTAGTTTTAACGTATATTTAAATTATATTAAAATAATTATTTATTAAAAGTTATATGTAATTATTTAATAAATCATAACATTTAAAAGTTAGGTTAATTTGATTTGAAATAAATATCATTGGTTAAAATTGTTTATAATATTTTTAAATATTTTATTTTCTAGAATTTTTGTGTACTTTACAAGACATATTTGTTATACTAGATTTGGTAATCCAGTATATCATACCTTATCTCCTTAATGTCTTGGAATGTAACCTTCCGAACCATTTTGTCTTATTTATTCAATTTTTTTTACTTTCTTTTGGTTTACATCACTTTGTTTTGATTACATTGCATTGCTTTAATTTTTTCTATTTTAGTTTTTCTAAATGTCTACTTATGATAAAACTAATATATATTATTTTCTTCTATTTTGTGGTGATTCATAGTAATTCAAAATGGCAACTTATTAAGAAAAAATAATCATTTTTGGACTCATCTTGATGATCTCTATCCAATGAAATATTGTTTTTAATACTTTTGGTTATTCGTTTTTATTATTTTTGTTATTTAATTTTCTAATATTTTTAGAATCTTCATAAGAAGTTATGATTTGCATCGAGTCTAATGATCTTGGATGTAACGCATGATCTCTTATGTATCTTGCAAAGAAACCTTCCTATGCACTTTTTCTTACTTCCTCAAATGTTTAGCTTTCATTTAAATATATTACTATGTCACTTTAAATGCCCTATTGAGCGAATCTTTGCATCCTTTGATTATGTTTTATTACATTACATCAATGTCCCTCGTTTTACTTTTACATATAATTACTTAACAATAAAATAGTAACTTAATTTTATTTATGCTTATTTACATTGGTATCTTATAGTAGTTATTAGTTAGTTCTTATTGAGATAGCATTTACCAAATTAAATATTCACATATTGAAAACTTGTTTTGTAAGATTTTGACTAGATTTAAAGAAATTCTGATTAATTCTTGATTTGGTAAATGAGGATTTTACAATGGATCTTCTGATTGACATGGAATGCAACTTTCTAATACAATTTATCTCATTTGCTCTTTTTCTCTTTGATTTGGTTACGTTTTTATGTAAATCTCCTCATGTGTGACATTTATATCATTTTGATTTAGTTCCATTATGTCACTTTAATTTATCATCATAGTATGTTTGAACATAAATTTTGTATAACATTTATGTTATTTCTTCAAATTTAATACTTTGTTTAGTTATATTACAATGTTACCCTAAATCTTCTTCTCTATGATCTTTACCTTACATTAATTTTATTATATATCATTACTTCAATTGACCACATTTCAAAATTAATATATATTTACTTAATATTAAAATAATACTTCCTTTTAGTTATAATATTTTTATTTGGTCATTTGTAATAATTTTTAATAAGTTCTAATTAGGAAAAAACAAATATCGTTGGACTCATCTAAACTAGAGTGATGTAATTAAACATTACATTTTCAACTTTAAATATTTTATTTTCAAAACATTCGGTAGCTTTTATGACATATTTTTTCATTTCTAATTTAATAATTGAAGATCTTTCACTCAATCTCCTTAATATCTTGTAATACAACATTCTTATAAATTCTTTTCATTTCAAAAAGTTATTCAATTAGATTTTGTTATGTTATAATTAAACTTAAATTCTACCTTGACATTACCTTTACATCTCTCTCATTTGGTTATATTACATAATTTAATTTATTTTAATTATTGTTTGATTTATATATTTTCTTAACACAAGAATTATAATTTATTTTTAATTTTGTTCTTTTACTTTATTAATTGATAATAATTTGGAACTAGGTCTATAAAGGAAAAACAAATGTGTTAGATGCTTCTCAATAAGTTCATACAATCAACAAACCATTTTTATAGATTTTAATGCTATTTTGCATGGTTTTTTACATACTTATGAGATATTTTGATTCATACCCTATTTTATAATGGATGATGCCAAACTCAATTTCCATGGTGTCTTTGAATGTAACCTTCTTTTACAATTTATCTCATTTTTCAAACTTTTTTTTTATATTTTGTTAACATTAGTATGTAGGTGTCAGGCTCATTTCTTGTCATCTTTAATAATATATGATTTGCTCACTATTGTGTTAGTTTATCCCATTTTAGCTTTAATAAATACTTAATATTAAAATAATTTTTTGTTATTTTTTTATTTACTTAGGGGTACATAGTAATCCAAATGAGGTTTAATGTAGATGAAAGAAATGTCATTAGGCTCATCTTAACAAGCCATAACAAATATATTATCCTTCTTCATATTGTTAAATATTTTATTTTTTTATTGTTTTAACATTACTTGTTAGTCAATTAAACATGTACCTTATACGATTTTTCAAGTTTTGTCCTTGATGTTATTCTATAACAATGTGACAGTAAATCTCCTCCTATGTAACACTTATGTCACTTTGATTTTGTTATATTAGATTACTTCTATTTATCAATTTTAAACTTTAATATAGATTTACTTAATAAAAAAAATAATTTTCCAATGTTTATGCTAGATTTGATTGGTAATTAATAGTAATTCCAAATGAGTGTTGATGGAGATAAAAAATGTTGCCGTTCTACTTTAAAAGAACATTATTTATTAAATATATATTTCTTAATATTTTTAGATTTTCATTTGTTGGCATTTTGGCACACTATATGAGATATTTTGATTGTAATTTATTTGAATATTAAGAACTTTATGGTTCAGCTCCACCGAATTTTCCTTGCAATATTTTCAAAAAATTTATCTCCATAAAGTGTTACACACTTGATCCTCTTAGTATCTTTACATGAAATTTTTTTTTAGAATTTAACTCTTTTCTTTGATTATTTTTTTAATAGGTAGTATTTTAATATAACACGAATTCACCTCTCATGCGACATTTATGTTGCCTTTATTTTGTTATATTATATTATCATTTATCTGTATTTACTTTGTTAGTGGGTTGTAATTAAAAAAGGGGTCAATTAGAGAATCTTGCACTTCATCTCCTTAGTATCTTAGAATACAACATTAAATTTCAATTTATTACATTTCTTCAAATTTTTTTCTTTGATTTGGTGATATTTCTATAAAAATATAATTTTAGTCTCATGTGAACTTGACATTACATTAATTTAGTTATCATACATTCCTTTAATTTGTCATTTTTCAATAGTAATCTATATTTACTTAACATTAAAATTAAAATTTATTACTATTTATACTTGTTTTATTTTGTAATTTGTATAAATTACAATGGAGGGTTGATAAGATGAAGAAAAGGTTACTAGACTAGTCTAGTCAAACAATATCTAATTAGATATTTATTTTTATAATTTTAAATATTTTATTTTTTAGGATTTTTGTAATTTAAAAAGAATTTTGGTAGGTACATAATTTGACCATTAAGGATTTTACACACAAACTTTATATTAATTCAAAATGCAACTTTTTTAATGAAACTTAAGTCATTCATTAAAAAGTTTAGAATTTATTTGATTATATGACTAAGAAACTATATATGTACCCTTATGTGTGAAATACATAGCTTTGTTTTAGTTATATAATGTTACTTAAATTATCTTCTACCAACTTGAAAATAGGTTTACTAAATATTGAAAAAACAACTTATTAGTTTTTATGTTTATTTATTTTTGTTATTAACAATGCTTCAAAATGAGAACTAATTAAGAAAAACAAACCTTGTTGTACTTGACTCAACGAATTGTATTAAATAAAATAATCAATTTTTATTTTTAAGAAATTTATTTTTTAGTGCTTATGCATACTTTATGAGGCATTTTGTTTTTTTAGAGATTTCAATTTATATATTTTTTATTTCTTTTTATTTTCTCGAAATAAAACTTTCTTGTAAAACTTATCTCATTTTTATAAACATTTTTTATTGATTTGGTAGTATAACTATGAATCTCTAATTCTTATCTTGTGTCCATTGCAATGCTTTGATTTGGTTGTATTACAAAGTAATTATAAATCTTGTCTCTTTTGACCTTTACAAAATATTTATTTTGTTATATTGCATAGCTTCAATTTACCTCATTTAAGCTTATATATATATTTACATATTATTAAATAATACTTTATTCTTATTTTTTCTTATATACTTTGGTCATTTACAATAATTTAGAATGACTTATGATTCAGACAAGACTAACGACATTAGACTCAACTTGATGAGTAATATCCAATTAATTAATCATTTTTTATTTCAAAATATTTTTCTTTTTTTATAGTTTTGACCTGGTTTAAGAGATGCTTGAATTTGTACCTTATTTAATGATCATTAGACTCGTCTTGAAGGGCATTATGAAATGAAAAATTCATTTTAACTTTTTTCAAAAATATTTATTTCTATAGATTTTGGTGTATATCATGAGATATATTGATTTATACCTGATTTGGAAACTAAGCATACTACATAATATAATCAGTATTTAGGATTGCAACTTGCATATGCAATTAATCTTATTAATTCTTATTATTTACTTTTATTTGGAGATATTACTGTGAACCACTAATCCTTGTCTTTATTGAGCTTCACATTACTTTTATTTTTTTACATAATGTTTCTAAAACCTTTCCAATTTTAGCTTTATTATATATTATTAATGTTTCAATGGCTTTTCTTATTGTTCTTACAACTTATTTAATTTTTCAATTTGTAATGATTGCGAACTAGGTGCAATCGAGAAGAAACAATTGTTATTAGACATGTCTTAATGAACTTAATGTAATTAAATATTTATTATTTTCTATTTTTAAATATTTTATATATATATTTACATATTTATCCCTCAAATTCCTTTCAAATTTGAAAAGGAACTTTCTCGTAGAATTTATCTTTTTTCAAAATTTTTTAAATTTTATTTTTGTTATGTTATTATGCAGCTCTTATATAACTTTTTGCAGCATATACATAAAATTTTTTTTGTTATATTAAAGTACTTAAATTTATCTTACTTATGCTTTAATATTTCTTCACTTTATTATTTATTATTAATTTTTTAAATAGTGCTTATTTGACTTACTAAATCCTAGTAATTTGAAAGGTGGACTATCCTAAGAGAAAAAATATCATTAGACTCATCTTGTTGGGTTATATCCAATTAAACATTAATTCATAAATTTCAAAATGAGGATGTTATTCTCTATTTTTTGTATCATGGAATAAATTATTATCTTAAAGTATGTCTTATTTCTTAAAATTTATTGCATTGATTTGATTATACTACTATTAAACTCTAATTCTTCAATATAATGACAATTGCATCACTTTGATTTAATAATATTATGCAACTTAAATTTATCAAATTTTAGCTTTCATTTATATATATATATATATATATATAACATTAAATTAAAAAATGCATTATTTTTTATGTTTGTTTCGCTTGCTAATTTATATTTATTTGGAACTTGGTCTAATGGAGATCAATATAACATCTTTATACTCACCTCAATTAACTCTTTTATATTAAGTATTTTTATCAATTTAAAATAGTTTATTATTTTATGATTTTTGAATTTTTTACGTGATTTTTTAGTCATACCTTGTTTGATGATCGAGTTTGTCACACATAAGCTCTCTATTAGACTTGAAAGCAAATTTCTTGAATAAATCATCTCATTTTTCAAAATTTTCACTTTATTATAGCTATATTGCTATGCTACATTCAATCTCATATGAAGTTGTTTTTAGCTCATTTTTATTTAGCTATATAACATTGGTTCAATTAGCTCATTTGAAGTTATTATGTATTAAGTTAATGTAAAGATAATAATTTGTTATTATTTATGCTTATTTACAATAGAAATTTGTGGTAGTTCAAAATGAGCACTTCTTAAGATTAGAAAAATTATTACATTAAAGTTGATAAATTCTATCAAATTAAATTTTCAATTCTATAAACAATCGATATTTTATTGTCTATAATTTTGACATTCTTTTTGAGACATTTCAAGTATTACATTTTTTAAAGAATGAGAATGCTATAATTTATCTCATTAAAATCTTGTAATCCAATAATCTTATGGAATTTATTGTATTTCTTCAAATTTTTCATTTCTATTTCGTTATATTACTATACAACTCTAAATCTCCTCTCATCTAACCGCCACATCACTTTGATTTTGATATGATATGTTACTTAAATTTAAATAATTTTAACTTTAATATATATTTACTTAATGTTAAAATATTAATTTATTTTTTTTATACATTTTAATATTAAAATTTCTAATAATTCCATATGAGGTCGAACTGGGTTCAAATAAATAATATTTGACTCATCTCAAAGATATCTATGGAGTTAAATATTCATTTTTTATATTTTTAAATATTTTTTTATTATTTTTACAAGCTTTGTAAGAAATTTGATTCAATCGAGATTGCTATACAGAATCTCATTAGGGTATTAAATGTAACTTTCCTTTGTAATTTATTTGATCTCTTTAAATTTTTTATTTTGATTTTTTTAAATTAAAAAGTCTCCTCTTAAGTGACCTTTTCATTTTTTTATTCAATGGTATTACAATTCTTATATTTATCCTATTTTGATTTTAATAAAGTTTTATTTAATATTAAAGTCATTTTATTATTGTTATTAGTTTTCTTATTTAAATTGGTAATTTTTAGTGATTCCAAGCAAGGTTTAATTTAGATGAACAAACATCATTAGAGTTATCTCACTAAGTTCTAACTTATTAATTATTTATTTTAATATCTTTTAAAATAGTTTATTTTTTATTAAATTAGTAATTTATTTAGGAGTCAACAATGTTATGAATAATCCCATTAGTTTAATGATATGAAATGTTCTTTTATATTCTACCCTATGCCTTCAATATTTTTCCATTTATTTGGATATATTACTGAGTAGCTTTTGCAAAGTTGACATCATTTCTTCAAATGTTTTTCATTGATTCGATTGTACTTCTAACTCTAAATACACTCAAGTAACTTGTTCATCGATTTAATTTAGATAAATAAAATGATCCAACTTATCTCATTATAGCTATAATATATATCTACTTGATATTAAAATTGTCCCATAAAATTTTTATCATTTCATTAAATTTTTTGCCATGTTTCCATTATATTACCATATAACTAAAAAAATCTTTCTGTGTGACCCATACATCACTTTGATTTGGATAATTTAAATTACTTCAACATATAAAATGTTAGTAATATTATATATTTACTTGATATTAAAAAATAATGTAGTAATATTTAATAATTTTTTCTTCAGTAACTCATGGAAATTCAAAACGAGGTCAATCATGATAGAAAAATGTCATTTGATTGATCTTAATGAGCTATGCTATATTAAATATGCAATTTTTTTAAAAAAAATTTATAGGATTTTGCCACACAACATGAGATACTTGGATTCACAACAGCTTTGATTACTGAGGATGTTAGATTCATGGTTCTTGGTGTCTTGTAATGCAACATTCTTGCAAAATATTTCTCATTTTCTTAAATGTTTCCTTTTGATTTGTTACATTATAATGTAACTCTAAAATAATACTCGTTTGACCATTACATGTAAATTTTGTTATGTTAGATTGCTTCAATTTATCTCATTTCAACTGCAATAAAAATTTACCCAATATTATAAAACAATTTATCAATACTTATCATTATTTCCATTGGTTATTCGAAGTGAATTGAAAACTACTTTTGATAGAGATGAAGCAAATGTATTTGAAATGAGATTGATGATGTCTATCAAAAAAAATATTTGTTTATATATTTTAAATTTTTTATTTTCTATAATTTTTACACAATTTGCTAAAAATTTTTATTTGCACATGATTTCATAAATTAGAATATTACACTTTATCTTTTTTATATCATTGAATATCATTTTCCTATACAAATTATTTCATTTTTTTAACTTTTTTACAATGATTTTGTTATAATACTTTGAAAAAAAAAATTTGCTCTCATGTCATATTTACTTTTTAAATTAATAATTTATGATTATTTTTGTTTATTTTCTTTTGGTATCAGGAGTAATTTAGAACAATGTTTGATCAAGGTGAAACAAACACTATAAGACTCATTGAGATGATCTCTATCCATTTAGATATTTGTTTTAATGTTTTTTTTTAAATTTTTTTATATTTATGGAATTTTTATGAGTTTTTTGATTTGTACATCATTTAATGACTAAGGATGTTATAGACAATCTCCATAGTAACTTTAATGCATGTTTCATATAAAAATATTTTAAGTTTTATTACATATTTGAGTAATTTGAAAATAAAAAAGTATTATTCATGCCATTTTACATAGGCAAAACATACTTAATAAAAGAAACTTTTGATTAAGAAAAACAAGTATTTTTATGCTCACTTTAGTGAGTTATATTCAATCAAATATTCAATTTAAAATTTTTCAAAACTTTATTTTCTTTGGATTTAGCATGCATTATGATGCATGCATCATGTCACCTTAGTATCTTGAAATCTAAATTTTTTGTATAGTTTTCCTAATTTTTTCAAATATTTTCTCCAATTTGATTATGTTACTACAAAACACAAATTCTCTTTTCACGTAATTTTTACATTGTCTTTATTTTTTTATGCATGATTGATGATTGGACCTCATCTCAAATTGTTGTGAACTAACAAATTAAAAATAGTAAATTGTAAAAAATTACTTTTAAAATATTTAACAAATAAATAAAAAAGCTAGAATAAGAGAAATTAAAGCAATATAATATAACAAAACAAATGTGATGTGGGGATCACATGTGTGGTTAATTTCCATAGAAGTATAAAAAAGTTAAATTTAGAAATTTTAAAAAATGAGATTAATGTACATTAAAATAACATTAATGGATTCTAAAAAGATTTAGTTAACACCCTTAAGCTTTCAAATAAATATAAATAAAAATATCTTATAAATGGACAAAAAGTCTAAACCTTAAAATATTTAAAGTTATAGAAACAATATTTAATTTCATAGAATTTGTTGAGATGAGTCCAAAAAAGATCTTTTTATCTTGGTCAAGCCCTATTTCAAATATTATTAAATACAAAATAAATAGGCACAAATATTAATAAATTGTTTTTTAATATTGCGTAAATATATAATCATGTTGAATTAACATAAATTGAAACAACATAATATAACTTTATCAAAACATTTCAATGTTCCCATGAGAGGAAAATAAAAGAGAGCATTAAGGTAAAATAACTAAATCAATAAGCAGCATTTGTGGAAATGAAATAAATTGCTAAATAATCCTAAAAATAAAATGTCTATTAAAGTAAGCAAAAAAATATAAAATAAAATATTTATAAACGCAATAATTATTATTTAATTAAATAAAAATCATTGAAATGAGTTCAATGTCATTTACTTTTTTCTCAATTAGAGTTTTCTTTAAATACTACAAATTGCCAAATAAAGCAGGCATAGTCGATAACAAATATTATCTCAAAATCATGCAAATATGTACTAAAGTTGAAGTGATAAAAATTGAAGGAATGTTTTAAAACTAAATCAAAATCATGTATTATGCACACTAGAGGGAATGTAGAGGTATATAATAATAATTTTATATAACAACAAAATTTAAAAAATGGGGACTAATTGTATCATAGAGAATGAGTGTAACATCCTCGTTTGTTAAATAAAAATCATAATATCACATAAATTGTGCCAAAACAATTAAAAATAAATAATCTAAAAGTGTAGAAATGAACATTTTATTTCATAAACCATATTGAGGCAAGTCCAATGACATTTCCTTCTTCTTAATCAAAATTCATGTAGAATTACTATGAATTATCACAAAAAAAGCACAAATTATAAAAACTTAATTTTCTGATATTAATTAAGTATACAATAAAGATAAAATGAGATGAATAAAAGTAAAGTAACATGATCAAATTAAAGCTATATAATGGTCACATGAGACGAGATTTAGAGCAATATAACAAAATTTAACAGAAACTTTCAAGAAAATATTATAAGTTCTAAAGAAAAGAACCATTCTAAAATGCTAAGGATATCTAGTGCAACATCTTTGATCACAAAATCAGGTATGAGTCAAAGCTCATGTTGAATTATTACAAATTACCAAATTAAATAGGCATAAATAATAACAAATTATTATTTAAAAGTTAAGGAAATATATATTAAAATAAAATTAAGGAAAATTAAAGAGTTATAATATGTTAAAATAAAAGTGATGTAAAGTAGATATCAAAAAATATTTAGTATTTGATAGTAACATAACTTAATCAAGTTAAACTATTTAAAGAAATGTGATAAATAATTCGAAAAAAATGTTTTTTAACATACAAAGTAGGTTGAATCTAACATTCCTCACTATGAAATTAGGTATTAATTAAAATATCACATAAATTATGTTAAAAAATTTGAAAAAAATATTTAATAATATAGATATAAATGTTTAACTTGATAAGACTTATCTAGAAGTGTTTAACAATATTTATTTCATATTAATAAAAAAATTTTAAAACTAGTATGAATTATCAAAATAAGCAAGATTAAATAATAAAAAATTCTTTTTTATATTTTAAGTAAATTTATATTTAAGCTTAAATGAAAAAATTAAATCAATGTAAAGATAAATGTGATGTAAAGGTTACATGACATGAGATTTAGATTTACAAAGTGATATAATTGAATTAAATTTATAAATTGATAGAAATGAGATAATTAAATGGGAAATTTGTAGTTGTATTGTAAGATACTAAAGGGATTTAGTAAAACTTTTTCGATCATCAATTTTGGTACAAATCAAAATATCTCATAAAATATATAAAAAGAAAACATAATAAAATAATCAAAAAAATATATAATTGAATATTTAATTGCGAAAACCTTTTAGAAACAAGTCCAATAACACTTATTTTATCTTGTATAGACCTCATTTTGAATTACTATGAGTTATCAAAACAAATATGTCTAAAATGACAAAAAAAATATTTTAATATTAAGAATATACTGAAGCTAAAATGATACAAATTAAAGTAAAGTAGCTTAAACAATGACTTATATAGGTTTTAGAGGACAACCAATTTAGTGTTGCATAGTGACATACTAAAGTCAAAGTAAAATAGATAGAAAAAAAGATAAATTAAACAAGAAAGATGCATTGTAAAATGCAAAAGAGATGTGGAGGAACATCCTCAATAATCAAATTTGGTACAAAAAAAATTTCTCAGAAAGCATTCCAAAATAATTGAAAAAAAAATATTTGAAAATATAGAAATAAAAATTTAATGGGATAGTGCTCATTGAGTTAACACAAATTATTTTTGGAATACTAAAAATTACCAAAAAAATAAGTGGAGGTAGTAATATATTTTTATTTTAAAATTAACTAAGTATATATTAATAATTAAATGAGATGATTCAAACAATGTAATATAACCAAATAAAAAAAATATAAATATCACATGATAGGGTGAACAGAGTTACATTGTGATGTAAACTAATGAAAGTGAAGACATTTGAAACAATGAGAAAATTGTAATAAAATTTTGAATTCTTAGGTACTAAGGATTTGAAATAAAGAATTATTAATCACCAAAAAGGTAAGAGTTAAATTGACTTGTGAAGAGTGCTAATTAAATTTAAAAATTAAGTCAAAATTTTAAATTGGATATTTAAATGGATAATTGTTATCTAGATGAGCCTAATGACCTTTGTATCATCTTGATTTGACCTCATTCAAAATTACTTTACATTAAATGCATATTAGAATGAATAATAATTTTTTATTATTTTATTTTAATATAAGATATATTAAAGATAAAATGGGATAAATTCAAAAAATAGTTTTACCGAAATCATGGTGATGTACAAACTTGAAAGAAATGAGATACACATACTAGAAAATTGGATACAAAGAAATCGAGCAGATCGAGCATAACATCCTCCATCAATAAATCTGGTACAAATCCAAACAAATCATAAAGCATCCTAAAGTAATTGAAAATAAGTTCTTAAAGATATAGAAAGTGATATTTAAATTAATTAACCAAGTCAAGAAGAGTGCAATGACATTTATTCAATCTTAATTACACCATGTTTATAACTTTTAAAAGTTACTAAAGTACATAAGTATAAGAAATATTATTTTGGTATTAAATAGATATTTATTAACGTTGAAAGAAGATATAGTGAAGTAATCCAACATAATCAGTTGAAGGTGTTGCAAATGTCATATAAGAAGAGACTTAGGGTTGTATAGAAATATAGACAAATCAAAGTGAAAATTTGATGAAATTAGATAAAGTTTACTGGAAAATTTAATTCCAAGGTACTAAAGACATTGAGTGTGTATTCAATCATTATATACTGTATGAATTAAAAAATAGATAGAACTTACTCAAATTTTTTAAAATAAAATATTTATAAGTATTGAAGTTAATATTCAAATTGATAAGGTTAGTCAACAAAAACTAATATGAGTAAATAACAAATAATTATTATTTTAATATTAAGTAAATATTTATTAAACCTAAAATTAAATAAATTGAAGAATATAGTACAACCAAATAAAGGTGAAGTAAATTTTGCAAGATAAAATTTAGGGTCACTTAGTAAAATAAGAAAATCAAAGGAAGAACTTTAAAGAAATAAGTTAAATTATTCAAAAAGTTCGAATTTTTAGGTATTGATGGGATCGAGTTTTACATCCTCAATGATAAAGCCTTGTAAGAAATAGAAGTCTTATTACACAAGACAAAGTAAAAAAATGAAAAATTAGACGTTGAGCATTTAATTTGTAGAGCATGTAAACATGAGGGAAACGTCATTTTTTTCAATCTCATTAGAACTCATTTGGAATAATATGAATTACCAAACAATATATAAACAAATAAAAATAAATTACATTAATTTAATAGAACAAAATTAAAAAGATGTAAAGATGACCAAAAGGGACATTTAGAGCAAAAATACATGATTATCAAATAAAGCACCAACCAGAGAAGTAGAAAAAAAATATTTAATATAATTAAAATGTATATTTCTTTTCTCATCACAAAAGCACAAATTGAATTACCTTTTTATAACTTACAAATGAAAATAGGCAATAATAAAAATAAACTATTACTATAATAAAAGGTAAAAATATATTAAAGTTATAATGAGATAAAATAAAGTAATTTAATATAACTAAAGCAAGGCGATGTAAAAATTGAAGATATGATATACCGATCAAAGTAAAAAATTTTAAGAAATATGATAAATTGTAATAGGAAGCATTGCAAATAATAAGCGAGAACAAGCATAGTATCCTCGAATATAAAATTTCACATTAATTGAAATTTTCATAAAGAATGTAAAAATTATAGAAAATAAAATATTTAAGAAATTACTATAAGTTAAAAATTTTAATATTCTCAAATAATAATGAAATTTTATTTTAATATTAGGTCAATTTATATTAAACTTTAAATGAGATAAATTGATTAAATATAATACCGGAAAAGAGAAGCAATGTAAAGGATACATGAAAAAGAATTAAACTTTCATAATAATATGACCAAATTAAAGTTAACAATTTGATGAAATGTGACAAACTTAATGGAAAAGCTGAATTCAGAGACACAAAAGAGATCAAGTATAGTATCTTGAATCATCAGATTAAGTAAAAATAAAACTTTTTCACAAAATTAGCAAACACTATAAAATATATAATTTGAAATAATTTTAAATTTAATTTATAATTACATAAAGCTTGTCAAGAAGAGTATAACAATAATTATTTTGTCTCGATCAAACATCAACTACAATTACTGTGATTAACAATGTATGTAGGCTTAATTGATAATAAATTGTTATTGCAATAATATGTAATTACATATATAAGTTGAAATAAGTCAAATTGAAGTAATGTAAAATAATTTCTTGATTAAAGCTAATCGAGATGAGTCTAATGATGTTTATTTCATTTCAAGTAGACTTTGTTAAAATTTATTTAAAAATTATCAAAGTAGATAAGCATAAATAATAAATAAATATTATTTTAATATTATAAAAATATGGACTAAAGCTAAAATGTGATAAATTAAAGTAATGCAATATAACTAATCAAAGTAATGTTGGGCACAAGGGTGAAAAAGAAGATTAAATAGTGCATAAAAAAATACTTTGGAAACATTTGAAGAAATAAGAAAAATTATAAAGAAAGTTCATTCCATGATACTTAGGAGATCAAGAATAGAATCCTTACACATCAAAACTTGTATGAATTAAAAATTATAGAAGTAAAAATCTTTAAAATAAAAATTGCACGAAAAATAATAAAAATAAATATTTGATTTGTTTTAGCTTCTAAAGTCAAGTGGAAAAAGGTTTGTTTTATCTTCATCTAATTTCATTTGGAAATACTATAAATTATTAAGGCAAGTGAGCAAAAAAATTGATAAATTATTATTCAAATATTAAGAGAATATATATTAAAGCCAAAGTAAGATAAATTAAGGCAATCAGATGTAACCAAATTAAAGTGATGTAAAGTTCATAATTGTAAAGATTTTTGGTTAAATAATAATAAAACACAATCCAACTGATATTTTTTAACAATTGAAATACGTTTTACATGAAAGTTTTATTCTATGAACTCAATTATAAAATCATTCATGATTTCAAATATCTTATAAGACAAGAAATTACAAAGTTGAATATTTTAAATATAGAAAACATTATTTTTTTTTTATAGATGTTATCAGGACATGTAGTTATATTTATTGTCTCGAACATACAACATTAAGAAATACTGTGAATTAAAAATTAAATAAGAAAAATAAAAATTAAATTAATATTTGAATAATAAGTAAATATATATTAATATGGAAATGATGCAAACTAAAGAAAAATTTGTTATGACAAATTAAAATTAATGCAAAGCCAACACGATTAAAGATTTTGAGTTATGTTGTAACATATCAAAACAAAAGAAAAATGTTTGAAGAAATTAAGTAAATTATAGTAGAAGGTTAGATTCAAAGCAGTAGAAGAGAAAGAATGTAACATCATCCTCAAACATCAAATTTTGTAGCAATTTAAATATCTGAAAAATGCACAAAATTTTTTTAAAAGAAATATGTAAAAGTTTTAAAAGGAGAAATTTATTTGCATGGAGCCTAACAAGATGAGTCAAATGGATTTTCTTTTATTTTAATTAGACTAAGTTTGAATTACTTTGTGTTGTCTAAGTAAATAAAAAATTGATAATAGATTGCTATTTTATTGTTAAGTTAATGTAAATTTAAACTAAAATGTGGTATAGGGAAGCAATTGGATATAAGACATGTCAAAGCAATGATAAGCCCATGTTAGAAGATATTTATATGTATGTTTTAATATAGCAAATAAAGTGAAATATTTGATGAAGTGAAATAAATTATACAACAATGCTTCATTGCAAGATATTTATGGGATTTGGTGTAACATCCTCAATTATCAAATAAGGTATGAAGCAAAAGTTCTTATAAAGCATGCAAAAAAGATTAAAATTAAAATATCCAAAGGAATATTTATAATTTTATCATTTTATGTTCAAATCAAAATGATAAATCTAAAGAAATCAGGTAAATTATATAACAAAAGTTTTTTCAAGGTATTATGGAGTTCAAGTGTAATATTACTGACTATCAAACAAGGTTCAAATTGAGTTATGCCATTAAAAGTGTAAAAATTCTCAAAATTAAAATATTTAAGAATTTAGAAATTAATATTTCATTGAATAGAGTGCTTTGATGAGCTGAATAATAAAATTTCAAAAATTAATGATTATTAGTAATAAACTAATATTTAAACATAATTCAATATACATTAAACCTAAAGTGCTATGAATTGAAGCAATGTAACATAACCAAATCAAAGTATTATAGAGATCACCCAATAAGAGATTTAGAGTCATGTCGTAATAAAATAGGAAGTAAAAAAAAATTAAAAACACACATTAATTGTAAGAGAAAGTTGTACTGCAAGACACCAAGAATATTCAGTATAATATCATTGATCATCAAATTGTGCATGAATAAAAATACATCGTAAGGTGTGACAAAACTTTAGAAAATAAAAATATTTAAAATGTGTGTTTAATTAGATTCATGTCATGAAGAAATGTCAAATGATTTATGATACATATCATAAGACCTAATTTGGAATTACTACAAATTACTAAAAGTAATAAACATAAACAAAATTATATTATATTATCAATGTTAAAAAAATATATTATAGATTTTGAATGACATCAATTAATTCAATGTAAAATTAAGAAGAATTAATGTTTAATGATATGATGAAATCAAAGCAAAACATTTCAAGAAAATAATATAAATTGTATTTGAAAGTCCCATTCCATGAACCTTAGGAGATCGAGTGTAACATATCTGATCATAAAATATGGAGTGATTATAAATCTCTACTAAACATTTTATAAATCCCAAAAAATAGTTTTTAAAAAATATTGAATTAAATATTTGATTGGATTTAGCCCGTCAAGATGAGTCTGATGACATTTATTTCATATGAATCAATCCTCTCTTGGATGATAAAGGATCACAAAAATTAAAAACATAAATAATAATAAATCATTATTTTTAATATTAGTTAAAGTTGTATCATAGTCAAAAAGAGATGTTAAAATAATGTAATTTAAGCAAATTAAGGTGATGTAAAGGTCATACGATAGAGGATTTACACTTAGAAAGCATTAAACCAAATTAATGCAAAACTTTTGTGAAGTGAGACAAACTACACAAACTGCCAAGATAAATAAGTACAAATAATATCAAAATATTATTTACATATTAAGTATGTATAATAAAGTTTAAATGAAATTAATTGAAACAACATAATATAACATAATAAATGTGATATAAAAGTCATTAGATAGGTGTTGTAGATGTATATTTCTTTTATTTCCATTTGTATGATGTAGCTCCAATTTGTTTATATTCAACAGAATTATACATTTAATATTAAAATAATAATCTTTATTATTTTGTTATTTTCTTTTATAATTTAGAGTTATTCCACATAATGCAAGATAAGATAAAAAAACATCATTAGACTCATCTCAATGCACTCTCTTTAGATAAATATTTGTTTTTGAAAACATTAAAATTTTTTCTTATCATTTTTGCAAGCTTTATAAGAAATTTTAATTTGCATCTAATTTGATGATTAATTATGTTATAGTCAATTTTCCTAGTTTCTTGGAATGCAATGTTTTAGTATAATTTATGTTATTTCTTCAAATATTTTTTCTTATTTTCATTATATTACTTAAAAACTATAGTTCTCTCTTGTGTGACATTTACATTACATTAATTTAGCTATACCATATCACTTTAATTTACCTCATTTAAATTTTAATATGTGTTTTTTAAATATTATATATATATATTGTTAATATTTATGGTGATCAGTTTTACAATTAGTACAAATTTGAAATGAAGTATAATATTAATGAAATAAGTTTCTTTGGAGTTGTCTCAACATCTTCTACCAAGTTGAATATTTAATTTTTTTTTTTTAAATATTTTATATTCTATCATTTTGGCACATTTTGCGAATTATTTGGACTTTTAACTAATTTGATGAGCATGGAAGTTACACTCAATAACCATAGTTTCTTTCATTGCAACTTTTCCACTACCTTTTTCTCATTTCCTCAAATAGTTCTCCTTGTTTTAGTCAAGTTACTATGAAATACTAAATCTCAAATCATGTAACATTTGCATTACATTATTTTTCTTTAATTTGACTCAATTAAAATTTAATATATATTTACTTAATATTAAAATAATCTATTACTATTATTTATTATTTAATATCATTTTCATTAATATGTGTTTACTTAACTAGATAAAGTGAAGTGATAAAGTAAAACTAAATGAAAGTAATGTAGTGGATGAGAGTATAATTAGAGTTTCATTGTAATGCAACCAACTTAAAGAAAAACAATTGAAGAAATGATACAAATTTTATGGGAAAGTTAACATCCTAAACACAAAAGAGATCTATTGTATTTACCTTGATCATTAAATGATATTTTAAATCAACATATGTAGTAATTAACACAAAAAGACTACAAACTAAGATGTTCAAATATATAAAAATGAAACTTTAGTTGAATATAAGTCATTGAGATGAGTCCAACGATATTTGCTTCATCTAAATAGGACCTAGTCATGAATTTCCTAAACAAATAACATAAATAAAATAAAGTTGACTTTTTAAATAATAGATAATCATAGAATCCTACTAAAGTCAAATATATTGAAAAAAATAAGATAACCAAATCAAAGACTTGTAAACATTGCGCAATAAGAGATTTAAAGTTACATAGTAATATATCAAAATCTAAGTCATAAATTATAAACCATCCAAAACAATAGAAAATAAAAATACTTAAATGTATCTAAATGAAAACCAAGTTTGATAGATCCTCTTAGGGTGAGTCGACAACCACTGTCATAATTTGACCTTGTTTCATATTATTATGATTTTTCAAAGAAAATATGCATATACGATAGGGCTTGTCATGATCAGTCCAACAACATTTTTATCATCTTAATTGGACATTGTCTAGAATTTCTACTATAAATACCAAAGTAAATAATATTAAATAATAGTAAATTATTATTTAAACATTAATTAAATGTATAATAAATATAATATAATATAAATTAAAGTATAAAAAAATCAAAGTGTTATAAAAGCTAGATAATAGATTGTTTATAATTACATTTTAATCAAACAAAATAAAAAAGGATTTGAGCAAATGGAATAAGTTTCATAGAGAAGTTGCATTCTAATTCATAAAGAAGATATACTATAAATTCCTTGATCATTAAATCATTTATAACTCTAAATAACTAAAGAATCATGCAACTTCTTTTTCTTCTTCTTCTTCTTTATCTTCTTTTCCTTCTTCATCTTCTTCTTCTTCTTCTTTGTCCTCTACTTCTTCTTCTTATTTATCTTCTTCTTCTTCTTCTTTCTCATCTTCTTCTAACTCTTCATCCTCTTCTTCTTCTTCTTTTTCTTCTTCTTCCTTTTCCTCTTCTTCTTCTTCTTGTTATTCTTATTCTTTTTGTTCTTCTTCTTCTTCTTTTGCTTCTTCCTCGTCTTCTTCTTCTTCTCCATCTTCTTCTTCTTCTTCTTCTTCTTCATCTTCTTCTTCTTCTTCTACTTCTTTTCATTCTTCTTCTACTTCTTCTTTTTCTTCTTCTTCTTATTTTCCTTCATCTTCTGCTTCTTCTCTTTCTTCTCCTTCCTCATCTTCTTCTTCCTCAACCTCTCCTTCTTCTACTGCTTCTACTAATTCATCTTCTTCTTCTTCTCCTTCCTCTTCTTCATCTTCTTCCTCATCTTCTTCTTCATCTTCTCCTCCTCATTCTTCTTCTTCCACTTCTTCTTCTCCTACTTCTTCTTACTTCTTCTTCCTCTGCTGCTTCTACTTCTTATTCTTCTTCTTCTTTTCCTCTTCTGCTTGTTCTCCTCCCCCTCCTCCTCCTACTCCTTCTATTTCGACTTCTTTTTCTTCTTCTTATTCTTTTTCTTATTCTTGTTATTCACCTTCTTTTACATCTTCTTCTTCTTCTTCTCCACCATTATATAATGAAAACATTGTCAATGCAATGCACCACAATAGTAAACCCTAGGTTCCTCTTGAAAGATCTCTCAACCTAAAGAATCTAATTTTTGTTTCCTACTTTTTTATGCTACTTACAACAAATAGCACCAGAATTTCTTTTCAAAGAAATTTAGAATGTAGCAACAAATTTATTATGGAAAAGCAAAGGTTCATTTTTACTCTTAGAACTTCATTTTTTCCTTCAAAACTTTCTCATCAATCCTAATGGTAATTTACAACACTAGTTGTTAGAGCATAAAATCTCCCTTTATCACTTGCCAAAAAAATGGTGAAGATAGTAATGATAAGAAAAAAATGCATATCATGTAGTTCTAAATTTTATAATAAATGTTCTTTTGAAGCTCTAGCTTAGTTTTCTATTTAAGTTTACATAACAATCATCAAAAGACTACAAAGCATAGAAGAGCCCTAAATACTCATTAGAATATTTGTTAGCATCAACAATCTAGTGTACAAACAAATATATAAATTCCAAAATATTGGAAAATAGCCATTTTTAATGCATGGCTTAGATCCAAACACAAGTTCCTTTTCCATTTCCATAGTCCACACAAGCTTTGGCCTTAGCGTCGCCTTAGCTTAGGAAGATGTTTTCTTTGCATATCATAGGTTGGGTTTGGCTCATTTTATGCAATTCGTTGGTGCATGGACTCAACAAATTCGCTTGTACCATCAATTTATCAACATGATGTTCCACACGTTTTTGATTAGTAGGCACCCACTATGGTGATTACCTTGGGCTAGTTGGTGCATCACCTGATAGTTTTTCTCAATATTTTATTATTTCTATAGAAATAGATAATTTCCCAACTATATCACTTTAGTCTAATGAAGAACTCCATCCCAAAATAAACATAATACTTTTTTATTATAAAAATCATACTTTTCCAGTTGGAGTTATGGGCTTCAATCAGTTATGATCATTATTTTGATGAGTAACCAATGCATAATGTTGGCAAATAAAATAAAAAAAATAATACTATTCCCCAGTTATGAATATCAAATGCATATAGTATTGAAATATTTTATTATAATAAGTAGCAATATTACAAGAATATATTTTCATCACATCTTATTATTAAGTTATCCAGTTAATTTTTGTAATTATACTTAATTTTTCTCAACAATTATCAATGTCGGTTAATAGTTGATCGTAATATTTCTCCCTCATAAGATCAATAAGGTAGGGAAACATTAAATACCTTGTCTCTACGACTTTGGACATTATAAAACATATAACAATTATTAAAGTAATAACATGAATGTTAGATATGTATTTAATGATAACAAAAGCCTATAAACTATTTAAGAAACATGAGTACATATATAATATTGACAACACTTGCTATAATTGATAATCAAATTTAAAATCCTTTGTTATATTATGTTGATGGAAACAAAAATTTATCACCAATGGTTATGTTTATTACTAACATTGATTAATAATTAAAATTTTTAATTGACTAAAGATCTTAAGAATCTTCTTTTTCCAAAAGTTTTTATGTAAAATTCTTTGGAAAGTAAAATAAGAGAACAATCTATGTCTCCTCCCTTAAATCTTTTGCATCAACTCTCCCCATCATTTATGATAAATTTCAACAAAAGCAATCTCCATCTATCAAGATAATTAAATTTCAAGTATTAAATGATAAAAAAAAATTATCTCACACGATTCATTCTCTTGTGACAAGCAATATAAAATTTTTATACTAACAAAACAAATCTTTCTTGACTTTGAAAACACCGAATGATATGTTAAGAAAAATGCAAGACATGGATCAAAGGTACAAGAGTATCCTAAGTATTCAAAAATTATCTTGGTTTTTTTGAATAATCCAATTTGGTAATACCAATGAAGAGATGTTCATTTATTCATAATCTTTAAGATTCATCAAGCATAATGGTTGGAATGATAATTAAGAATGCTTCTCTTGAATAAAAATTTTTAAGGGATTTGAAATATATAGTAATCAAATATTTCTAATTAATACTTTTGTTGCATTAGAATAAGGTTAATGATGCATCACATCATAATTGAATTTTAAGTTGAAAAAATTGAAGTAATTAAATTCTAATTATTCAATGAATGTATAAATAAATTTCCAACTTGTCAAAGAATACAAATGTTAAAGATTTGTAATTAAATGCTATTCTAGTGGTGCACAAAAGTTTATGTACATGTTCTCATGAAAGATAAAATGTAGAATAAAAAAATTAGTTTCTTTAATCATAATTAGTCAGGATGGATTAGATATTATGAAATTATTTTAAATACAAATATAGTAACTCCATTGAGCCATAATTGAACTTTAATTTTTAAAACTTTATTATCAAAACTAACGTAGTTCATTATTTTGAAAACTTTAGGCCTAATTAGATTTGGCATTCCAATTTAATCTTGTATGCATAGTCTTTTGAATTCAAGCCTAATTAATTCCTTTAATCCTAAAAAACTATGAATAATAAATGCTCAAAGAGTTTTTTATTTCAAGAATCAATGATATCAAGAGAATTTTCATAAATGGATCTTTAATTTTAAGAAATTAGATAAATTATTTGGGAAAGCTAAATTCAAAGATACTAAAGAGATCTAGTGTAACATCTTAACTTATCAAATCAAGTATAAGTAAAAAAGACTCTTAAATTTCACCAAAATAAAATAATATTTAAAATAATAAAAATAATTTTTTTATTGGATATAGTCAATCAGGACAAGTCCAAGAACATTTATTCCATCTAGATCAAACCTTGTTTAGAATTATTATGAATTGTCAAACTAAAAATACATAAATAAAAATAAAATATTGTATTAATATTAAATAAAAAGTTATTAAAGTTGAATAGGAATTAATTGAAGCAATGTATTGATTGAAGATTTAGTGTTATAAAATAATTTTGCAAAATTAAAGTTGCATTGAAAAATATGAAAGAGATTTGAGTCCAAAAACTTTGATGATAAAATCAAGTGCAAATTAAACATCTCATAAAGCATACCAAAAATAATAAAAAATAAATATATTTGAAAAAAGAAAAAATAATTTTAAGTGGATATTGCTATTTGAGATGAGTTAAATGATATTTGTTTTATCTAACTTAAAACTCATGTGATATCACTAAAAATTCATAAAGTAAGTAAGCATTATTAAAAATAAATGATTATTTTAAAGTTAACCAATTGTGTGTAATAGTTACATTCTGAGATTCTAAAGAGGTTGAGTTTAATATTCTTCATCCTCTAATGACATATGATTGAAAATGTCTTGTAAGCCATGTAAAATACATTGAAAATACAATATTTAAAGAATAGAAAAATAAATATTTAATAGCATATAGAACATTGAGGTGGTAAATAAACATAAATGAGAACAAATTATTATTTTAATGTAAAATAAACATGCATTGAAGTTGAACTGGGATAAATAAAAGAAATGTAATACAGCTAAATAAAAAAGGTAAATGTCACATGTTATGACCTTTAGAATTACATAGTAACGTAAGCAAATCAAAGAAAGCCTTTTGAATAAATGAGGCAAAATATGTTAGAAACTTACATTGCATGTTATCTAAACGATTAAATGCAACAACATTTTTGGTTAAATAAGATACTAATAGAAATGTTTCTTAAAGCATGCCAAGCACATAAATTTTTTTTTAAAGAAATATTTAAATGAAGGCTTAATTCGATATTACTTATTTTGATGAGTCCAGTAATGTTTGTTTCATATTTATCTAACCTCATTTGAAATTTTTATGAATTGTTGAATTAAAAAATCACAAGTGATAATAAATTATTATTTTAATATTAAGTAAGTATTAAAAATAAAAAATAAATTGAAATAATCTAATTTAATGAAAGATAGAGGATGCAAAGGTCACACGAGGGAGATTTAGAAATTCATTATAAAATAACCAAAATAAAATAAAACATTGGAAGAAACAAGATAAATTATAAGAGAAAATTTTACTCCAAGGTATTAAGGAGATCAGTTGTAACAATCTCAATTATCAAAAAAACTACAAATTAAAATAGCTTGTAAACCTTACTAAAACTATTCAAATAACGTTCTTGAAATCATAATAATAAATTTTTCAAATGATAGAGCTCATTGAGGTGAGTTTATTGATGTTTCTTTCATCTTGATTGGACAACCATTGAAATTACAACAAATTACCAAATTAAAAAGGTATAAATGATCACAAAGATTACATATATACATACATATTTATACATACATACATACATATATATATAGATATAGATGCAAAATACATTTATATATATATGTTTCTTTCATATTTATATATATATGTATATATATATGTATATATATGTATATATGTATGTATGTATTTGTGTGTGGGTGTGTGTGTGTGTATGTATGTATGTTTATATATTAAAGTAAAAATGAGATTAATTGTATCAATATACTATAACAAAATCAAAGCAAAATAAATGTTTCATAAGAAGAGATTTAGGGTTTTATAATAATATGAAAAAATGAAAGCATAGGCTTTGAAAAAAATAGAAAAATAACAAAGGAATCTTGCATCTTAAGATACTAACTAGATAAAGTGCAATTGTCATGAACATTAAATAAGGTAAGAATCAAAATGTCTAAAAAAGGTTACAAATACTCTAAAAAATGAAATATTTAAAGGAATTTTTTTTATTGTAATAGCTCTAGTTAAGAGAAGTCCAATGAAAGTAATTTCATATGAAGTAGACATCACTTGGACTTACTATAAATTATTAAAGTAAATAATCATAAAAAAAAAAAATAATTAATTTACTTTTTATTATATATATATTATTGCTAAAAAGATAAATTGATGTATTCTAAATAACCAAATAATGGCAATGTAAAGGTCCTATTAGAGGAGATATAGAGCAATATAATTAAATAATCAAAATCAAGAAAGTAATTTAATTAAATGATATAAATTATATAAGAATGACATATTCCAAAATACTGAGTAGATAAAGCGAAATATCCTTAATTGTAAAATTAGGTATGAATCAAAATTACTCATAAAGTGCGATAAAATATGATAAAAGTAAATATTTAAGAATATAAGAAAATATTCAATTATATAGTGCAGATCAATATTAGACCAATGACAATTGTTTAGTCTTAGTCTATCCCCATTTGAAATTACAAAGAATTAAAAAATACAAATAGTTATAAATAATAATAAATTACTAATTTTAAAAAATATATATATTAATCAAAATTGAAGTGGTCTATATATTACAACCAAATCAAAAGAATGTAAAAGTCATGTGAGAGAAGATATAGATTTACAAAATTATATAACTAGTTCAAAATAAAAAAAAATGAGCAAATGAATTAAGGCGTAGGAAAAGTTGCATTCCAAGTTCCCATGAAGATCGAGTATGTTGTCTTTAATTTTTAAACCATATATGAATCAAAATGACATGTATAATGTCTAAAAACCTAGTAAATGAAAAGTTTTGCAATACAATTGTAAATATTTAATTTACTAGAGCTCATCGAGATAAGTCAAATGATATTTGTTTCATCTTGATTAAACCTCTTTTTACATTACTTGGAATTACAAAAGTACATAAGAACAAATAATAAAAATTATTTTTTAAAACACTATGTAAATATATATTAAAGCTAAATTGGACAAATTTAAGTAATGTAAAATAGCTAAATTAAAGTATACTAACAAACACATGGTAATATATTTAAAGTTACGTGGAAATATTAGCAATGGAAAGTGAATAATGTAATGAAACGAGATAAAGTTTATTGAAAAGTAGCATTCAAAGCTAAAAAAATTTACTTGTGTGACATTATTCATTATCAAAGTAATTACAAAGCAAAATATCTTGTAAATTATTCTAAAACTATAAAAAAACAAACTTAAAAATATAGAAATTATTATTTAATAATGTAGAGCTAAATGACAAGAGTTCTACAACCTTTGTTTTTGACTTGATTGGACATCGCTTGGAATTACAACTAATTACAAAATTAAATAAGTATAAATAATATAAATTATTTTCTAGTATATAGGAAATATATTTAAAAAACAAACAAGATAAATTGAAGCAATGTAATATGGACAAATCAACATGATGTAAATGCGAAACTAGATGATATATAGAATCACTTAGAAAAATAACCAAATTAAAAATGAATTTTTAAAGGGAAAAGTTGCATTCCATGATAATAAAGAGAATGAGTGTGACATCCTTGATTACAAAATAAGGTAAAAATAAAATGTCTTGTAAAGTATTTCAAAAGTATAAAAAAATACTTAAAATAATAAAAAATATTTTTAATTGGTTAGAGGTCATTGAGATTAGTGTAACAACATTTGCTTTATCTTGATCAAACCTAGTTTGAAAATCCTATGAATTACAAAATTAAAAAACAACAAATTATAATAAACTATTTTTTATAATTAATAAGTTTTTATTAAAGCTAAGTAAGATAAATTAAGGCCATGAGAAACAACAAAATCAAAATGATTTAAATGTCATACAAGGGGATATTTATAATTTCATAGTAATTACACAAAAATCAAAGTAAGAAAAATAAAGGAAATCGATTATATGGAATGTAACATTTAATGACCTAATGAGATCAAGTATAACATACTCAATTGCTAAATCAGGGAGAAATTAAAATCTAACAAAAAACATGTCAAAACCATCGAAAATAAAACATTCAAAAATAAAGGAATGAATTTCTAGTTACTTCGATATGAGTCCAACTACTTTTGTGTTGTCATAATCACACATTATTTTTAATAACCATAAATTACAAAGTAAATATGCCCAAATAATCCTAATTTACAAATCTAATAGTTTGTAAAAATATATTAATACTAAAATAAGATACATTGATGTAATATAACATCACAAAATTAAGAAGATCTAAATATTACATGAGGGGGCATGTATACTAACATAAAAAAATAACCAAACGTTAGTGAAAATTTTCAAAAAATGACAAATTATATGAGAAAGTAACATTTCAAGTTATAATATAATAGAGTGTGACATACCCATTCATAAAATCATTTACAATTGAAAAAGAGTAGATAAGCCTGACAAAATTAAATATGAAAATCAATGTTTAATTTGATAAAGCTGGTCGAGGAATAACCAATAATATTTCTTTTGACTCGATTAGACATTGTTTTTAATTATTATTAGTTAGTAAATTGAATAAACATAACTAATAATACATTTTTATTTTAACATTACATAATTAGATTAGAACTTGGATGAGAAAAATTACATGATGAAGCTACATTGTAAGATAATAATGAGATTGAGCATAGCATTTAAATTAGCTAAATTTTGTATGAATCAAAATACCTTATGAGTCACACAAAAAAAAAAAAAATAATTACAATAATATAAAAACTAATATTTAATTTACTAGAGCTCATTGAGATAACTCTAATAACATTTGTTTCTTCTTAACAAGACCTTATCTTGAATTAGTACTAACTATAGAAGTAAATTGGAATAAAAAAATAAAGTATTATTTTAATGTAAATAAGTGTTAAAAATAACAAACTTTAAAATTATGCAACCATCATAGAGAAGAGATTAAGAGTTACATATTATTTTCCCAAATTATAGAAAAAATTTTCATGTTCCAAAATATCACATGAACCATACCAAAATCCTAAAGAATTATTTTTAAAGTAATAACATGGTTATTTAATTAAATAGAACTCATTTAGAAGTTCCAACAACATTTGTTTTGTATTGATTAGACCTTGTTTAGGATTACAACTTATTTAACAAATAAAAATATATAATTTAACCAATAATATTGATGTAAGTGTTACATGGGAGGAGAGTTTGAGTTTATCGATAATATAACAAAATAAATATAAAAAGTCCAAAAAATAGTATAACATTTCAAGTAAGCAATTCAATATGACATCCTTAATCATTAAATCTGGTAAGAACCAAAATATCTCTTAAAATGTTCAAAAACCATAGAAAAAAAATTTTAAATTATAAAAAGAATATTTAAGTAGATAAAAATTATGAAGGTGTGATCTATGATCTCTTTTGTTTTGATCATACCTCATTTGAGTTATTATAGAATACTAATTTAGATATACATATATATATATAATACATTTTTATTTTGATGGTATAAAAATATATAATGAAGCTAAATTGAGATAAGTTGGAGTAATTTAATAGAACAAAATTGAAAAAAGTCAAAATTGCATGATGAAAATTATGTGCGAACATTACATTCTACTGTGCTAAGGTTATTGAATGTTACATTATTGATCTTTAAATTAGGTACAAATCAAAATATGTACAAAACATGCCAAAATGCTTGAAATTTAAAAATTAAAAAAAATTAGAAATAAATATTTAATTTAATATAAAAATAAATAATGAATATAAAAATAAAAAGTATAAATAACACTGAATTCTTTTGTTAATATTAACTAAATGTAAAAAAACAAGAACATTATTATTTAAAGCAATCTAATATAACGAAATCTTGTCGATATGAATGCTAAAAAAATGAAGATATAGAGTTGCACAATAAAATAAGAAGATCAATGTATAAAATTGAAAAAATTAAATACTACATTGAAAAGTTTAATTCCATGTAATTAAGAAGATTAAGTGCAATATCCTTTATCATTAAATAAGACCTGAATCAATGTGACCTATAAATAGTGCAAAAACCAAAGAAGATAAATTATTTTAAAGAAATAAGAATTAATATTAAATGGAGACAACTTGTCGAGACTACTATAACAAATTTTGTCTTGTTACAATCAAGCTCTGTCTAAGCTTTCTCTTAATTACAAAATCAATTATAAAAATAATTATTATTTAATTATTAATTAAATATTTAGTAAAACCAAAATAAGTCAAATTAATGTAATATCACTAAATATATGTGATTTAAAGGCCACCAATCACAAGAATTAGAATTATCTTGTAATATTGCATAATTAAAACAAAATGTTTGAACAAATGAAATACCATGTATACAAAAGTTGCATTCGAAGATACTAAAATTGTCAATTGTGACATCTTCCATCATTAAATCTGGTACAAATAGAAATAACACATAAAACATCAAAAAATGTTTTAAATTTAAGAATTAGAAAATATTAAATTGCACCTTTTTAGATTATAAGAGCTCATCAAGCTGAGTGCAAATACCTTTTGGTCATTTCAATTAGATTACGTTCTAAGTCACTATGAACTACAAAAGTAAATAAGCATTAATAATAAAAAATTATAAATTCAATTTTACATTAATATATATTAAACTTGAAAAGATATAAACTAATGTAATAAAACTTAACAAAATCAAAGTAATGTGATTCTTACATGAGATGAGTTTTTCGATTTTCTAGTAGTAGTCAAATTTAGAAAAAAAAATTTAAAAAAATTGAGATAAATTCGATATGAACGTTCCATTCCAAGATGCAATGAAAATCAAAAGTAACATCCTTGCTCATGAAATTATATGGAGATCAAAATGTTGTACAATGGATGAAAAAAAAAGAAAAATAAAATATTGAAAACGTAGAAATAAATATTAAATTTGATATATCTCTTTTAAATGAGCGCAATGATGTTTTGTAAGTCTCTAACATAGATCATTTAGGATTATAAGACTAAAATAATTTTATATGAATAAATATTAATTTTATATATATATATATATATATATATATATATATATATATTTACAAAAAATTAATATTTATTCATATAAAAGCAAAATAAGATGAATTGAACCAATATAATATAAAAAAATCGAAATGATATAAAAATCAAAAGGAGAAAGATATAAGCATTTATAGTAATATGAAAAAGTCAAAGTGAGCAAATTGGAGAAAAAATATAGATATTGCTAAAAAAGACTACTCCAAGATAATAAGGAGATTGAGTCCAACATTCTTAATCATTAATGTGATACAAATCAAAATATCTCATAAATAGAGTCAGAATAATAAAAAATAGTATTTAACTAAATAGAGCCTATTAGTATAATAAATCGACATTTTTTTTTATTCCTATCATATATAATTTTTAATTAATTAGAGTTCCTGAAATAAATAGATTAAATAACATGAAATTGTTATTTAAACATTGACTAAATATATATTAATACTAAAATTAGATGAATTAATGTAATGTAATCTAGGTAGACCAATGTGATATAAAACTTACTTGAGAGAAGAAATATAGTTTCATAATAACATAATTAAATTGAAATAAAATTTTTTGAGGCATTAAGTAAATTGTATAAAAAGGTTATATTCTAAGTTACTATGAAGGTTAAAAAAATATTCGTGACCTTCAAATCAGGTACAATTCAAAATTTACATAAAACATACCAAAACCTCTCAAAAATATGACATTTAAAAATTTATCAATAAATAAAACTATAAGAAAGTTGAATTTAGAAATACTGAGGAGACTATGTGTAACATCCTCAATGGTCAAATTAGGTATGAATAAAAATAACTAATTAGGCATGCAAAAAACGTTAGAAAATAAAATTTTCAAAAACATGCAAAGGAATATTTAACATGATAAAGCTCATCGTGATGACTCCAATGATATAAGTTTTATCTTAATAAAATCTCATTTTAACTTACTATGAATTTCTTAATTAAAAGTGCATAAGTTATCATAAATTATTTTTTTTCATTTCCATTAATTATATATTAAAGTTAAATTTGGAAAAATTGAAGCAATTTAATAAAACTAAATTAAAATGATATAGTTGTCACATGAGAGTATAATTTAAGTTTTATAGTCAAAAATAAAATCAAAGAGACAAATTTGTAAAGTTGGGAAAATTTATCTAATAAAGTGGCATGCCAAGATATTATGGAGATCAAACTTTGTATCCTTAATCATCAAATTGTGACAATGTCTCTCAATGCTTATCAAAATTGACAAAAAAAACTTCAAAATATAAAATTAAATATCCAATTTGATTGAGCTTCTTAAGAAAAGTTTAATGAAGTTCTTTTCATCTGAACTAAATGTCATTTAGATTTTTTATAAAGTAAATATATATCAAAGCTAAAAATAAAATAACTTGAGGTAATATAAGATAAATAAATCAAAGCAATGTAAAGGTCCCTCAAGAAGGGATTTAATATTACACATAATATAATGAAAATTACAAGAAATGAGAGAAATTATATGAGAAAGGTACATTCCAAGATACTAAAGTGATCGAGAATAAGATCCTCAATGTTCAAATCATGCACAAATTGAAATGAACTTAGGTTCACCAAAACATTGAAGAATATTATTTAAAAAAATAAATGTGAAAATTTATTTTGATAGAGGTTGTTTGGGGAAGCCTAATAATGTTTATTTTTATTAAATCAATCATTGTCTCAAATTAGTAAAAATTTAAAAAGTAGTATGTATAAATAATTACAAATTATTAATTTAATAATATACTAGTTAATTATAAATATAAAATGAACTAAATTAAGACAAGGCAATATAACTAGATCAAAGCAATATGAAGTTTACGTGGAAGGAGCTGGAGCCTTTCAGTTATAAGATTAAATCAAAGTAAAAAAGTAAAAAAAGGAAAGTGCTAAAGAAGACTACATTTAGGATGCTAAGTTGATTGACTGCAATCTCATCAATCATCAAATTAGGTTTTAATCAAAATTCTTAATAATGAAATTCAAAATAATTAAAAATAAAATATTTTAAAAAATTAAAAAATAATTTATTTCTATAGAGCTTGTCAATACATGTTGAAGATCATTTATTTATCTCCATCATACCTTGCATGATGTTTTTACTAATTACTAATGTAAGTAGGCATAAATAATAATACATTATTATTTTAGTATTACGTAAATATATAATACAACTAAAATAAGATAAATTTAATTAGTGTGATATAACCAACAAATAGAGTCATAAAGAAACACTTGAGAGGAGAACAAAAGTGTCATAGTAATAAAAAATATCAAACTAAAACATTTGAAGATATAAGATAAGCGGTGTGAGAAGGAGCTCATTAAGACAAGTACAACTTTTGTTTGAACATGACTTTCCTCCTTTGCAAATATATCAAATTAGTACAATAAATAAGAATAAAAAATAAAAATATTCTTTTAATATTAAGTCAATATATATTGAAATTTAAATAATAGAAATTGAAGTAGCACAATATAACAAAATCAAAGAAATTTAAATGACACACGAGATGAGATTTAAAGCTACATTGTAAGATATTTAGGGCATTTAGTGTTGCTTGTAAATTTGTTAAATTTTGTATGAATCAAAATTACTTATGAAGCATACAAAAAATCCAACAAAAACAATTATAAGAATATAAAAAATAATATTTAATTGAGTAGAGCTTGATGAGATAACTCTATTGACATTTGTTTCTTCTTAACTAGACTTTACCTCAAATTACTACTAACTACAGAGGTAAATTGACATAAAAGGTAATAAACTATTTTTTTGATGTAAATTAGGCATTGAAAATAATAAACCTTAAAATTATCCAAACAGCATAGAGATGAGATTACGAGTTATAAATAATAAAACAAAATTAAAGAAAGAATTTTGATGTTTCTTAAATTGTTCAAAAAACTTGCATTAAAATGGTATGAAGGAGACTAAGGGCCACTTCCTCGTGGTGAAATTAGGTATGAAAGGAAATGTGTAGCAAAGTGTGCAAAATTACGAGAAAATAATATATTTGAAAACATTACATTTCATTATTAATACAATAGAACTCATGAAGATTATCCAAACGAAGTTTTCTTCATCTCAATCATACCATGTTTGGAATTGCTGACTTAGAAAATTTAAAATACAGAAATAATAATAATTTTTTAATTATTAAGTAAATATATATATTGAACCTGAAATAAAATAAATTAAAACAAAACAATATAACAAAATGAAGGCATTATAAAGGTCGCATGACAAAATATTTTCAGTGACATTAAAAGATAAACAATTAATGAAAAAAACTTTGAAGAATTGAGATAAATTGCACAAAAAAGTAGCATTAAAATATATTAAGCAAATTGAGTTCAACATTATCAGCCATCAAATAATGCACAAATAAAAATTCCTCTTATAGAATACAAAACCCTTAGAAAATAAAATATTAAAAATAATAAAAATAAAAATTTAATTGGTTAAAACTCATTGAGACAAGTACAATGATGTTTGTTCCATCTCTATTATACCTTAGTTATTATTATTATGGATTACCAATCTAGAAAAACATAAGTAAATTTAAAAGTATTACTTTAATAATGAGTAAATATATACTTTTAAGTTGACATTAGATAAAATGAATTAATTTAATATAAAAAAATCAAAGCAATATAGATCTCATATAAGAAAGATTTTAGATTACATAATAATATAACCAATTCAAAGAAAGCAAATTCAAAAACTGAGACAAATTTTACAAAACATTTGTTTTATAAGATATAATATTGATTAGGCATAACATCCTCAATCATGAAATCATGTAGTAATTGAAATGTCTTTTAAAGTGCCAAAAAAGTTAATAAGATGGGCAAGATTATTTACTTAGAGAGTTCATTAAGAAAAGTCTAACAATATCTGTTTAATTTTGAGTAGGCCTTGATTGGGATTACTATGAATTATGAATATAAATAAGCAAAAATAATAATAAATATTTGTTTTAATATTAAACAATAATTTATTAAAACTAAAATGAGATCATATGAAGTATTATGATATAACCAAGTTAAATAAATAAAAATATGATAACAAAAAATAAGAAAATTTTTAATGAATAATAATTAATTTAAACTAAAATATTTGAAGAAATGGCACAAATGATATACAAAAGTTGCATTCAAGAAATTTATAATATCGAATGTAACACACTCGATCATGAAATTAGGTAAGAATTTAAATGCCATATAAAATGAACAAATAAATCAGAAAAAAATATTAGTAAATTAAAAAAAGTAAATATTTAATTGGATAAAGCTCATTAAGAAAAGTCTAACAATATTTGTTTGTTCTTGATCAAGCCTTGTTACAAATTACTATAAATAGCAAAAATAAAACAAGAATATAAAATAATAAGGTATTATTTAATATTAAGTAAATAAATATTAAAGCTTAAATGAGATAAGTTAAATCATTATGATATAAACAAAAGAAAGTTATGAATATGTCAAATGATAAGTGATTTAGAATTGCAAAGTAATATAACTAAATAAAAGAGAAAAATTGTAATAAATGAGATAAATTGTATTTAAATGCCACATTCCATTAGAGCAAAAAGCTGTCATATGGCATATTTGACAATCAAAACATTTATAAATCAAAATATCTTATTAAGCATAAAAAAAGCTTTGAATAACTCATTATGTAGGCCCAACGACCTTTGTTTTGTTCAGAGATTTACATTGTTTGGAAAAAATAAGAATCACAAAAGTAAATTGGAATAAACTATAACAAAATGTTATTTTATTATTAAGTAAATATATGTTAAAGCAAAAATGTGAAATTATGAAAATGTAATATAATAAAATCAAAGAGAACTAAAGGTAACATGAGAGGAGAGTTACAGTTCAACAAAAATACAACAAAATCAAAGAGAAAATTTTCAAGAAATGAGGTAAATTATTCTTAAAAGTTTAATTCCAAGGTACAAAGCAGATCAAGCATAAAACATACATAATCAAATCTAGTAAAAACTCAAATGCTTCTAAAAAGTCCAAGAACTATGAGAATAAAATATTTAAAAATATAGTGCGGAATATTTTAGATGATAAAACTCATTAAAACAAGTACAATAAGTTTAAGTTCCTCTTTATCATACTTCATTTGAAGTTATTACAAAATATTAAAGTAAATAAGCAAAATAATAATACATTATTATTATATTATTAAGCAAAAATATATTAAATATAAAACTAGATAAATAGAATTAATGTAATATAGAAAAATTAAAGCATTGTAAAGGTCACACAAGAAAAAATTAATAGTCAAATAGTATCATATAAAAATTAAAGTAAAAAGCTTATAGAAATGGAATAAATTATTTGATAATATTGCATCATAAAATACTAAGGAGATCGACTGTAACTTCTTCGATCATGAAATCAGGTACAAATTTAAATGTCTCTGTAATAGTCTTACTTTATCTTTATTTTATTTTTGTTAAAGAGCTCTTTGAGATGAGTTTAATAGTGTTTAGTTTCTCATTTTTTGAGTTCTAAGGAAGAAAATATGAATTTTTAAAGATTTGGATAGATTTGTAATATTGAGGATATATTTGTAATTTTGTGAATGTCGGCATAGTTCAATTCATTTAGGCGGAAGGAATATAAGTAATTTTAAAGTTGTTGGCTGCGATCAGTATATATGCAATTTTAGAAATTTTGGCGTCGGTTTATTTCTCTTAGCACAAGATATTTGTGCAAATAAGAAATTTGGAAGTTGTGTTATGCAAAATGTGTTTCAAAAACTAATGGCATATCCTTTTCGACTACGGTTATAAAAGCAAAAGCAGGGTTGACAAAAGATGTAGCTAATTGGTTTCAAAAGTTTTTAATTTTCTAGCAAGTCAAAAGAGAACAGCAAAAGCTTGCAGGATTAGTACAATCATTACCATTCCTAGAATGGAAATGGGAGGAAATGGCAATAGATTTTATATTTGAATTATCAAGATCACCTGCAGGTTGATGCAGTTTGGGTAATTATGGATAGGCAGAAAAAAACTTCTCATTTTCTTACTATTAAGACGACTTATTCAGCTGAAAAATTAGCTCAAGAATATGTAAAACAAACTGCAATGTTACATGGGATACCAAAAGTTATTATCTCTGATAGAGATCCTAAATTCACTTCTTAATTTTGGAAGATTATACATCAAGCTTTTGGTACAAGTTTAAGGTTCAGTACAGCATTGCATCCTCAAACAGACGGTCAATCAGAAAGAATTATAAAAACCTTGGAGGATTTGTTTTGACTATGTATTTTAGAATTTGGAAGTGATTGGGAAAGTCACCTGCCTCAGGTAGAATTTGTCTATAACAATAGTTATCAGTCCAGCATCAGAATGGCTCCTTATGAAGCACTTTATGTTCGAAAATGTCAATCACATTTATGCTGGAATGAGGGGAAGGAAAGAAGTTTGGTGGGTCATGCATTTGTGGAGGAGGTATCTAAGAAGATTGAAACTATTCAAGGAAGAATGAAAGCAGTCGAGGACAGACAAAAGAAATAATATGATGTCAAACATCGAATGATAGAATTTCAAGAGGGAGAAATAAATTGCAATATAGGAAGAAATAAATTTCTAATAAAAAATTGCAATATTTCTCATACTTGATAATAAATAGAAAAGTGCATGAAGTGCTTACATTTTTATTGAAAATTAAGAAAATGAAAGCTTCGAAGATTTGGGATAACTTGAAGAATTTTGAATTTTGAGTAATAGTAAGCTATAAGCGCTACTCGAAAAATGTTGTGCTAGTAGAGGATGATTGACATCTTAAATTTTTTCTTCAGCTTCTTTAGTCATTTCATGAATATGTTAAGATTATATAGAAACTTTTTTGTCATATATAGGAAAAAGTCAAAAAACAATATTTAAAAATTTGCTACGAAGGGGATATAATATTGTTTTTTTTATAAAAGGTTATAATGCTTATTTCAAAATGGTTAACACGATGGCTCAAATAATATCTAGTTCATTAGCTATTAAAGGATATCGATGGTTGCCAATGGATTCGATTCCAGATGTTCAAGATCAATAGTTCAAGGGCTATTAAAGATGGTGAGCTATAGATGGTAGATCAACATGGATTACATATATGCCATCCCATCAAGTTTGATGAGTTTTGGATTGTTCGATAACTCAATGGTAAACACAGGAATAATCTCAAATATAGATTTCAAAATGGAATTGTTTAGGATATCTAATTGAAGGATAGATATGTCAAAAGGAGGAAACTATTAGGGCTATCCAATTAAGTTGGATTTGATTGTTCTCATTTTGTTATAACAACAATGCAAAGCTATAGGCAACGTGATTATAGCTATCTCATCAAGGATTATATGAGAGAATTTGCCTATAATTTAGGTGTTTATATGCTAAAGAACTTTTGTCCCACATTATGGGTGATGAGGACGTTTCTAACTTTTTAATATCTTTTGTGGATGATAATGCAAGCTGAATCATGGGCTAACTCCTATCTTATGATTCTGGGATTTCACCAGTCTAGACACTCGTATGCTTATGAGCTTATCATGCTAATGGGTCTGACCTAACGAAATTTTCATTCCTAATTAGTGGAGCTTGATCCTTTGCCATACCCTCACCAGGTTCAAAATGCACAATGGCAAAGATCAAGCTCAACTTGAATTCATTCCTCATGTTTCCTTAGAAAATGTTTGAGAATACTCATTCAAGCTTTCTTAACCCATGACCTTTGAGCTAGAGCACATACTTGGGATTTTGTTTAAGATATTGTTTTCCTTTTTAATTATGAAAATTTTGACGAAATTAATTTTTTTAAATAATTTTAAAAAAATTAATAATTGAGTTAGCATGAAATTTGTAATAGATGGATATGTAGGTTTAACCTAGAAAAAGGACTAAAAGGCCCAAAAATGGAATCTTTTATGTTTCTTAAATCAAGAAATAGATTGAAAAAATTTTGATGACTAAGTAGGATTTCAAAAGTCAAATTGATTTAAAAATGGAATCTCATGTTTCCAAAATGATGGAATAGTTCAAGTTGGATTTGAAGAAATTTGAATAGCAAACTATATCTTATAATTAATAATTAATAAAATAAAATTCTATTTCATAGTATAAATAAAACCTTTTCAAATGTAATGTGTATGCCTTAAAATTTTGAAACTTACAAAATTCTCTAAGGTGGTTTGAAAAACACTTATTCAAAATATTAAATAGTGAATGGTATGTTCTTTACAATTAAGCCTTTTCCCCACTAAACAATCCCATTAAAACAAAATACTAAAAATTTAAAGCTTAGCTCAATAAACACAAGTGCAACCTAACCATCTCCACCTTTTGATCATGGCATGATAAATATATTTAGAAAATAAATATCCATCTTTTGGCCACACTTTACATTGACCTCTTTGTTCTTTTATTGTATGTTTTTTTTCTACAATATTAAAATCATGTAATAGTTAAAACGTTATGCATGTGCTCAAAAGAAGATATATTTTTATTCCCCAAAAACTAAACCTATGAGGCACTAGAAATTTTTGCTTGACCACGAAAACAAAGTTTTATATTTGAATTAAAAATTTTCTTTTTCGAAGAAGAAATCTAAATAGTCAGTGGAATTCTTTGCATCACAAGCATGAAGTATTTTATCTTCTTTTTCTCATCTTTTTTCATGGCAATGTTTAGAAGTTCAATTTTTTCTTTATAAATATTTTTCAACTTTTTATTTGTGGACATTAAGGAGATTAAAGAATTAGTAACTTCTATGAAATTATTCTGATGAACTTTATAAAGGCAAGAATTGCCCTTGCCACTTCTTCTTCCCTACATGTACTTGATTTATCATTCTTTGCATTAAAGAGCCTTTCCAACATCCTTACTTTTTGAAGTTGTACCCTCAAAAACTTTTATTGTAGTCCAAGTAGCCTAGAGAGGTTTCTTCTTCAAAATTCTCTTCTTTTTTTTCTTCCTCGCATTTTTGTCATCGTGTTGGGGACATTTTGGTTGAGCATGCTTGGTTTTACCACGAACATAAGTTTTTGTCACCTTCTTCATTTCCTTTTTTTTCTTTTATCAATTCTTATTTACAAAAGTTTTGTCGAAATATTAAGCTCAGTCTTCAACATGATAGTATAACTTTTCTAAATCAATGGAAGAGATGGATGTCACATCCAATGATGTTTGGATGGTCTAAATGCCCATAGATCTTTCCTTGCTTCTTTCTTTAGCTAGCTTCTGGAAGCCTCCTCTTCAACTCTTATGCTCATCTCAATCTTTATCATCAATAGCCCCCAAAGTAACTCATCTAACATTAGTTTATTTATGTCCTTGACTACCTTTATTGCCATAAAAAGAGGAGCAAACTCTTTGGGTAGAATTCATATCATCTTTTTAATAAGATCTTCAGTAGTAAAACTTTTCCAAGATTTGCGAATCCATCACTAATATTTGTAAATTGCATAAACATTTTCTTCATAGATTTTCTCAAATTCATTTCTAATGGGTCAATAATTATCTATAAGCATATTTGTTTTTGCATATTTAACTTGTGAAGTTCCTTCAAAATTTACTTCTAACAATTCTCAACCTCATGTGCAACACATAAATTTAGAGCTTGATTAAATTTACTAGGTGATTGCCATAATGATGGTTGTTCACTACTTTATCATTTAATTGTGTCATTCTCATATGGTTACAAGTAAATTCACAAACTAGATTAATTTCATTAGTGCAATAATGCTTACGTAAATCACTTTGATTGGTTTTCGCTTCCCATAGTTCATAGTTAGGTTTTTTATAAAAATTCTAAATCTATTTTCCAATATAAACAAAATTTCCCCTTAAATAACATGGGATATATATGAGATAACCCTTCATTTAATGACTCACAAATATCAATCATGGGTGATGTCATATTGAAAAATTAAAAGTTTACAAAAAAACATAAATATTGTTGTAAGAGGAAAAAAAGAGAGATAATAATTAAAATTTTTATTAAATAAAAAAAATTAATTAAAGTAAACAAAACAATTAAAACACATATGACAGATTATCCAAGCAATTTGAATGGAATTTATTGTTCAAAATATATTTATAAATATAATTTTTTCTTTGTAGAAAAGCATAATTTATTGTTATACTAATTCATAAACACAATTTTACAAATGTGGGGTTGGCCAACCTAAAATGGGGAAATAAAAATTAACATGAATTAAATTTTTGATAAAAGCATATAACATTTCCTATAGCTATTGTAGTGTAGAAAAAGTTGTAAGGAGCACTACATTATGAAGAGAAGTGAGATAATAAAAGCTTAAAAGATTGAGACTTAATTGGATGAATATGCAATTGGTAGCACAAGTCATTGGTCTTACCAGGAGAATTTTTACCACTAGAATACGATACAACCTTTCTTTGAGAACTTAATGTCTTACACACATTCATTCATAATTTTCATGAAGATATCTTTATAATGAAAAATATTTTTCATACCCATTAGAAAATAAAGGAGAAGTATTGTGAAATCTTTTGAAAAATAACCAAAAAATATTTTCTAAATAAATTAAAATATTTCCTCCAAAATAGCAAGTGAAACTACACAAAGAATAGGCAACAAATTTGTTGTTATGTGGGATTGAGCAATTTGGTTGCATCTGGGGAAGGTGTTCTCGACTATTTGATCAAGGGTTACAAAAGAAGATTAGTTAGAGAAGGTTGGATCAAGACTAATTTGATCTAGGCCATCTAATGAAGTATGGCAAGTTTTGGATCCTTCACTTAATCAATGATAAAGGAAAAATCAATCATAACTAATGGATTCGAAAAAGATAGATCTGGGCCATCTAATTCATTTATAGCTAATTCAAAAAAGGAAAGGAATTAATGCCATGTGGTTAACTTGATCGTGATCTTTCTCATTTGATTAATGGATACAAGTAAAAACTATAGGTAGGCATGTTTGTAGTCTTCGAATTAGAGATAAGATGGGAGAAAATGCTGATCCCTTGTGCAAAGATGTAGTAAAGACATTTGGCTACATGTTTAGGAGCAAAAAGTTTTTGATCTTTGTATTCTATTTCGTAGGATGATAATATGATTGGAGCCATAAGTTTAGCTCCCATATATGATCTTAGGATTTAACCACCTAGGTTACTTGCATGCCTACAAGTTCAATATGGCAATGGGTTTCACCTATATTATTTGCATTCTTGATCTACCCAACTTTATCCATTGCCTAACATTACCAAATTTTAGGATGCCCAATGTCCATGATCAAACACCACCTGATTAAGTTCTAGCAGTCTCTTAACCAAATTTTTGTCTGTACATTTTTGGGCTTCTTTAGCTTAAGAGCTTTGAACTTGGCACTTACTTTTCATGTGCCTTAAGATAGTTTTTACTTTTTTTAATTAAGAAAATTTAAACAAAATTATTTTTTTCTAATTCAAATAAAGTTTAACAGTTGTCAAAATATAGAATTTGACAACTATGCATAAGTAGAATTTAATAAAAAAAGATTAAGACATTGAGAAATGGAATAATATTAGTTTCTTAGATCAAGAAAAGGATTAAATAAATTTTTATAGTTAGGTAGGCTTTCAAAGGATTAAAAGATTTAATAATGGAATCCTATGCTTCCAATATCGTCAATTATTCATGTTGCATTTGAAAGTGTTATGATAATGAAGTATGCCTTATGATTAATAATAAATAAGCTAATATTATATTTCATAATAAAAAGCAAAAATTTTCAAAATTGATGGGCATGTCTTAGCTACCTCATGCTTCATGAAAACTCGAAAGTACTTTGAAGACCATTAATTCACCATCTTTAAAAGTGTATGACATATTATTTATCGATAAACTTGTTTCACACTAAACAAGCCCATTAGAAAAAAATTCAAAGTATCTAAGGCTTGACTCATCAAATATGATGCAATCCTAAGTGAAAGTTGCATTGAAAAACTATTAAGGCTATTGAGTGTAACCTCCTTAACTATCAAATCATTTAAGATGCAAAGTAACTTTTAAAGAATGTCAAAAATTAAAAAATATTGAAAATATAAAATTAAATATTTAATTCAATGTAACTCAAAAAAGTCCAATGAGTCTAGTGGGCTTCATTTTATCATTATTGGATATCATTTAATTTGCTACAATTTACAAAAAAAATTTGAACAAATAACAATTATAAGTTATTTCTCTAATATTAAGTAAAAATATATTTACTTAAATGTGAAAAATTTTGGTAATGTTGTATAGCAAAATCATGCTAATGTAAATGTCATGAGAAAGTAGAGTTAGTGTTTTATTTTAATATAATCAAGTTAAAGTGCAACATTTAAAGAAATAAAAAAAACAATGTATCAAAAATTTATGTTCCACAATAGTCAAAACATAGAGTAAAACATTCATCATCGTTAAATCATATATGAATCAAAATATCTAATTAAGCATTCCTTTTTCCTTGAAAAAAATATCTAAAATATAAAAAATAATTAAGTGGGATGGAGCTCTTCCAGAAAAGTCTAATAATATTTTTTCATCTCGATTGAACCTCGTTCAAAGTTATTATGAATTATCGAAGTTAATAAATACTAATTAAAATAAGTTGTTATTTTAGTAGTAACTATATTTATAAATATATATAAGCTAAAATGAGATATCTTGAACTAAAATGATATAACCAAATGAAAAACACATAAGAGCCATATGAAAAATTTTAGATATAAATTGTAATGCAACCTAATAAAAGTAAAACATTTGAAGTAATAACAATAATTATATAAGATATTTGCATTCCAAGATGCTAAATAGATCAAGTGCAACATCTTCAATTGAGAAATCATGTACAAATTAAATGTTCTTCTAAAAATCTTAGAAAATAAAGAAAATAAAATATTTAAAAATTAATAAATTAACATTTAATTGGATGAAACTTATCATGATCAGTCTGATGAACGTTTGCTTAGCTTCAATTGAAACACGTTTTGAATTATGACAAATTGATAAATTAATTAAGTGCAAATAATAACAAAATATTGTCCTAATAATAAGTAAATATATATTAAACATGAAATGAGTTTATTTGAAGAAATGTAATTTAACTAAAATAAAGGCATGGGTAGAACACAAGAATAGAATGAGAGTTAAATATTAACTAAACCACATGAAAGCAAAAAAAATTGAAGAAATGAGACAAAGTATGTATGAAAATTTCATTGTACAATAATAAAGAGATCAAGGTTAACATCCTTGATCATTTGTTAAGCTTGCCTCAAAGAACTCTATAAAATTAAATATCCATTTTTATATTTTCATTTTTTTCTTTATTGTTTTGGTATATTTTGTGAGTAATTTTGATTCATACCTAATTTGATGATTGAGAATGTGATCCTCGAACATAAAAATGAAATAAATCATAGTAATGTAAAGGACACATGAGAGAAGAGTTGGAATTTAATTATAGTTTACAAAAATCTGTACAAAACATTTTATGAAAAAAAAGTGAGAAAAAAATTTACATTGTAAGATACAAAAGAGATTGAGCGTAATATCATCGATCATCAAGTCTTCTATTAATTGGAATGTCACATAAAGCATGTCTAAAGCCTAGAAAAAATATTTAATGATATAAAAAAAATTTGTTTGATAGAGCTTAAAAAGACAAGTTTGGTGATGCTTTTTAGTTTTGGTAAAATGTTGTTTATAATTATTATAATTAACAAAATAATTAACATAAATAATAATAAAAGAATATTTTAATATTAATTAAATTTTATTAAAGATGAAATGTGCTATATTGAAGTTACGTAATGTAACCAAATCAATGCATGTAAAGATCATACGAGAGGAAATTTATTGTTTTATAGTAATATAAGCAACTAAAAGTAAAAAATGAGGAGAATGATACAAATTATACAAGAAAGTTTGATTCTAAGATACTACGGAGTTCTAGTGTAACTTCATCAACGATGAAATCAAGTATAAATCAAAATATCTCACAAAGCATTCCAAAATTTTAGAAAAACTATTTAAAATTTTTACAAGAATAATTAATTGGATAGTATTCATCGATATGAGTCTAATGACATTTGTTTCATCTCGATTGGGCCTTGCTTGAAATTACTACAAATTATCAAATTATGAAAGAACAAATAAAAAAAAATTTCTTTAATTATTAATTAAATATTAATTAAAGAAAAAATGAGATTCATTGAAATAATACAATATGACCAAGTAAAAGCAATATAATGGTTGCATGACTTAATAGTTAGTGTAACATAGTAATGCAATAGAATGAAAGAACAAAATTTCAAGAAATCAGATGAACTATACTAAAATGTTACATTTCAAGATAATATGGAGATGGAGCATAAATCCTTCATGTTCAAAATGTCTTATAAAGCCTACAAAAATATTAGAAAAAATTGAATAATTTTAAAAAGGAATCCTTAAGTGGATGTACCTTATCGTGATGAACCCAATGACTATTGTTCCTTCGAAATTGAATGTTGTTGGAATTTACTTTATTTATCAAATGAAATAAAAAAATAACTATAAATTATTATTTTAGTAATAAATAAATAAATAATAAAGATAAAAAAAATAAATACAGGCAATGCAATGAAAAAAAAATTACATAAAATGCAAATAACAGAAGACTTTTTGTTAAAGGGTAATAAAATATGCCAAACTTTTAAAAAAATCTTAAAAATACAAAATAGAATATTAATTAGATGGGACCTAGTGAATTGAATGTAACGATGCTTATTTTGTCTTAATCAGACATTGTTGTTAATTAAAGCAAATTTCAAAATAAATTATATTAAATTATAATATTTTTTAATATTAAATAGAGATTTAATAATATTGAAATAAGAAAAATTTAAGTACTGTAATATTACAAAATCCAAGTAATATAAAGAGCACAAAAGAGAAGATTTAGAGTATCAATATGAGATATTGATAGTAAAGAGAAAACATTGTACAAATGAGACAAATTATTAAGGGAATTTATATTCAAAAATACTAAGAATATCAAGTTTAACAACCTTGATCATCAAATTGATTATGGTTAATGATGACTTCCAAAGGGTTCCGAAACCGTGGAGAAAAAAAACAATAAAAGAGAGAATTAATATTAAATTTTATTGAGCCCTTTGTGATAACAAAATGGCAAATAGGGACAAATAATAGTAATTTTTTTAGTAATTACTAAATACACATTAATGATAAAACAAGATAAATTGATGCAATTATATAACTAAAACAAACTAATGTAAAGGTCACATAAGAGGAGATTTAGATTAACATATTAATATATCAAATCAAAACAAACCGTTGAATGAAGAGATTGTTTGAAAGAATTACATTCTAAGATTCTAAGAAGATAGACTGTAGCATACTCGATTGTGAAATTAGGTATGAATAGAAATATCATGTAAAATTTGTCAATACTCCAAAAAAGCTATTTAAAAATAACATTACCAGTTTATAATTAGAAGGACATCATTGAGATGATTCAAATGACATTTATTTTAATATTATGTAAATATACAATAACGCCAAAATAATAAAAAATTGTAGTACTGTAATATATCCAAATCTTTGTGAGCAATAGTAACATTACAAACTTGAAGAAAAAAATTTGAAGAAATGTGAAAAATAATCCCAAAAATTTTAATTAGATAATTTTCAAAAAATCGATTACAACATTCCACAATCTTTAAACATTTGAGAAACGAAATACCGAATAAAGTTCTCAAAAATACTAGAATATTAAGTATTTTAAATATAACAATATATAACTTAATGGAGCTCATTGAAAGAAGTCTAATGACCTTTGTTTTCTCTAAATCTAAAATTGTTTGTATTACTATAAATTATAAAAAAAGTTAAAATTAAATAAAATTAACTTATTATTTTAATATCTGAACATGTATTTGTTAACATTAAAATGACACAAATTGAGTATATAATAAAGAAAAATAAAAGTATGAATTAAAATTGGCAAAATTTAGAGTTAAAAAATCATACAAACAAACCAACACCAACATTTTTGAGAAAAAAGATTTATTGTGAGGAAAGTTGCATTTCAATATAGTATGGAGAATAAGTGTAATATCCTAGATCATCAAACCAAATATGAATCAAAATGTCTATAAAAGTAGTAAAAAAATCTAAAAAATTACATTTTTTTTAAATTAATATTTAATTAGATATAACTCATTATGACAAGTAAAACAAGCATATTTTTTCTTCTCAATTTGAACTTATTTGGGATTAAAATTAATTATAGAATTAATTAGTGTAAATAATAATAAATTATTATTTAAATACTAATTAAATATATTAATAATAAAATGACATAAATTTAAGCAATATATTATAATTAAGTCAAAGATTTGCTTAGGCAAAAAGAGAAGAGAATGAGTTACATGGCAGCAAAAAATATTAAAATTAAAATTGAAAAATAAAACAAGATAAATTATATTACAAAGATTCTATCCATGATATTTAGAATATTGTGGGTAAGATCATTAATGGTAAAATACAGTACAAATTGAAATGTCTCATAAAATGATCCTAAATTCTTGAAAAATAAACATTTTTAAAAATGTAAAATGAAATACTTAATGGCATGTAACACTTCATGCTAAGCCCAATGACTTCTATTTCAAATTGATTAAGCCTCCTTTCAAATAATTAAAATAAACCAAGTTAAATAATTTAAAATAATAAAATGTTTATATCAAAATTATTTAAAGTATGTATTGACGTAGAAATAAGATAAATTAAAGCAATATAACATAACCAAATACATGTTGCTTAAAGTTCACATCAAGGAAGATTTATCATTTAATAATAATATATCTAAATAAATACAAAAAATTTCAATAAGCTAGATAAATATTACAAGAAAGTAGCCTTCTAAAATTCAAAGAAGATTGAGCATTATAACCTAGTACAACAAGTCTTATACGAATTGAAATGTTTTGTGAAGTAGGAAGACTATAAAAAATTATTAAAATGATAAAAATGAATTTTTAATTAGATACAGATCATTGTGATGAATGCAAGAATTTTATTTTTACATACATCAGAAGTAATTTACGATTGCTTTAAATTACAAAAACTAATATTCATTGATAATAAAAAAATAATTACTTGAATATCAAGAAAAAATTTGTAAATTTTGAAAGTAAATAAACTATAGTTATATAATACAAAAAAACCATTAAGATGTGAAGCTCAAATGAGAGTGGATTTTGAGTTTCATAACAATGTAAATAAAGTTTCTCAAAAGACTTGAAGAATTGAGAAATATTACATTGGAAATTTGCATCCCCAGCTACTGAAGTGATTAAACATATCATCTTTGATCATCAAGTCATGTATGAATTAAAATAACTAAAAAGTGTGCCTTCCATATAGAGAATAAAACCTTTAAAAATAGAAAAATAAATATTTAATTGGATGGATATATATATTGCATAGAAATATATTAAAATTGAGAAGGAGATAAATTTAAGTTGTGCAATATTCTTAAATAAATACAATATAAATGTCATGCAGGAGAAACTTTAGAGTTTCTTAGTCATATAAAAAATAAAAAAGTAAAGAATTAGGAAAAATTGTATAAAATAATTGCATTGTTTAATACAAATGAGATTGAGTGTAGCATTCTTAATCATAAAAATAAGAAAAAAAATCTTAAAGCATCGTAGAAAAAATGTTTAAAAAATTAACATTAATATTTAATTTGATAGAGATTGTCGAGATGAATCTACTGACATGTGTTGTTTTAATTGGACTTTACCTTAATTACTACAAGTTAGACAAGTAAGTAACAACAAATAATAAATTTTTTTTGTTAAATGAAATTTATTAAAAATTTAAATAAGATAGATTACTATAACGTAACATAACCAAATCAATGATATATGCCGGTGACCTAGTATAATACTTAGATTTACATAGTAATATTACAATAGAAAATAAAATAATTTAGAAAATGAGAAATTGTATAAGAAAGTTTCATTTAAAGATATTAATTCAAAAGAGAAAAATATGAGCTAAAAAGTTAAAGTATAAAAGTTTAAAAATTTTAAAAAATTAATATTTAGTTGGTTTGATATTTTTAAGATAAGTTTGCACATTTTGTTCCAACTATATTTGACCATAATTGAATTAGTATGAATTAAAAATTTTAGTAAGAATAAAAAATAATAAATTATTATTGTGATATTAAATAAATATATAATAAAGTTTAATTGAGATAAATATAAGAATTTGTAAAACAACCAAATCAAGGATAGGTAGTGGTCAAATGAGGACAAATTTAGAGTTATGTATTAATGAAAATTAATAACAAAGAGAAAAATTTAGAAAAATTTCTTATATTATTTGAGTAATTGCAAGTCTATGTTACCATGGAAATCACAAGTAATATATTATATTACAAAATAAAATTTGAATAAAACTACCTCGCACTACATGCCAAAACCATAAAATATAAATTATTTAAAAATTTTACAAATAAATTTTTTTTTTATATCTTAGAAAGAGAAGAGTCTCATGGTCATTATCTATTCTCCATCAGGCCACACTTGAAAACAATGCAAATTACAAAAGTAAATATGCATAAGAAGAAGCAATTTAATATTTTAACATTATGTAAGTATGTATTAAAATTTTAATTTGATAAATTAAAGCCAAATAATATTTCCCAATCAAAGACAAGGGTCACATTAGATGAGCAATAGAGTTTTATAGTACTATAGCAAAATAAAAAAAAAATAATTTGGAGAAGTGACATAAATTTATGGAGTGGGAGATCCTATTAAATGAACGCACATACCAAAATAAAATAAATTACCAAATTAAATTAAAAAACTTTAAATATTAAATAATAATATTTCCTTAAATTAAATATTCCTTTGTAATTTTTAAATTTAATATTATAATTTAAATTTAAATGTTATTTTAAAGAATTTTTATATTAAAAATGGAATTAAATATTTATTTTTAAATTAAATATTCAATAATAATAATTTCATTAATTAAATTATTTTTAATAATTTAAAATTTATTCTTCATTTTTTAATTTAAATATTAAATAAACATAAATAATAATATAATTATTTTTTGATATTAGGAAAAATAATATATTAAAGCAAAAATTAAATATTTTAATGTAATCTAATATAATAAGCTCAAAGTGAAATAGATGAAAAATTGTGATAAATTATGTTAAAAAATTCAAATTGAAGATACAAAGTTGGTCTACGTAATATCCTCAAACTTAACTTTAGGTATGAATAAAAACACTTGGTAAAAAATGGCATAATCTTTGAAAAAAAATAAATTGAAAATATAAATAGTATATATTTAATTTTATAAGGACCAACAATCTTTGTTTTATCTTAATCAGATATCATTTTCAAAAAAAAATGAATTGCTAATGAAAATAAGAATAAATAAATAAAAAAACTTATTTAATAATTTTATTATTCAAAAAATAAATAAAAAAGATTTAATGAGGTAAATTGATGCATTGTAGTAGAACAACCTCAAAGCAACATAAAGGTCTATTAGATTGGCATTATAATTTGAACAAATGAAAGCAAAAGTTTCGAAAAGAAAGACTAATTGTAAAAGAAAATTCCATTGCAAGGGTAAATAAATAAAAAGATTAACTTTTTTAAATGTTATACAAATATTTATTAATATTAAAGTGAGATAAATAGAAGCAATGTAACATAACTAAATGAAAGTGAGGAAAGGTCACATGAGGAGAATTACATTTACTTAATAACACAACAAAATCAAAGAAAAACATTTTGAAAATTGATATAATTTTGTGTGGGAAAGTTCTATACCATGATAGTATAAAGATCAAGTTTAGCGATATAAATAGTCAAATTAGGAAGTAGTCACATTGTCACAAAACAATGTTTTACATCTGTATCGACATATAACAACATCAATGGGATAATTGGAAAAAGGAAGCAAATTGCTAGGGAAAGTTTTTTGTTTTTCTTATGTAATTATGTATATTAATCACAACTGTGCTATTAAATTTTACTTAATTGACAAACAATAAACTATTCTTAATATTTGTGTATTTTATAAATGCAATATTTTTTTATGAATTCAACCTTTTATTTTTTCAAAATATATGGATGTTGTTTTGTTTTGTAATTATTATGTTCTCTTTTTTCATTCAATATTTTTTAATAATTTTGTAAGTTATACATTCTCATAAAATTGAGTGGCACATTTTTTTGTATTTTTCCAATATCAGGAGTTTCATGTTATGTTATTTTCATTTTATATAAAATTGTTTGTTCATATTTTCAAATTTTTCTAGTTTAGAATTTCATGCAAATTTATTTTTTTTATATCGTACAAATATTTTGAACATATTATGTTTTGTATAATATAAATGACATATAAGTTTTGTCTATTTTGTATCTTATTAATAATTTCAATATGTTTCACATTAATTTTTTATGGATCTTTTTTCAATCGCAGATCTTTAATAATTTTAGTTAAATTGAATCATTCATTTAAAATATGTTTTCTTCACGTTTATATTTTCTTTTATACTATGAAGCACACAATTGCCACATAATAATGAAATGTCTTTCCAAAATTTATGCAATTAGCTAAAAGATTAGACATTTTCTAATTACTTCAAATATTTTTCCCTATTTATTTTTATGTAAACTTTTTATTCTTAATTCAGATATCATGCATAAAGGTTAAATTTTTTTTAATATTTTATTTCTGTTTTACAAGAAAAACTTTTAAAACATGCAGAACATAAACAAGAAAAGTTCAGCTTACATAGAACAAATTTCAAAGTGTTTAAATGAACAAAATCATCATGATAAGTTCTTATTTTAAATATTTAACTATGAATTTATAATATTTCAATAATAGCTTTGACTATATTTTTAATTTGCAAAATATGTTTGTGCAATACACAAACAAGATATAGTAAAAAAAAATTCCTCTAATTGAAAGAACAAGATTTAGCAATGTAAAAATACAAAACAAAACATTTCCCAAAAATAAAATTAGAAATATGAAAAGAATAAAAAATATTTTAGTATGTGAAATTCCTAATTCTGTACAAGCTATTAGAGGGAACAATATAATAAATCATTTAGATTTATAAAAATTTGAAATATTTAATATGATGTTCATAAAATTCTAATAATGCATTATCATAAAATACAACCATAAGAAAATTTGGGTGTATTGAAAACTTTATAATAAAAAAAATAATAGAGATAATAAAAAGATTTAAAAAAATTCTACAATAAACATCCAACATGGTGATACAAAATTTGCATATATGATTCATTTCTATGAAAATTTTAGTATACAATAACAATATGTTTCAGAGACTAAAAAAATTTTAATAGAAAAAACTTGAAATCTTTATGTGTATATACTTCTATAGAGCTTTATTGTGACATGAGAATAATAATTAACATGATAAGGCAAAAAAATAATAAATTGTGCTAAATTGACCATCTAAATTAAAAAAATTTTAAAATTTTAAAGTTTAGTTGCAAAAAATAAGTTATAAAAATTGTATAAATTATTTACAAAATATAAACTAATTAACAAAATAAAATGACAAAAATCATAAAAACATTGCCTATAAAATGTTACCAAAAATGGCATTAGTAATTCAATATTGGTATCTTTTTTACCAAAAAAATCTAAAATTTGTACGAAAAAAACATTTTCCTTTCGTAAAAACTTTTGAATTGTTTGAAAAGAAATTATTTGATGCATTGAAAACATTTCTTCAAAATTATTCACATTTTAATTTATAATATGTCTGTACTAGTTGTGATAAGAATTGAATATTAGAACACTATGTAATGAAAATAAAAAAAACATTAGATAGGTAAGAAAATATTCACAATAAAAATTCAAAAATTCCATAACATATGGAATATAAGTAAAAAAAATAAAATAACATAGTGTATAAAATATATTTAACTTTATGAGGGTGAAGGAAAAATCTACAACATCTATAACAACATAAACGATATGTCAATAACATATCTATGTTTTTATCAAAAAATACTAAAAACTATGTTTGTTATTTTTTATTATTAAGTGAATCTATATTAAAGAAAAAAGAATAAATTGAAACAACATAATGTACCAAAATCAAAGTAATGTAAAGGTCACACTAGTGGAGAAGTAGGGTTTTATGCAAATATAACAAAGTTAAAGTAAAGCAATTGAAGAAAAATGAGATAAATTATATGAAAAATTTATATTCTATCATATTACAAAGATTTAGTATAACAAATTTAATCATTAAATACATACAATCAAAAGGTTACATAATGCACTAGAAAACTAAAGAAAATAAAATTAGGGCCCTATTGTCAAAATACTCAAAGACTAAGTACATGATATTCTGAAACAACCATAATTCTTATCTTTTGGCTCACATCATGGAAATGATTAATCTTATGGAATTTCACCTAACATGCTTTTAATTTCAATAACACATCTAGTACTTTATGAAATCATATAGATAAAATACTAACATTATAGCATCTTCTTATCCTTACAATGACCATTGAATTTACTATGCAAAACATTGGACGATTTCAGTAAATCAAATCTTGTGTTGTGTATATGTTAATTCTTTAAGTTCAACCAAGTGTGTGGCACGAACATTTAAGCAATATACCAAAGACATTTCATAATTTTCCACAAACAAAAATGCTCTAACATAGAAATATTGCATATTCCTTATATTCTTAATCATCATATTAACTATGGCAAGCAATCAATAAAAAAATATTTTATTTTCATTTCTAAACATGTGTCAACATTTAAGAGCAAGGAATGAGGTTCCTACCTCATGAATTGGGTAAATGTCTTCACCACTTTAGAGTACACTTCAAGCTTTAAACTTGCAACTCACCTTCTTCCTTCCCCTTTTTCTTTTTATTTGGCTTTCTTACACTTCACCATTTAGACCTATTTAGGATATTGAAGGGTAAGGTTCTAGAAAAATGTTTAACCCTTTCATTTCATGCCATTTTATTGTTAACCAATCTCTTCCTCAAAATTAGCTAGGTCAGTTTGGTTGGAATTATCTCAATCCTCTCATCCATGGATATGGTGCATTATCTTTTCTTTTCTTTTTTTGCATATTTTCGTTGGCTATAATAAAATCTTCAAGGTACCTTTAAAAAATTATACCTTTAATCATTTTCAAATGATATTCTTTTAATAAATTCAACAATTTACCACAATTTTTCTTTATAAATATGCGATAAAAAATTATGAGAATCATACTTTCATTGCAACATTTTCCCAACCATAGGTTTTCTCCTTTGACATAAAGCGAGGAACTCTAGGCACCTATTATGACCATTGAGGTAACAATAATTATTCCAACACACTTTTACCATGGAAGTTACTTATTCCTCATCACTTAGTGCTAAATTGCAAAATTCACTAGCTATCCTTAATATCTAATATTTGACTAAATTTGTTGCTTTTTAGCCTCCCTTTAAAAATAATATTAGAAGACCTAAGAAATTTTTGTTCACATAAGGTACATGGAACAAGTCATCTATCAATGCCAATGATTCAAAAAACAAATGAAAATATGACACAAAACCATTCTTTTCTATCATCTACTACAAACCAATCCTTGATGGTCTAGAATTGAAGGCCTTCCCAACTAGAAGAAATAGGCTTTAAAAAATAAATTGTCTCAAGTTTTACAACTTGTTGACTAGTAATATTTATTAAAATACTTCTTTGTGAATGCTACACAAGACTAAAAAAATCTCGCAAGTTATGAACCTCCTTAATGTCAAGTTCTCGAGGTTTTATTTAGATTTGCCTTAGTTGAATGAATAAGGGATTTGCATTGTTACACATATAATGCCTCATATGATATCATGCTAATAACTGATTAATACTTGTTATTGTAAGCAAACTCTATGGTAACTATCTAAAAAGGTCTAAGGATTATGCTTATTTTATAAGTCTTGATAAATCCTCCAAGGTTTGGACTATCCTCTTTGAATATCCAGCTATTTTAGGATGCATAGATATGTTGAACCAAATAAGTATTTGAAGAGATTGAAAGAAAAGATTATAGAATTAATAAGTAAATTTATCCTTTATATCTTTTATAATCATTTTGAGAACAACATGAAGACAAATTATCTACCACGCAAAAAGCTCTAAAAGCCTTCCTGATGAGTTTATCTTCTTCACAAAAATTAGTCAATTGGTTTACAATAAGCTAGATCAAGTCATGTTCTTGTGAAATCCATGATAATATATAGAAAAACTACATAGTAATTGCATGCTACTTCCACCTAGGCATGGCTAAATTGTTGCAAAAAGCCACATGATTTTTCATGTTTTGCCGTAAGTTTATGACATGTCAAGCATCACTAAATATAGTAAGTCAAAACCTTTCTTTAGCTTCTCCACAAAAACATAACTTAGAGGTTCTTAATCATTTTAACTTGCTATAGATGTGTCACCATCTAGCATTCATGATCTTCTCACAACAAGCTGTCTCTGAAACCATGGTATTGAGGGACACAACAACTACCACAGATGTGCAAAATTACATCCTTAATAGTAAAGTCCATAGATTCCTAATGCAATTGAGTTATTGCCTTATGAAATTTAGGATTTCCTAGCAAACGTTTCTTTAACCTACTCAACCAACCAGCCCAAGCACTATGATTAATGAGTTGAGGAAATAAAACCTTGATTGCTAAATCAATTTCGATTTTTTTGATGACAAAAATGTCTTCCTTTCTTTATCTGTACATAAATATTGATCTTAGAGTTGCATGTCACACACCATTTTTATGGAAATTATTTTCTTGAGATGCAACTATAGTTACTAATTAATGTTTTTAGCTAACTACTTTGAACTTGCTATGCATAACATTAAAATTTGGAGTCATGATCTTCAGACCTCATCATTAAAATCAAATGTGCCACTGAAATTCAACTATATTCATGCCTCATCCAAAATGTCAATTGAACCAAGAACTGACCACATAAAGAAAGGTAACCAACGAAGTACATTGATGTATACATGGTACCAAAATGATCTATGTTTGCAAATTATTACATCCATAATATCCATAACTTGTAAATTACTATATGGTTCAAGCCATGACCATCTCAACTAAAAAAAACCATATCAACCACATCTAAATAGAATGTCCCATATATTATAAAGTCCAGCATTAAATACCTCATACAATTTAATATTAATCATGAAACGTTTATGCTAAAAATAAATAATATTGAAATAAGAATGTACTAAATGCCAATATAAAAGTGATACAATATGATAATGATTTTGATGCACCCAACATTAATTTCATAACCATCACAATTCTTTGCTCCTACAAACGAAATAAGAGGGAGTGAAATAGGCATAATAAAAAATCCTTATGTCAGGCTTATAAAATCATACATCAAAAAACATAATAATAGGGTATGTTCATTGATATAATAAATGAATCAAAAAATCTTTTGATAATATCAAGCTAAGACAATCCATAAAATCATAATGATAGTCCTAACAACAAGGCCATCATGGCTTAATAAGTCTAAATCGAGTCATAATCAATCTATAGGATTCATTGTGACCCACTGATAATTTGGTACTTCTTTTAAGCCCATTGGATACTCAACAACTCTATCACTACAATCTTATCATGCATAGAAAAACTTTATAACCTGAGGTTTATTAATCACATAGACCATTCAATGGAGCTATAGGAGTCCTCACTAACCATCCTTGTCATATTATATAAAGCATTATGGCACATACACAGCTACATATGATGTCCAATAATAGCACATGACAAACTTCGAATCCTCCACATGTGATATGATCATTCCCATCGGGGATTTGCCAATCATATGTACCACCCTATTGGATTTAAAGAATCTTATCACACATGTTGCTCTAGAAGCATAACCTCCAACACACACATGTTTTATCAAGATGTATTAGCACGAAGGCATACAACCTTCAAACCAATTAGGAGTCAATTGATCTTGTATATTTGACCTTATTTGCTTTAGCAAAGGAGCTTGTAATGTCCTAGATTATGTCAAATCAATAGACTTACTCAACATCAATTGTTTTACTACCATTTATCTAAGGTTTCTTAACCATAATTGATTATTTAGTGCTTCTTTAGAACCTTCAAAAATTAATACGCCATCTAAGTCTTGTTAATCAATACTATACTTTTTAAACAAGCATAAGGTTTCTAGTTATCTTAATTTTCTTATTTAAGGTATCTTCTACTTTTATTTTTCTATATCTATGTCTTGTTCTTGCCTATAAGTTAACTTAGGAGTTTTTTTCCATCCTTTAATTTAGTTTAGCACAATTCAAGTAGCACTTCTATAGCTCAAACCCATCATCTCCTACTTTTTTATCTTTAAGTTGGATTGACATGAGTTTAACAAGTGACTCTCCCTTGGTTTATACACCAACATGTGTCAAATGACTCTTTCTAAAGGACTTTGTTAATCCACCAATATCACCAAAACCATCATCTAAGGTGTCGATCAATGCCATGAAAAGCTAATTTTTTCTACACTTGGTGTCAACCATCAAACTTAGATAGGGGTTTGGCAAAAATTGAAAGGCTAAAATAGAGCTCTTAGTTTAAATTTGGCAATCATTCAATGGCAAACCAAGAGCATTATGAAATGAAATGCTTGTTCTAACTTTTCTGAAAGGCTGATCAAGTACATGATATTACCATTTAAACCATAATACTTATCTTAAGGTTTTCTTCATATCGGATCTCAGTCATTAGAAATTTCATTTGGCTAATTTCTAAGCTATTCTTTGCCTTACCTAAGTTTATTTTAGGTCCTAACTTGCGTTTAACCTAATTTAGTGCTCTTAACCTCAAATTAGATTTAAATTTTGTACTAACTTAAATAAATTTCAAAATATATGTATTCAAATTTCAAATCTAAGACTTAAAACTTTAAAATTTAAGAGCAATTCCTTTATAATCAAAGTTCGAATGTAAGCTAACCAGGCATATCGACTAAATTGATTTCTTCTTATTTTCCTATTATACCTCCATAAAAAGATAAGCTTTTTTTATTCAGTAATTAGAATCTAAATTTCTTATAACCTTATTCATTGGACAATTCAAGCTTCTTACTACTAACCATAAGAAAAAAAGCTCACCAGCCTTGAAGCCATTTAGTGTCCATTTCTTTATATTGTCTTGCATTAAAGTGCATATTCTAGCCTTGCACTAAGCCTCTTTGACAAACACGATGCTTTCCACCTCTTTTTGGCAATGCAATTGTCCATTAATGCTTAGCTTATAATGTAAGAACATTCCAAAAATCTTAGGGAACTATTAATAGCAAAACTTGAGTGCTTCTCTTAAGGCCTTTAAGTTAAATTATTTTTCTATGAAAATTTAACTAAGGCCATCAAGAATGGTTTCCTTCTATTAGGCCTTAGGTGAGGTAGCCAAGCCCTCCTAAAAAAGGACTCAAGAGATCAAGCTATCCAAGGTCCTTTTTAATGCATTTTCATGCATTACATGCTTATGGCCAAGCTTTAACACAAAGACCTAAACCTCAACCAATGGTGAACAACCTCATTTGACTGAAAAAACCTATCTTAGATTTTTGTTTAAAGAATTTATTGCTTGGTTTTCATAATTGTTTTTTGCACAACTTCATGGAAATTCATTCCTAAGTCACAACATTAATTTCATTTAATTATTAATCATTATTCCTAGCTAAATGTTCCTTTACATGTTTAGGCCTTTATTTTCTCCTTTCATAAGTTGTGATTATAAATTCTAGCAAGTGGTTCTCATAAGGACCCACATTTAGTATAATAGTTGAACAAGCTAAAACCTAGTTACTTATAACAAAAATCATCTTCACATTTAATAAAGATTCCTAATCGAAGATCATGCCACAAATCATAACAATCATATTTTACATGATCATATTTTTTTATATTTTTTTTCTAAAATATTCTTTAATAAATTTTAACCGCATGAATGAATTTAATTAGATGAATTGCCACAGTATGTTAAATAAAGCTCTAGAATAGTTTGCTTTGAACAAAAAATTCAATTCTCAACCATTCATAATTTGACAATTTAAATTATAACATGAATAGATCTAATAATCCAAAACATGGCATGAAAGCATCAAATAAGATTTGTACAAAAAATGATGATGAATTATGAACAAAAATTTGCCTCTAACTCAATTCCTACCTTAACTAAGAGTATTGCATTAAATTTTTAGCAATACACTCTGAACAATACAAATTTTTTTGTCAATTGAAGAGCCACACCATTTTAAGTAATGTATGTCCCTCATTTTCTTACTCAACCAAAGATTATAACATGTAATTTTGAGTCAATATCTTCATTTTAACTTCCTAATATGCATCTATGTTTATAAGCAAGGTTTATATTTCCTACCTGTTGAACTAGGTAGAGGTGAACACAATATTGGTTCTCCTCTTCATTGTCTGGGTTAGTAACTATCATTCTTCCTCTTCCTTGTTCCCAAAATTGGCCTCCTTGATCTCCTTTGATTGTGCTTCCTTAGTTTAATTATGGATAGGGTTTAGGAAACGTGTGTAACCTTCGCATATCATGTCTTGTTTTACAATTTAATATATTGCACTTCTTTCCTTTATTGCCATGGAATAAAATTTTTTAATAAAATTAATATCATTTCATACATGTTTTTCTTCTAGATTTGGTTAGTTACTAAAATATTCTAACTCTCCTTACATGTGACATGTACATCACTATGACTTAGTTATATTCGATTGCATCGATCATCTAATTTTGTCGTAATTATTTTCTTTATTTAATATCAATCTAATAATTAATTAAAATTTATGTTTTTACTTAGGTAATTCATTGTTATTTAAGACCAATTTCAATAGAGTTTAAATAAATGTAGTTGGAAACATCTATAGAAGCACCATCCAAATAAATATGAATTTTTACATTATTAAAAAATTTTATTTTCTATGGTCTTTGTAACTTTCTTAATTATTTTGATCTATATCAAATTTAATAACTAAGAATGTTATGCTTGATCTCCTTAATATATTGGAATATAACCTTCCTTTATAATTTATCTTATTTAGATCATATATTATCGCTTTGTGATTCTAAATCTCCTCTAATGATACCCTTACATCACTTTAAAAATGTTATGTTACATTACCTCAGTCATTAATGTTTTAGCTTCTATTATTTGTTATTTATTAGGTTGGCAATTCATAGATATTCAGAGAAAGGTCTGATTGAGATGAAATATATATTGTTGGAGCCATCTCAATGAATGGTATCAAATTATATATTAATTATTATATTTTCTTCTGATTTATTTTGAAAGGTTTTAGCATGCCACTAGAGATAATTTGATGCAAAAATTTAATGATCGTTGATGTTACACTCAATCACTTAAGATTTTAGAATGGAAATTCCTCTAAAAATTTATCTAATTTCTGTAAATTTTTTTATTTGATTTGGTGATTTTACTAGGAAACTCCAACTCTACTATATTGTCACATTTAAATTCTTTTCTTTGGAATTACTCAATTTTTTCAATTTATCTAATTAAATGTTAATTAATAATTATTTGATATCAAAATATAACTAACTATTATTGATGCTTATTCATATAGGTAATTCATAATAATTCGTAATGAAGTCTAATCAAAATGGAACTAACAATGTTTGACTCATCTTAAGGAGCACCATCCAATTAAAATTCATTTCTTTTGAAAACTTTTTTCCTTGGTTTTGGGTTATGCAATAGAGCATTTTCATTTATAATTATTTCAATGATTTGGATGCAACACATGATCTCAACAACATCTCTAAAATGAACTTCACTGCATTATTTATCTCATTACTTCAATTTTTTTGCTTTGGCTTGGTTATGTATAGGAAACTCTAATTCTCCTCCGTTGTGAGAATTATTTTTTCTTCATTAATTTGAATAAAAATTTTATATTATTTTATATAATTTTATATTATTTTTTCAATTTAAAAATTTCAATCATTACTTCAATTTAAATAAAAATTTTATATTATTTTTTCTTCATTAATTTGAAGATTTGCAGTAATTACAAACATGGTCCTATCAAGAAAAAACAATCCTTATTGGACTAAACTTAGTAGGTTTTATCCAAATAATATTAATTTCCTATTTTTTAAATATTTCATTATTTAGGGCTTTTACTTGCATTGTAAGAAAATTCGATTGAATCCTAAATAGGCAATCTCAGATATTACGCTTGGTATCTTAAGTAATTTGTAATTTAAATTTCTCATACATTTTTTCTCTTCTCTATGAATTTTTTTCTTCAATTTCATTATTTTTCAATATAATCCTAAACCTTTTCTACATGACATTTACATTGACCTAATTTAGTTATAATATATTAATTGAATTTATCTCTCTTAAATTTATATTGTTATAGATGGAATACTAAAATAGTACTGTGATAATTCTTATTCTTATTAACTTTAGTAATTTAAAATATTTTGAAATTAGGTTTATTTGAGATAGAACAATAGTTGTTGGACTCACCTCAAAAAGCACATCTAATTTAATTTTACTTTTCTATTTTTAAATATTTTATTAACTAGAGTTTTGTATGCTTTACATAACCTTTTTATTTATGCAAGATTATCATGAAGGACGTTACACATGTTCTTCATAGTGTCTTGGAATATTATTTTCTCTTATAATTTATTTTATTTTTTTACATTTTTTATTTTATTTTGCTATTTAAAAAATTAATTACTCATTTTTAAATCATTTAAATTTTCATTTTTTAAGATTTTTGGCATATTATTTCAGACATTTTAATATATGTTAGATTTGATAATATGGTATGTTACACTCGAGTTTTGAAGTTTCTTAGAATGAAACTTTTGAGTATAGTTTATCTCATTTGTTGAAATATTTTTCTTTAAATTTTTCATATTACTTTAAATGTAAAATTCTCCTCTCATGTTACCTTTACATTGCTTTGAATTTGTTACATTATATTGCTTAAATTAATTTTATTTGAGCTTTAATATATGTTGACATGATATGAAATTTTTACTTCTTTTTTTTTATGTTTTTTTTTAATTTTGTACTTTGCATTAACTCCAAATAAGGTCTTAAAAAGTTGGAACATTGATCATTACAGCCCTGTACATGAGTTAAATTAATTTATGTTTTCAAGTATTTTATTTTCTATGGTTTTGGCATTCTTTATAATGCATTCCTATTCATGATTGGTTTGAAGAGCAATGATGTTACATGTAATCTCTTGAGTATATTGGCATGAAAATTTCTTAATTAATTTATCTTATTTCAAATTTTTTTGTCTTTTTGTTATATTACTATGTAAGTATTAATCTCGAATTGTGAAACTTTGACATCACCTTTATTTGGTTATATAGAATTTGTGCAATTTATCTTATTTTGTCTGTAATATATATTTGTTTAATATGTAAAAGTAATTTATTATTATTTATCCAAATTCATTTTTTTTAATTTCTAAGAATTCTAAATAATGTATGGTAGAGACAAGATAGTCACCGTAGAACAAATCCCAACGAAATCTACCCAATTAAAAATTTAATTTTTTTTTTAAATATTTAATTTTTTATTATAAAATATTTGGTTTCTGATTTTTTCATTACTTTATAAAATATTTCATGTTGTACCTGATTTTACTATTAGCAAAATTACACTTAATTTTCTCAGTATCTTCTTAATGGCTTTCTCGTGTAACTTATATCTTTTCTTTAAATGCTTTTGCTTTGATTTGGTTACTATACTATGTAACTCTTTATGTCCTCTCAAGTGACTCTTATATTGCCTTAATTTTGTTATACTACAATGCTTCAATTTATCCTATTTTATCTTTAATATATATTTATTAATATTAAAATAATTATTTATTATTATTGAAGCTTGTTGTCTTTGGAAATTTGAATTAACTCCAAATGAGCTGATGGAGATGAAACAAACATGGTTGGATGCATTTTGATAAGCTTATCTAATTAAATATTCATATGTAAATATCTAAGCGTTTTGGCTTTTAGCATTTTTTTGTGATTTATGTGACGCTTTAATTTCTACTGGACTACAAGATAAATGGTGTTTGGTTTGATCTCCTAAGTAACTTGAAATACAACATTCTTGGATAATTTGTCTCATTCTTGAATTTTTTTTACTTGGATATATTAGAGAAAAACTTGATATCTTTTTTTATATGACATTTATAATGACTTAATCTGGGTATATTATAGTTATTTAATTTATTTCATTTTATCATCAACACATATTCCTTTATATTAAAATAATAATTTAACGCTTTAATTTCTATTGGACTACAAGATAAATGGTGTTTGGTTTGATCTCATAAGTAACTTGAAATACTACATTCTTGGATAATTTATCTCATTCTTGAATTTTTTTACTTGGATATTTTAGAGAATAACTTAATATCTTTTCTTATATGACATTTATAGGGACTTAATCTTGGTATATTATAGTTATTTAATTTATTTCATTTTATCATCAATACATATTCCTTTATATTAAAATAATAATTTATAATTATTTGTGCTTTTAGATATTGCATTTCACAACAATTTCAAAATAGTTTTGTTTGAGAAGAAATAAACATTGTTGGACTCATCCTAACTCTCTCTATTATTGTAAATATTAATTTTTAATATTTTTAAATACTTTAATTTATATGTTTTTGGCATGATATATGAGGTATTCTGATCCGTACATGATTTGATTACCCTCGACAACTTTTATATCATGCAATAAAATTTTTTAGTAAAATTATCTCATTTCCAAAAATTCTTATCTTTCATTTTGTTATATTACTTTGAAACTCTAATTCCCCAATTTTTTTTACTTTACATCCTTTTTATTTGGTTTCATTTCAATTACAATTTAATTAATTAAAGTCTTAATATATATTTTCTAAATTTTAAGATAATAATTTTTTGTTATTTATGTTTTTTGTAATTGACAGTAATTCCTACCTACATTTGATCAAGACATAAAGATTGTTAGACTAGTTTTGATGGGCTTTATTGAATTCAAAATTTGTTTTTGTGGTTCATGAAATTTTATAATTTAATTATTTTTCTCATTTTGCAAGTCATTTCGTTGTTTAACTAACTTAATGATAAAGAATGTTAAACGTCATCTCCCAATCGTCCTAGTATGTAACTTTCATACATACTTTTTCTTATTTCTATTACTTTTTTACTTTAATTTTGTTATATTTCTTTATAAGTCTTACTCTCTTCTTACTAGCCATTGCATCAATTTAATTTGGTTATATTAGAATGTCTTATGTTTTCTAATTTTAATTTCAATATATATTAACTTAATATTAAAGTCATATTTTTTATTTTTTAGGACTACTAATTTTTATAATTCATAAATGTTAGAAATAATGTCTGATCAAGATGAAATAAACATCACTAAACTCAACCTAATGAGCTCTATCTAATAAAATATTTATTTCAATATTCTAAATAATTGTATTTTTTAGTAGTTTAGTAGCCTTTGCCAAATATTTTGCTTTATCCGATATTTGAAGATTCAGTATAACACACTTGGGCTTTGTTGTATCTTAGAGTGTAATATTTTCGTTTAATTTGTCTCATATATATTTTTTTTCATTTGGTTATATTATTATGTAATGCTAAATCTCTTCCATGACTTGTATATCCCTTTCATTTTATTAAATTATATTGTTTCAATTTATCTCAATCAACTTTAACAAATATATTTAATATAAATATAATTATTTTTTTTTGCAAAATTGTTTTGGTAATTCATAGTAAAACTTAATTCTTATCAAGATTTTATAAAGTAGCAAGCTTTGTTGGACTCATTTTCACAAGCTTTATCTAACTAAAAATTATACCAAAAATTTTTGAATAGTATACAATCTCAGATTTTTTTCAAGTTTGTAGAGACCTTTTTATTTGTACCAATTTTGGCAATCAAGGATGTTGTGTTTTATCTTCTTAGAATGTTGTAAGAAAACATTTGAATATGATTATATGTTTTCTACAAATTTTTTTATTTGCATTAATTATGTTACTATTTAGTTCCATATCTTTTTCGTGAGACATCTACAACACTTTCATACTTAAAACTAAACTAATACTAATTTTAGTATACTTAATACTAAAACTAAACTTTATTATTACTTATACACTTTTTGACTTAGAAATTCCAAATGATGACTAATCGAGACAATGATGTCATTGGACTAATCTTTTTTGCCTTTATGTAATAAAAACAATATTTTTTGTGTTTTCAAAAATTTTCATTTCTACAATTTTGGCAAGATTTGTGGGTCACTTAATTTGTACCTAATTTGGCAATTAAGGATTTTATGCTTGTTCTCTTGAGTATCTTGGAATGCAAAATTGATGTACATTTATCTTTATTTTTCAAAGTTGCACTTCGATTCGTTTATATTACTATGTAATTCTAATTCTTCTCTCATGTGACCATCAGATTGCTATAATTTTTTATATTATATTATTTCAATTTATCTCTTTTTTGTTTAAAAATATGTTGATTTAATAATTAAAAAATAATTTATCTCTATTTATACTTATTTACTTTGATAATTTGTATTAATTCTAAAAAAGACCCAATTGTGGTATAACAAAATTTGATGGACCCATCTAGATTATTACTATTGAATTAAAAATTTACTATTATATTTTTAAACATTTTATTTTATATGTTTTGACAATTTTTATAAAAAATTTGATATGCACTTAATTTAATGAATGTGGAGTTTATGCTCAATTTTTTTTGAACATTGGAATGCAAGTTTCCCATACTTATCCTTACAATTTTTGACATAGATTTTGTTATATTAACATGGAACTTTAAATATTCTCTTACAAGCCTTTTACATTGCTTCAAATTGGTTATATTATAATGCCTAAATTTATCTAATTTTGTCTTTAATTTATATTTAAATAAAATAAAAAAAATTACTTGTTATTCATTATTGTTTTTTACATCAGTATTTTTTATTAATTCCAAACAAAGTTTGATCTAGAAGAAACATAATTATTAATTTATATAATTTTAAATTTTTTTATTTCTTTGATTTTGTCAAGATTTGTAAGAAATTTTTATTTGTATGTCATTTGAAGATCAACAATGCAACATTAGAACTCCTAAATATCAAAGAATATAACTATCCTATACTATATATCTCATTTCATTAAATGTTTTGGCTTATGATTAATTACTATGTAACTTTAAATATTTTGTCATGTGATCCTTATTTTGATTTGATTTAGTTGTATTAAATTATTTCAAATTATTCCTTCTGAGCTTTTATATTATTTAAATTAATATTAAAATAGTAATTTGTTGTTATTTATAATTTTAACATTGAAAATTAATGATAATTTCAAACTCTATTAGTTCAAGATGTAATAAAATATTATTGGCATTAGAATGATAAGGTCTATTAAACAAAACATCAATTTTTTATTTTTAAATATTTTACTATCTAATCTTTTCAGATATTTTTGGAGATATTTTAATTTATGCCTAACTTGATGATCAAAAATATTTACTCAGTCAGCTTAATATCTTGGAATGCCATTATCCCATAAAATTTATCTGGTTACTTCAAAAATTCTGCATTGAATTTATTTTTTTATTAGGTATCTCAAAATCTCCTCTAGTGTGACATTTAGATAACTTTAATTTAGTTTTATTACATTTCTTTAATCTCTCTTATTTCAATTTTGACAAATATAAATTTAACATTAAAATAAACATGTATTATTACATGTGATTATTTTTTTGCAATTTTTGTTAATTTTGATGGATGCCTAATTGAGTTAAAACAAACATCATTGGACTTTTTAAATTTTTTAAATATTTTCTTTTCTAAAGTTTCAACATGATGTTTGAAACTATTCAATTCATGCCATATTTCTTGATTTAGGATGTTATGCTTAGTCTTTTTAGTATCATAGCAACCAACTTTCATAAGCAGTTTATCTTGCTTATCAATTTTTTGCTTTGATTTGGATATATTACTATCTATTTCAAAAATCATGTCACTTGTGACATTTATTTGCATTGACATGGTTTCATTACAATAGTAAAATTTATTGTAATTTAGCTTTCATATAAATTTACATGATTTTATAAAAGTAATTTATTGTTATTTATAATTTTTCTTTGGTAAATTATAGTAATTCTGAAAGAAATCTGATGAAGATGAAATTGATGTCATTGGGCTCATCTGGAAAATTTCCATTCAATTAAATGTTTATTTTTTTAATTTTAATATTTTGTTTTAAAGGGTTTTTACATGCTATAGAAGGCACATTTTGTTTTCACTAATTTGACAAACATTGATGTTAAAATCAACCTCCTAAGTATATTTTAAAGTATCCATTGAAAATAATTTATATCATTTCATCATTTTTTTGTTTCATTTGGTTATATTATTTCATTTAATTTTACCTTGTTTAGCTGTATTCTACGCTCTTTCAAAACTATAATAATAACTTAATATATTTTATTTTTATTTTATTTTATAGTTTATAATAATTCTAAATTAAATTTGATTGAGACAAAATAGACATAATTAGAGTTAATAATAAGCACTATCCATTCAAATATTTATTTTCATTTTTCATATTATCTTCTTATTATAATTTTGTATTATTTTTAAGGCATTTTAATTCATACCTTATTTGATGATAAAGGACATTGCTAATTATTCTTAGTATTTTATAATGCAACCTTTTGGTACTATTCATCTAATTTTTTCAAATTTTTTCTTTCAATTGATTATTTTACTATTTAAGCCCACATCTCCACTCATGTGATGTATTCATTATCATGATTTTTTATATTACATTTTATCAATTAATCTTGTTTAAAACATAAATATATAATTACATAATATTAAAATTATAATTTATTTTTATTTATGTTAAGTCAATTTTCATAATTCATAGAAATTTCAAATGAGATCTATTTGGGATGAAAAGAATGTCATTCGAGAAATCCTTTTGTGCTTTATAAAAAAAAAATTATTTCTCTACTTTTTTAATATTTTTTATTGGTTTTCCACAATTTACATGGAATTCTAACTCCTACTTGATTTGAAGAGTAAGGATATTACATCAAATCTTGATATTTTTTTAGAATGTGACACTCTTCTATAATTTAGCTCATTGGTACAAATGTTTTTCTTTAATTTTGTTACAATATTATGTAACTCTTAAAATCTACTTATGTGACCATTATAATTATTTAATTTGGAAATATTATATATATTCAATAAGTTTTATTTTAATTTTTGATCATATATTTAGTTATTGTTAAAATAAAAGTTTATTGTTGTGATTTTTTCTTATTTAGTTTGGCAATTCATAATAATTCAAAGTGTGGTTTGATCACAATTATACAAATTCCTTTAGACTCAACAAGACTACTCTATCCAATTTAATCGTCATTTTAGTATTCAAAAAATTTTTATTTTCTTTGCTTTTGGTAGTTTTTGTTTTTCATTTCAATTCATACGTAATTTGGTTATTGAGGATAACATCCTCGAGCTCCGTTGCACAATGGATCTCTACTTTCTTTTATAATTTATCTTCTTTGATTGATTTTTAATTTTAAATTTGATATATTACTTTTTTCCATATTGTCATTTTGCTCAACTCTTACATTACTTTTATTTTGATATATTATATTTCTTCAATTTGTGTTATTAGCTTTAATATATTTTTTTAATATAAAATAGTAATTTTTTAAATATTTGGCCTCATTTAATGAGGAAAATCTTACAATACCGTGTTTTGTTTGATCAAGATCAAGCAAACTTAATTGGACTCATTTTGATGACTTATATCAAATGAAATTTTTAGTATTTTTATGTATTTTAATTATAGTGGTATTAGCATTTTTTACAAGTTTGTTTAAATTGCACCTAATTTGTTTATTCAGGATGTTGCACATGATCCCTTTGCCTTCTTGTAATACATTTTTGTAGTACCATTTTATGCAAATCTCTAAATTTTTTACTTCTATTTTATTATATTGTTGCGAACCTATGTATATCTTTTCCTTTGTGACATTTAAAAATCCTTGATTTTGTTATATAGTCTATCTTCAATTTATTTCATTTTGCATTAATAGTTTTACATAATATAAAAAGAGTAACTTAGCTATTTGTTCTTATTTTATTTTTTTAATTTGCTCTTGTTCAAAAAAAGTATAACAGAGGCAAAAAAAACATCACTTAACTTGTCCAAATGAGTGGCATGTAATTTAGTATTCATTTTTATAATTTTTTATTTTCAATCTTTTTGTCATATTTTTTTTGAGACATTTAGTCATATCTAATATTACAATTGACGATGTCACAACCCCTCTCCTTATATCATTGAATATGACAAACCCATTAACTTTATGTCAATGTTTTTTAAATATTCACATTTAGTTCATCGTAATCATTTGAAATCATAATTCTCCTCACATGCAACATTCGAATGACTTTGATGTGGTTCTATTACATTGCATCAAATAGTCACATTTCAAGTTTAACATTTCTTTACTCATTTAATTAGTAATTTCTTATTACCATTGCATATTTAATTTTTGTAATTCACCATAATTCCAAAAAAAAATCCATTTGACATAAACTAAATGTCATTCAATTCATATCAATGATGTGTATCAATTTAAAATTTCATTTTTTATTTTTGAAAAAAATTTATTTTCTTATGTTTTTGCACATTTTACTAGAAAATTGGATTCATACCTGATTTCGCAAAAGTTGATGTTTCACTAGATCCTTAAAATAACTTAGAGTGATGCTCTTTTGTATAATTTATCTTATTTTTCGAAATTTTTAAATTTGATCAGTTTAGTTAACTTTTAGCTATACATCTCTTTTCATGTGACCACATTATCGCCTTGATTCTGTTATACTAAGCCACTTTAAATTGCATCATTTTATTTTTAATCTATATTTAAAAATTCTAAAATAATAATTTTTATTATTTACGCTTTTTTTACTTGGTAATTTATAGTTATTTTAAATAAAGATGTATCAAGTTTAATAAACTTCATTGGACTCACCACCAAATTAATATTTTTTTTTATTTGCTTTATTACTATGTAAGTCAAAATCTTCTCATGTGTTACCTTTACTTCAATTTAAATTGGTTATTTTGTAATGCAATAATTTATCTTATCTAGACTTTAGTAAATTTTTAACTTAATGTTAAAAAAACAATTTTTTTGTTAATTTTTATTAATTTATTTTTTATTTCTTGCAATTCGAAATGTTGTCAAACCATGTTGAAACCAAAATCATTGAAGTTGTTTCAACATGCTCTATCTAATACATGAATGGTTTTAGAAAATTTTATGAGATTTTTTATTTATGTCTAATTTGATGATTGTTTGAGTTACACTCGATCGCATTTATACCTCGATATGCAACTTTCCCTTAGAATTTTTATCATTTCTTCAAATTCTATGTTTTGATTTCATTATATTACAATGTATGTCAAATTTTTTTTTGGGTCATTTTTTCAATGCCTTGAATTAGTTATATAACATTCCTTCAAACTATCTCATTTAAGATTTAATCTAAAAGTACATAATATTGAAATAATTATTTATTATTAATTATGCATTTTTTAAAATTTTTAGCAATGGTAATCAAGCTCTGATCAAGATATAACAATTCTGATTAGACCCATTTCAATAAGTTATGCAGAATGAAATATTCCACTTAATTTTTTTAAAATACTTTATTTTCTTTGCTTTTGTATGTTTCATTGGCTATTTTCATTCATATTATGTATTTGATGAACAAGTATGTCGCACAACTTCTCTTTACTATATTGGAATGTATCTTTCTGAAATAATTTATCTAATTTCTTTAACTTTCTTGTTTTAATTTGCTTATATTACTATGTAACTTTAAATCTATTCAGATGTAAAATTTATATCACTTTAAATTGTCCATATTAAAATATTTCAAAATATATCACTTTAATTTTAATATAGATTTACATAATAATACAAAAAGCTTTATCATTTGGCATGCTTACTTATGTGGATAATTTGTCATAATCCTAAATAATGACTAATTAGTAAAAAACTAATGTCATTTCACATATCTCTACTTACTTTATTAAAATTATTACTCATTTTTTATAGTTTTGGAACACTAAATAGGAAATTCATACCTTTTTTTAATGATTGATGATATTAGACTTTTGCTCTTTGGTATCGAGGAATGCAACTTTCCATATAAAACACCTAATTTCTTCAATACTTTCATGTTGATTTGGTTGCATTACCATTTAACTCTGAATGAACTATTGTTCAATTTTTGCCTTGCTTTAAAATGGTTTTATTACTTTGCATCAATTTATGTAATTTCAACTTAAATATAATTTTTCTTAAACATAAAAAATAATACATCGTCTTCTTTTTTCGTTATAGGGACAAAAGAAACATTATTTGATGATCATTTTTGTATTTTTAAATTATTTTATCAATGGACTTAACAAGTTTTATGAGATGTTTTGATTCACACCTTATTTGACAATCAAGGATGTTATACTAACTGTTCTTAACATATTGGAATGCAAATTTCTTATACAATTTATCTCCTATAATTAATAAGAATTATGAATACTATCCAATTTAGTTGAAACAAAGGTTCATTGACAAAATATAGATGATCTTATCAAAAAAGATATTTATATTTATATTTTTTAAAAGTTTTCACAAAGGCTTAATCATGCTTTACAAGATATTTTGATTCATAGCTCATTTGATAATCATGGAAGCAACACTTTATTTGCATGGTATGTTTGAATGTAAGTTTTTGCATAGTTGACCTTAGTCCGTTAGATGTTGTCACTTTCTTATCTTGCAATGCAACTATTTTGTGTTATTCATCAAATTTCTAAAAATTTATTTCATTGATTTGGATATATTAGTATATAACTCAACATTTTTTCTCATTTAACATTTAAAATGCTATAATCTAGTTATATTACATTTATTTAATTTATCTAATTTTAGCCTTTATGTATATTTAATTAACATTAAGATAATAATTTATTACTTTTTATGTTTATTTACTTTTGATATTCGCATTAATTTTAGGTAAGGACTGATAAGGATGAAATAAATGTAGTTTTACTCATCCTAATATTTTCCATACTATTAATTATTAATTTTCATAATTTTAAATATTTTTATTTTCTAAGTTTTGGGCAAGCTTTAGGGACATTTTGAAACATGCTTAATTCTATGATAAACATTGTTAATCAAAATCTCCCTACTAACATGGTATAGAAATTTCCTATATGATTTATCACATTTTTCACATTTTGATCATTTTTTTAATTTTATTATATTACTTTGCAACTCAAAATCTCCACTCATATGATATTTATGTCATTTTGAGTTTGCTATATCAGATTACTTTAATGTATCTTTTTTTAGCATTAATATATATATATTTACTTATATTAGAAGAAGAATGTTTCACTATTTGTACATATTTACGCTATTAATTAATAGTAATTCCAAATGAGGTATGATAGGGTAAAAATAAACACCATTGGATTTCTACTGGGGAGCTCTTTAAGATTTAATGTTCATCCTTGATATTTTCAAATACTTATTTTGTTTGATTTTTTAATTCTTCACAAGATATTTTAATTGTTATGTGATTTGACAATCTAGCATGTTACACTTGGTCTCTTTAATATATTGGAGCATAATTTTCCCAAATGATTCATCATATTACAAAAAGGTTTTCATTTTGGTTTGTTTAAATTATTATGCAACTCTAAATCTCTCATCATGTGACCTTTGCATTGCTTTGATATTGCTATCGTACATTGATTCAATTTATGTTATTTTGTCTAAAATATTTTCTTACGAAACATTAAATTAATGATTTTTTATTATTTATAATTTTTTACTATGTCAATTTAAAGTAATTTCAAAGAAGTTCCCACCATGACAAAATCAACGTAATTTGACTTAAGCTGACGAGATTATCTAATTAAAAGTTGGGTTTTGTACTATTAAATATTTTTTTAGTAAATGTTTTTGCCATTTTGCTAAACAATTTAAACCATACCTTATTTCAAGTTAGTTATGTTACTCTGAATCCCCTATGTCTCTTAGCTTTCAACAATTGCATACAATTTATCAAATTTTTTATTGTTTATGTGTTACTTTCCTACGAAACCATGCATTGATATGATTTGATTATATTATATTGCTTGAATTTATAATAGCCATGTTTTAATCTAAATTTACGTAATGTTGAAATAGTATTTTATTATTCTTTACTTTTATTTACTATTATAGTTTACAAAAAGCCCAAGCAAGGTCTGATTAAGGTGAGGCATACGTATTTAGATTCATTTTGATTAGCTCAATCAACTATTATATTTATTCTATGATTTTAATTATTTAATTTTTCAAAACTTTTTTCACTTTACTAGACATTTTGATTCATGCATGACTTTATGATTGTGGCTGATACCCTCGATCACCTATCATGGAAATAAAACTATCTGGCATAATTTATGTCATTTTTTCAAATTTGTTTGCATTGACTTACTTATATTGCTATGGAACTCAAAATCTCTTCTCATAGAACTTTTACATAACATTGATAAGATTATATTATATTGATTTAATATAACTCAACTTTCCTTTATATATATTTACAAAATATTAAAAGAATACTTGATCATCATTTTTTATTATTTACGATGTTAGTTGGTTGTAAATCTTAACAAGTTATTGTGGACATGATGCAAACATCATCGGAGTCATCATCATGAGGAAAATTGAAATAAAGATTCATTTTTATTTTATTAAATTTATTTAAAGTATTTCGCATATATTATGAGAATTTAAAATTTGTATCTTATCTTGAAATGTATTTTTTTCGTGCAATTTATCCCCTCCTAAGATTTTACTTTTCATTTTTTTATATAATACTACAGAAGTAAAAAAATTTTCTTATGTGACCTTTAACTCACTTTATTTGCTATTTTGCATTAATTTTGTTTGTCACATTTTATCTTTAATATATATTTAGTTAATATTAAAATAATAAATTATTTTTTTATGCTTATTTCCTTCAATATTTTGTAGCATTTTCAAATGAAATCTGATCAATAGAAAACTAATGAAGTTTTACACATTTTAATGAGTTCTATCTTCTCAAATATTCAGTTACTTTTTTAAAAATTTTATTTTTTTATGTTTTTTAGTTCTTTTTGAAGTATTTTGATTTTTACCAAATTTGATGAAGGATGTTATCAAACATGATCTCTTTTGAACCTTTGAATGCAACTTTAAAGAAAAATTTATCTTATTTCATCAAAAAAAATTTCTTTGAATTTGTGTGCTATTATAGAACTCAAATTATCCTTTTATGTTTCCTGTACTTCTATTTCATTTTTTCATATTATATGCTCACAATTTTTTTTATTTTAGTACTAGTATATATTTACTTAACAATAAATTAACAATTTATTATTGTTTATTTCTATTTACTTTGGTGATTTGTAACATTTCCAAACATAATCTAATTTTGACAAAAGAATGATGCTTGGACTCATCTCGATAAGATATATGTAGTTTAACAATCATTTTTTTAAATATTTTTAATTTTTAGGTTATTTAGATTCTTAATAAGATATTTGATTTGTATACGTTTTAACTTTGAACATGCTATGCTATACATACACTCCATAGTCTAATCTAATTTAAATTTTTTGTACAATTTGTGTCATTTCCTAAATTTTTCTCTTTTATTTGGTTACATTACTTTTGAATTTTAAATCACTTGTTATGTGACGTTTTCATAACTTTTGTTGGTTATATTATAATGAATCTTTTCATCTCATTTATTAATTAATGTATGTATTTACTTAATATTAAAATAACACCTAATTATTCTTTCTTCTTGTTTATTTTGGCCATTTATAGTAATTCTTAAAATGGTTTGATCAAGAAAAAACATAGAATATTAGAATTTTCTCGATGAGCTTTATGTAGTAAATATTTATTTCTGATTTTTTAATATTTTATTTTCTAATTACTTTGTTCATTTTATGAGACATTTTAATTTCTCACCAAATTTGGTGATTGAAGATGTTACGCTCGATTTTTAAGTTTCTTAAATGCAACTTTCTTAAACAATTTGTATCATTTCTTCAAATTTTTCACTTTAAATTACTTAATATTCATTAATATTTTGTTTGAAATTGCTTGCTAACACAAGTGTAACTATGTTTCTTTCACCTTAATTAGATCTCATTTAGAACTACAATGAATTATTACAATTAATAAAAATAGAATAATCATTTTAATAATATATATATATATTATTGAAGCTAAACATGAGGATCATTGAAGAAATAGAATATAACCAAATGAAATCTATGTGATAGAAATAAAGAGAATTAAAGTTTAATGGTAATATAATAAAATTTAAGAAAAACATTTGAAAAAAAGACTAATTTTAATAGAAAGTTATATTCTATGTTACTTAGTAGGTTGATCGAAATATTCTAGGTCATCAAATTAGTAAAGCATATGAAAACACTAAAAACATATTTGAACATTACCATAAATAGTAGTGAATTATAGTTTCAATATTAATTAAAAATATAATAAATCTAAAATGAGAGAAACTAAAGCCACATAATGTAGAAAAATTAAGGCAACATAAATGTTAAATAACAGAAGCATTAGATTATAACAATGATATAACTTAGTGTGAAATATTTGAAGCCATTACAAATATTGTATATGAAAATTGCATTCCAAGATAAAAAGAAAGTTGAGTTAAACATCATCAATTGTTAAAGTAGGTATGAATCAAAATGTCTCATGAAGCATTCAAAAATAAAAAAAATATTTCAAAACATAAAAATGAATATCTAAGAGAATAAATGCCCTCGACATGAGTCCCAAAATTTTTTCTTCTCAGTCACAACTTGATATGAGTTACAGTTAATTAACCAACTAAAGAGTCAAAATAGTGATAATTTATTATTGTAACAGTAAGAAAATATAAATATATCAAAGAAGAAATATGAAAAATTGAAGTAATACAATATAACAAAATTAAAAAAATATAATATAACATAATAAAAGAAAAAATATTTTATAAAAGGAGATGAATTATTTGAAATTTGCACTACAAGAGAATAGGAACTTTATGGATAATAATCTTTGTAATCAAATCACATACAAATAAAAATATATCATAAAATAATATTAAATAAAATATTTTAAAACAGAAAAAAAATAAATATTTAATTAGATAATGTTCATCGTGATGAGTTAATTGCATTTCTCTTTTCTAGATCCGACACTATGTGGAATTGCTTTGAAATAAAAAAAAAAAAATGTTGAGACTTATATTTTTAACTTGGAGTGAGATAAATTGAAGAAAATTAAGACAAAAAAAAAATAAAAAAAAAGAAAGTGTCACAATAGAACTGATTTTGAATTATGTATTAATAAAACACAATAAAAGAGTGATTGCAAAATGTCATAAATTGTTTAACAATTTTACATTGTAGATATAAAGGAGAATGGGTTTGGCATCCTTGATCATAAAATATTTTACAAATTGAAATTTTTGATAGTGTTACAAAACATTTGAAAATAAAATATTTCAAATATAAAGGAAAAGTTTTAATTTGGCAGTGCTTATTGACCTGAGTCCAAGTGTGTTGATCGAATATCAATCAGACTTCCTTTCAAATTAGTATGACTTACAAATCAAAATGTAAGATAATAATAATAAATTATTATTTTTAACATTAAGTAAAGATATATATTAAATTTTAAATGATTCAAAATGAACAAATATAATTGAACCAAATCAAAGATAGCTAAAGGTTACAAGAGAGATTATTTACCTTTACATAGTAATATCACAAAATCAAAGTAAAAATAATTAAGAAATGTGAAAAAGTGTTGAAGAAAAATCTACTCTAAGATCCTAAGAAAATTGAACATGACATCCTCAATTATGAAATATAGTGTTAATACAAATGTCTTGTAAAGCGTTCCAAACCCTTGGAAAATAAAATTATTAAAAATATAAAATGAATATCTAATTAGATAGATTCCATCAAGGTGAGTTTGACAATGTTTGTGTCAACCTCATCAAACATTGTTAGGATTTAATACAATTCACAAAAATGTTAAACATAAACAAAAATAAATTAATACTTTGTTGTTAACTAAATAAATATATGTAATAGTAAATTAATATCTTATTAATAAGAGAATGTTAATCAATGATAAAATAAGATAAATCAATTGAAATTATTATAATGTAATTGTCATGAAAGATGAAAACAAAAGTTTTATAATAATAAATAGTGATTAAAGTGAAACTTTTGGAGAATTAAAGTAAATATTATGAGAATTTGAATCCAAAGAAAATGAGGAGATTGAGTATAACATGCTTGATTATTAAGATGAGTATTAATCAAAATACCTGAAAAAGTTATCCAACATCTAAAATAAAAAATTTAAAGTTAAAAAATAAAAATTTTATTTTATAGTAATCTATAAGACAAGTAAAATAATGTTTTTTTCATGTCTATTAGACATAGTTTAGAATAACTATGAACCAATAAAATAAATAAACATAAATAAAAAACTATTATTTTAATATTATGTAAATATTTGTTACAACTAAAATAAAAGAAAAATAAAGAGATTCGATATAAGAAAATAAAGCACTTATAAAGGGCACATTAGTGAAGATTTCTAGATACATCATAATAAATAAATTAAAAACTAAACATTTGAAAGAATGCAATAAATTATGTGAGAAAGTTACACTTGAGCATACCAAGGAGATTGAGGATGATATTTTTGATTTATAAAATCAACTACAATTGAAATGACTTGTTAAGAATGTTAATCCCCTTAAAAAGATTATTTAAAAATATGAAAACACCTTTTAATTACATAGAGTTCATTGAGACAATTCAAGTCAATTTTATGTCATCTCGATTTGGCCTCATTTGAAATGTCTACAAATTATCAAAGAAAATAAAAATAAATAATAATAAATTATAATTTTAATATGAAGTAAATATATATTAAAGTTAAATTGGATTAAATTTTTGCAATATAACGTAACAAATAAAAAGTGATGAAAATGTAATATGGGAGAATATACATGAATGTTCAATTCCAAGATACTAAGAAGATATTGTGTAACATCTTCAATTACCAAATTGTTTATGAATCAAAATATCTCATAAAATATAAGCAAATCAAATCATCCTAATTATCAGATGAAATTTGTTATGGAGTTACAAGCAAATTAATCTAAATCAAAGTAAAATTTTTTAAGAAATGAGTTAAGTTATATTAGAAATTGTCCATCTAATATACTATGGCAATCATGTGTAACATTTTAAATCATCAAATTTTGCACAAAATGAATGTGCCATAAAGAATGCAAAAACTTGAAAAAATTAAACGTTTCAAAATATAAAAAAGCAAATATTTAAATAGATAAAACTCATTAAGGGTAGTCCAATGACATTTGCTTCATCCTAATTAGACCACCATTAGAATTAGCATGAATTACAAAATAAAAAATAAGAAACAATGGTAATAAATAGTTATTATTTTACTATTAAGTAAATCTATTATAAATTATAATTTTAACATTAAGTAAATATATTATAAAACTTAAATGAGGCAAATTGTCTGTGAGCTCCATCCAATTAAATTTTGTTTTTTTTTTACATTCTTAAATATTTAACTTTCATGGAGTTAGGTGTATTTTTATGAGGAACAATAATTTGTACTTTATTTGAGTATCAATTGTATTATAGTTAATCTCCTTACACATAGAATAAAACTTTCACAAATAATACTTCTATTTTCACTAATTGTTTTGCTTTGATTTTGTCACATTATTCACTAAAAGTCTCCCCACGTGTGACATATACATTACTTTGATTTAGTTATATTAAACTACTTTAACTTTTCTTGAATTACCATAATGAGCTCCATGAAAATAAATATTCATTTTTATGTTTGCAAATATTTTATTTTAGAGGACTCTTGCATGCTTCATGAGACATTTTGATTCATACCCAATTAGATGATCAAGGATGTTATGTTAGATGACCTTATTATCTTTGAATGCATTGTATTGATAGAGTTTAATTAGTTCCTTTTTAATTTGTTTCTCTTTAATTTTGTGATATTACTACATATCTCTTTATCTCCTCTAATGGCATCTTTTCAACAAATTTTATTTTTTATACTACATTGCTTTAAATTATCTTATTTTAGCTATATATTAATTTACATAGTATTAAAATAATATTTTATTATCTCTTATTTTATTTATTTTCATAATTTTGTGTGGGATAAAACTTGGTCTAATCTAGATGAAATTAAATATTTGTTATTACATTTTTCAAATATTTAAATTTCAATGCTTTTGGCTTGATTTATGGGATATTTTTATTAGCAATTCATTTGACAAATGATAATGTTACATTTGATCACCTTAGTATCTTTTTTAGATAACTTTCTTGCACAATTAATCTCATTTCTTTAAAGTATTCACTTTTATTTTGTTATATTACTATTAACTCTAAATCTTTTCTCATGTGATGTCTACAAAACTTTCATTTGGTATTATTACATTTCTTCAATTTACCTCATTTCACAATTAATATATATTTACTTCGTATTGAAATAATAATGATTTATTATTTATGCAATTTTATTTTTGTAATTCATAGTAAATCAAAACAATATCTGAGTAAGATGAAATAAATGACGTTAGTTGTAACTCGACCCCACTTTATCGAACCAAATAGACTTTTTAACAATAGGATCTATTTTATTTTTTAATGTTTTTTCTTTCTTTTTAAGTCATTTTTTTTACGACAAATTAAATGCTGGAGAATATCATAATTGACATCTTTAATGTCTTCAAATGTAATTTTAGCTCAAAATTTGTCTAATTTTCTAAATTGTTCTCTTTTATTTGGCCATAATACTTTGTAACTCTAAATCATCTATTGTGTAAATGTTATGTTATTTTAAATTATAATATTTTTAGCTCTAATAAATATTTCTCTAATATTTGAAATAATAATTTGTTATTATATATGCTTACTTTATAATTCATAATAATTGCAAAGGCAACTTTATTGAGAGAGAACAATCATCATTTGACTTATCTTAATGAACTCTAAACAACTAACTATTCATTTTTATATTTTAAATTATATAACTTTCTAGTGTTCTTTTATGCTTGATTAGAGATTTAGTTTATAACTAATGTAATGATTGTAGATTTTATGCTTGATCTCTTTTGTATCTTTAAATTCAAAAATCTTGCAAACTTTTTGTCTTTTTTTTCAAATTTTTTACTTTGATTTGTTTATATAATTGTGTAATCATAAATTGCTTTTCGTGTGTGTTTAATATGACTTTGATTTAGTCATAACTTAATGCTTTATTTATTCTTATTTTTCTTTAAATTTATATTTGTTTCGTATTTAAATAATAAATTATCATTGATTATGCCCTTTTATTTTGGCCATTCATAAAAATTCTTCACATCTTCTTATTGAGATGGAACAAATATCATTGGACTCATTTGGGTAGACTCTTCATAATCAAATCTTCTTTTTTTAATATTTTAAAATATTTTATTTTCTAAGCTGTTGGCATTGTTTATGGATATTTCTGTTCATACCTGATTTAGTAATCCATAATGTTACTCGCAATCTCCTTATTAACTTCAAATGTAAATTTCATATACAATTTATCTCATTTCATAAAAAAATTTTCTTTGATTTTGTCATACTTGGATATAACAAAAGAACTTTTCTCAGGTGAAAATCATAAATTTTTTATTTGGTTAATTACATTGCTTCAATTTATCAATTATTAGCTCTATTATATATTAACCTAATATTAAAATAATAACTTATTAGTGTTTATGTTTGTTTCTTTTGATAATTTGTAGTATTCCAAACAAGGATTGATCAAGATGTAACAAATTTTTTTGGACTTATCTCGACGAGCATTGTCCAACTAAGCATTCATCTTTATGTCTTAATTATTTTACTTCATAGTGTTTTTGCACTCTTTATGAGACATTTCAATATTTACATTATTTTATGATCGAGGATAGTACACTTTATTTCTATATTATCTTGGAATGCAACCATCGTAGATAATATACCTAATTTTTTAAAAATTTTGTTTAGATTTAATTATATTACTATGTAACTATAAATACCTTCCTGAATGACATTTACATCAAATTCACTTGATTATTTTACAATGATTAAAATTTTATTTTTTTAGCTTTAATAAATGTTTTTTCAATATTAAATAATAATTTAATATTACTTATGCTTAATTACTTTGGTAATTCACATTATTCCAAATGAGGTTCGACCAAAATTGAACAAATGTTATTGGACTTGTCTCAGTAAAGTAATAAAATAATCAATTTTATCTATTTAAAAATTTTCTTTTAATTGATTTTTTTATGTTTTTTGAGACATTTCAATTCATAACTAATTTGAAAAAAAATAAGAAGTTAGCTCTTGATCTCTTATCTATTATGACATGTTACTTTCACATACATTTTGTCACATTCATCAAAATTTTAACTTTGATTTGATTACCCTACTATGTAATTCTATATTTCCTTTGGTGTGGCCCTTATGTCACATTTAGTACACTATATTACACTATTTAAATTATCATATTTTTAGTTGTAATATTAGGTTATGTAATACTAAAATATAGATTTAATTTTTCAACCTTAGTTACTTTGAAAATTTATGGCAAATCAAAATGCTATATCCAATTAAATGTTTATTTTTATATTTTTAAATAATTTATATGTAGTTCTTCGCACATTTTTTGAAGCATCAAACTTCCCTTCTTATTTAGTGATTGAGGATGCTATACTCGTTCTCCTTGGTATAATTCAATGTAATTTTCTTATAAAATATATTTAATTTTTTTGAATTTTTTTCCTTTTGACTTGGATAAGTACTACTTAACTCTAAATATCCTCTTATCTAACCACTGCATCCTATATATTTTGTTATATTACATTTCATTGATTTATGTTATTCAAAATTTAATATATACTTAATTTTAAAATAATAAATTATTATAATTTATTATTTTTTACTTTTTTTTTTAATTTTGTAGTAATTCTAAATAAGGTCTAATAAAGACAGAACAAAACATCATTGAACTCCTCTTGATGAACTCTATCTACTTAATATTCATTATATATATATTATTTTTAATAGGTTTATCATGCTTTACGAGACTTGTCATTTTGCACATCATTTGACTATTGTGGTTCTTATACTCGATCTCCTTAATATCTTGGAAAGAAACTTTCCAACATAATTCAACTCAATTCTTCAAATTTATTTCCTTGAATTTAGTATATTTTTTTATAACAATAAATCTCCTCTAATTTTTTTTCACATTGCTCTAATTTTGTGATACATTACTTTAATTTATCTTATTTTAACTTAAATAAAAATTTGCTTAATGTTAAAAAAAATTCATTATTATAAATGTTGATTTAATTTTTTATTTCATGGTAATTCAAAATTAGGTCTTATCTAGTTGAAATAAAAGTTGTTTGACTCATCTTCATGAGTGATATCTAAAAAAAATTTTATATAACTTCGAAAATGATTATTTTGCAACTTAGGCAAGTTTTACTTTACATTTTCATTTGTACGTGATTTTATAATATCAGATGCTATAGTCAATGTCATAAATATATTGGAAATAAACTTTCTTCTACAACTTATCTTATTTTTCATTTTTTAATTTGATTTGGTTATGTTACTATGAAAATAAAAATCAACCCACATGTGACATTTATTTCACTTTTATTTTGTAATATCAATTGTTTCTATCTAATTTCTCTATTAATATATAATTATTTTACAATAAAATAATATTTTTATTAGTGCTTATTTATTTTGATAATTTGTAATCATTAAAAACTAACATTGATTGAGAGTAAACAAATATTTTTAAATTATCATGATGCGCTCTATCTAATTAAATATTTATTTTATTTTTCTTATATGTTTACTTTTATACAATTTTTAATGAAATAATATTTTTATTAGGCATGTCAATTCATACATTATTTGTTGAATGAGGATGTTAGACTTGATGTCCTCTGTACCATTCAATGCAACATTTTTGCTAAAGTTAGCTCATGCTTTGAATAGTATTTGCTATGATTTGGTTATTTTAATATTTATGTCTTGATCTTTCTTATGGCCTTTTACCTCATTTTTATTTTGCTATATTGTATTACTTGAATTTATCTCATTTTTGGTTAAACATATATTTAAATGCTATTAAAATAACAATTTAATATCATTTATAGTTATTTAATCTACTAATTAGTAATATTTTCAAATGTGGTCTCTTCAAGAAGAAAAACATTATTGGGCTTATCTCTATTAGCATTACTAAAAAATACTATAATTATTATATTTTAGAAAAATTATTTTCTTTGATTTTTGGATTTTTAAAAAAAAGTCATTTTGTACATAATTTTGTATTTGAGAACATCACGCTTTATCTCCTCTGTGTCATAAAATGCAATTTTCCCAAAAAAATTAAATCATTTTTTAAATTTTTTTACTTTGATTTGTGTATTTCTATGAAATATTTAATGCATATTTACTTAATATTAAGATAATAACATTTATTAATTTTCTTATTTTTTGTAATTTGTAGTAATTGATAATTGTATCTGATCAAGAATAAACAAACATCGTTGGACTCCTCTTAATTTGCTCTATCTAATAAAGAATTCTTTTTCTTTCTTTATTTTTTATTATTTTTGAAATGTTTATAAGTCAATTTTAGTAGTACTTGATTTCATGATTGAAGATGTCACATTCAATTTCTTTAGTATCTTAGAATACAACTTTCTTATGCAATATTTCTTATATGTTTCAATTATTTTATTTGCTAATATTACAATATAATCTAAACCTCTTCTTGTATGACATTTACATTGTTATGTTTTAGTTATATTAATTGACTCTAGTTTATCTTATTTCAAGTTTAATATATATTTACTTAGTATTTAAAAAAAAATTATTATCATTTTTTCTTATTTAAGTTGTTAATACACATTTACTCCAAGCAAGACTCGATCAATATGAAAGAAAAATGATTAAACTATTCTTGATGAGCTCTATCTGAGTAACGATTCAATTTTATATTAAAAAAAATTATTTTTAAAATTTTTGTTATGCATTACTGGATATTTTTAGTGGCATCTCATTTCGAAATAGAGGATGTTATTCTTGAAGCTTTATGTATCTTGGAACATAACTTTGCAATCTAATTTATTTTAATTTTTCAAATCATTTTTTTATTTTCTTATATTAATATCTAACGCTAATTCTTCTTTTGTGTAACCTTTGCATCTCTTTGATGTTGTATCATTATCTTGCTTCAATTTTTCTCATTTAAACTTTAATAAGTACATAATATTAAAATTACAATTTTTATTTATTTAATAATAATTAATTTGTTAATTTATACACATTCATATAGAGCTTTGATCGAGGTCAAACAAACATTTATGGATCTACTTTCGCAAGTCTTGTCTAATTAAAAATGAAGTTTTTATTTTTTAAATATTTTTTTCTAAGGTTTTGGATTGTTTTACAAGATATTTTTATTATAACATGATTTGAGGACTGAAGATTTTACACTCAATATATATTATCTTTAAATGTTACATTTTCAGACAATTTAACACATTTCCTAAAATGTTTAGCCTTCCCTAAATTATATTACTATGTAACATCAAATCTCCCCTCATGTGGCATTTGTATAGTTGTTGTTTAGATATATTACATTGCCTTCATTCACTTTACATTAACATTAATATATATCTTATTAATATGAAAATATTAATAAATTTATATTAATTCTTATTGATTTTGAAAACTCAAAACAATTCCAAATAATGTCCAACTTAGGTTAAACAAACATCTTTGCTCTCATTTCTTTGAGCACTATCAAATTAAATACTAATTTTTATTTTTTTATATTTTATTATTGAGATTTTTATTTTGATTTTAGAGAAATTTAATTTGTAAATGATTTGATGATCGAGAATGTTACACATAATCTCCTAAGTATCATGTAATACAACCTACACATGCATATTATTTCATTTATTCAAATTTGTTTCTATGATTTTGTTATACTAATATGAAAATGTAGTTCTCTTCTTGTCTAAATGTTATCTCTTATGACCTTTGTGTCACTTTCATTTTGTTATAATACATTCCTTCACTTTATCATATTTCAACTTTAATTTATAATTTTTAAAATTTAAATTTAAAAGCTTTTATTATTTATTTTTATTTACTTCGATAATTCATTGTAAATCCCTATGAGGTCCATTCGAGAGGAAACAAATTTTGTTCAACCCCTCTTAAAGAGCCATAAAAAATTAAATATTCATTTTAATACTTTTAAATATGTTATATTTAAGAGTTTGAGAGCCTTACAGTAGCTTTTTTGTAGTTGTTTTGATGATCAATGCTGTTACATTCAGTCTCCTTAGTTTGTCGGAATGACAATTTTTCGATACCACTTATCTTTTTTTTGAATTTTATTTTCTTGAATTTTGTTGTTTTACATTGTACTCTAAATCTCTTCTCTTGGGTTTTGTTTTGTTACATGTCTTAATTTATCTTATCTCAACTTTAATACATTTTTAATTAAATTTTAAAAAATAATTTATTTATTTATTTAATTATAAGTGTTGTTGGACTTGTCCACTTTAATATAGTTTTAATTAAATTTTACAAAACAATTAGTTTATTTTTTTAATTATAAGGGTTGTTGGACTTGTCTTGACAAGTTATGTACAACTAATATTTTAATTTTATGTTTTATCCATATTTCTCTATCAATTTTGTATGTTTTATAACAAATTTTGATTCGTATTTTATTTGTTGATTGAGGATGTTATATTTAATCTTTCTTGTATTTTGAATGGCTCTTGAACATATTAATTATCACATTGATTCAAATGTTTGGTTTAGAGTTTGTTATATTGCTTTGCAACTCTAATTATTCACTTATATGACCAATAAATCACATTGTTTTGGTTATGTTATAACATTTAAATTTATCTCAGTTTAGCTTTATCATATTTATTTACTTATTATCCAAAAAATAATTTTTTATTATTTATGTTTAATTAGTTTATTCATTCATAGTAATTCTAAACAAAGTTTTTGGACAACAAATAAATATCATTTCACTCATCTTAAGGAGCTTGATCTAATTAAATAATCAATTTTACCTAGTAAAATATTTTATTTTCTAGTGTTTTCATACACTTTGTAGGATATTTTGATTCATACTTCATTTGATTTTTTGAATTGTCACTCTCGAGATTGTCCCTAATGTATTCGCTAAACTTTCTATTATAAATTAATTCATTTCTTTTCGTTTTTTTGGTTTGCATATGTTACTATGAAACAGCAAATCTTTTATCATATGACCTTTACAATACTATTATTTTTCTATATGATAATGCTTTGATTTATCACATTTCAATTTTATTATATATTTCATAAATTAGAAAAAAACAATTTTTAATTATTTATCACTCCTTAATTTTGTAATTTATAAAAATGAAAAATTAAGTTTGATAATGATGAGACAAAAGTCATAAGGATTAGCTCAAGAAGCTTTATCATATTAAAGATTAATTGTTAAATTTTTCAAATTTTATTTTTTTGTTCATCAAGTCTCTTTTGAAGAAATTTTTATTTGCATTTAATTTTACAATTGTGGATGTCACACTTTGATTTACATGATGTCTTTGAATTTAACTTTCTCACACAATTTATCTCATTTCTTCAAATTGTTTTTCTTTTATTTTGTTATACTAATATATAACATTTATTCTCTTCTAATGTGACTTCTACATTTCTTTGGTTTTTTATACTATATTGTCTCAATTTATCACATTTTTAATTTAAATATACATTTAGGTAACAAAAAATAATAATTGATTATTATTATTTTTTCTTATTTCCATTAGCAATTTCTTATAATTCCAATCAAGATTTGATGGTGATTTAACAAATGTCATTAGACTCATACTGATGATTTTTATCCAATTAAAAAATTATTTTATTGTATTTTCATGTTTTTAAATTTTTGTAATTTTTCATTCTATATGAATCATTTTAATTCAACAAAATTTGATAATCAAGGAAGCTCTTTTTGATCTCCGTAGTGACATGGAAAATAATTTCCCTGAGCAATTCAATTCATTTCTTCAATTTTTTTTACCTTTTTTTTTTTATTATTGTGTAACAGTAAATCATTTATACTGTGACCATTACATTGATGTCATCTGGAAATATTATATTGCTTCAATTTATTTTATTTTAACTTCAATCTATATCCTCTTAATATTACTGCAACAATTTGTTAGTTTTTTATTTACATTTATAGTTTTTATAATTCCAATGGTAGTTCGATGGTGAAGAAAAAAATGTCCTTGGACTAGTTTCATTGGTCTCTATCATGTTTAAAAAAATTATATTTTTAAATATTTTATTTTCTATATATTTTGAACACTTTATGTATTATTATATTTTTCATCTGATTTGATAATTGAAAATTTTAATCTTGATCGCCTTTGTAACTTTCATTGCAACTTTCAGACACAAATTATGTTTTTTTAAGAAAATTTTGCAATGATTTGATCATATTACTAAGAAACTCTAACTCTCCTCTAGTGTGTGTTTTTCATTGCTTTGATTACTTTATATTATATTTAATGAATTATTATCTTTCTAATTTTAGTATATATTTAATTAACATAATTATTGTGGATATTTTTTCATTATTTATTTGGTAAAGCATGAGAAGTCTAAATAAGGTCCAATGAAGATCCAACAAACATTGTTAAACACGAATGATTGAGCTCTGCAGAATTAACTATTTAATTTTATATATTTATTTATTTATC
>JAIUJO010000027.1:3819905-3907405 GCA_023846275.1 Vanilla planifolia | reverse complement strand
TTTATTTTTATATTTTTTAAATATTTAATTTATTAGGGTTGTGGCATACTGCATAATTCATTAGGATTCATAATTTATTTTTTAATCAAAGATGATACCCACTATCTTTATAGTATCTTAGAGTGCAACTTTCCCTTGCAATGTGTCATTTCTTAAAATTTTTCAATTTCATTTTATTATATTATATGTAACTCTAAATCTCATTACACGTGACACATCATTTTCATTTGGTTATATTTTATTACTTCCATTAGTGTCATTTTAGTTTCATTATAAAGTCACTAAGTATAATAATAATAATAAATTATTAATATTTATCGTTATTTAACTGGGTTATTTGTAGTTATAGTAAAAAGGTTTTGGTCCATTAAGAAAACATTGTTTGAGTCATTTCAATGAGCACTAATTAATAAAATATTTTTTTTATTTTTTGTAAATATCTTATTTCTATGTTTCTTGCTTATTTTATGTAAGATATTAGTTCATATCTTATTTATAATCAAGGATTTATGCTTGATGTCCTTTCTATACTTTATTGCATAAGTGATCTCATTTTTTCAAGTCTTTCTCTCTGATGTGGTTGCATTATTATGAAACTATATTTCTCCTCTCGTGTGCCAATCAAAATGAATTGTTTTCGTTATATTACATTGCTTCAATTTGTCTTAATTTAATTTAACTCTTATCAAGTTAATACAAAAATAATAATTTGTTATTATTATTGTCTATTTACTTTGGTAATTTGTAGTATATTTAAATAAGGTACAATGTAGACAAAAAATATCGTTGGACTCACTATGTTATGCTTTGCAAAATTAATTTTTTTTTCACATTTTAATATGTTATTTTCTTTTGCTTTGGAAAGCTTTATGAGATTTTAATTTTGAACAAATTTGATGAGTAAGAATGTTGCAGATATCTTAGATTACAACTTCTCTTAAAACTTTTTCTTATTTCTCCACTTTATCTTTTTCATATTGTCATATTACTATGTATTTCTAATTCTTCTATCATTTGCCCTTTATAGCTGAAGGATTTGGACTTATCTCAATAGGTTAAATATAAATTAAATGGTAATTTTTTCTTTTATAGATGTTTAGTTTTTGAAGATTTTTTCATGATTTACAAAATATTTTTATTTGTACCAGATTTGATGATCCAAGATGTTACACTCAACCTCTTTAATATCATAGAATTGAAGTTTTCTATACAATTAATCAAATTTTTTCATATTTTTCAGTTATGCTTAGTTTTAACACTATAGGAATCTAAATCTTCTACTGTGTGGCACATAACACCACTTTGATTTTGTGTTACTGCATTATTTCAATTTATCTCATTTAAGCTTTTATATATATATATATATATATATATATATATATATATACACATACATCAACACAATAAAAAAAATAGTATTGCATTATTATTCTTGTTTGTTTAATTTTCTAAATTGTAGTAATTCCAAAATTATGAGAAAAGAAACTAAATAATTGACATTCGACTAATATTTATTGGTTACCATTAATATAATATTTAGGTTTATATTTTGAAATATTTAATTTTTTAAGGTTTTATAATGCGTTACAATGCTTTTTTGTTCTTAATTAATTTCAGAATTGAGAACGTTAAACTCACTCTCCTGAGTATCTTGCAAGGCAACTTTCCTGAGAAAATTTTTCTTATTTCTTAAAGTCTTTCAATTTGATTTTGTTATATTACTATGAAAGTCTAAATCTCCTCTCATGTAACTTTTACATTACTTTGATTACACACTATCATAATGCATCAATTAACTTATTGCACATTGAAAAATAATTAGCTATTATAAAAATTACAATTTGTTTTTGTTTGTAATTATTATGTTGGGTAATTTGGATTATTTCAAAATGATGTTAATGAATAAAAAATAAACATGGTTAGAATCATCATGATGAACTATATCTATGTAAATATTTTTAAATTCTTAAATCTTTTATTTTCTATGGATTTTAATTTTTTTATGATGCATTTTTTTTAAAGTTGATTTAATGGTTGAAGATGTTGCACTTGATCTTTCTCATTTCTTGAAATGTTTTACTTTTATTTATTTATATTTCAATGTAATTCAAAATTTTCTCATGTATGAAAGTTAGATCACATTGATTTAATTATATTATGTTATTAAAATAAATCTAAATTTATTTTTAAAATATTTTTGAAAAATATTAAATATTATTTTTTTAATTCATGATCATTTAATTTGGTAATTAATAGTAATTCCAAAGGTTATCCATTCGACTAAAAAAAACTTGCTGTTTGACCTCCTTGATGAGCTCGATCTAATTAAATATAAATTTTATAATTTAATTATTATAGTTTTAGTAGTTTTTGCAAGTTTTATGATATAATACAATTGATACATATTTTGATGTATGTTGACATTACACTCTATCTCTTTAGAATATTTAATATCTTGGAACACAACTTTACTATACAATACATCTCATTTGTTTGAAATTTTCACTTTAATTTGACTATATTTGATAAAACATAATTCTTCTCTCAAGGACTTATATATCTCTTTGATTTAACTATATTTCATTTCCTCATTTTATTTTATTTAAAGTTGAATACATATTCTCTTAAAAATAAAATAGTAATTTGTTGATTTTTGTGTTTATTTACTTCAGCAACTTGTTAGAATTAAAAATGAGGTTCTATCAAGAAAACAAAGTGCATTAAACTAGTCTCAATGAGCACTATCTATTAAATATTCATTTCTATATCTTTATGTATTTTATTTTCTATTGTCTTGTCAAACTTTATGATAAATTTTTATTCATACCTCATTTGACGATCGAGGAAGTTACCCTTGATCTTCATAGTAACTTTGTGAAAGTTTTATGCACTATTTATCTATTTACATCAAAATTTTTCTTTAATTTTCTATATTACTTTGCAACTATCATGTCATCTAAGATTAAATATATATTTGTTTAATGTTATTACAATAATAATACATTATTTATGCTTATTTAAATTTTAAATTTGTAATAATTGCAAAGGAGGCTGGATCGAGATGAAACAAATGTTGATAGAATGATCTTGAAGAGCTTTATCCAATAATTTTTTTTAATATTTTTAAATATTTTATATTTTAAAATTTTGATAGCTTTTACAATAGTTTCTTTGAGTGCAACTTTTGATAAAGTTTATTTCATTTCTTCAAACGTTTTGCTTTACCTTAGCTTTTTGTTATATAACTATAAATCTCATCAATTATGGCTTTTACATTGGTCTATTTTTCTTCTATTATGCTTTCATAATTTTCTTAATTTAGCATTAATCTATATTTAATTTCATAATTCATAGTATTCCAAATGTGGTCCAATTGATGCAAAAGATATGTTTTTGGACACATCTCGATGAGCTCTATTCATTTAAATTTTTATTCCAAAATATTTAAATTTTTTATTTTTCATTATTCTTTCTTTCATTATCATTCATTTTAATTGATATAAATTTTAATAAATCAGGAAGTTTAGGAGCATTATCTTATTAAATATTTATTTTTTATATATTTTAAAGTTTTTTAATTTTTTATTATTCTAAAAAGCCTTTTGATTCATTTATAATAGTACATGATTTGAGGTTAGGTGATTTTAATATTTATCTACCTAATAAAAAATGATTATTTATTATTATTTATGCTTAATTAGGTAATTAATAATATTTCAAAAATAAGACTAATCAAGGTTGAACAATCATTGTTGGAGTTGTTTTTGTGAGCTCTATCTAATTAAATATTGATTTTTACATTCCTAAATATTTTTTTCAAAGAGTTTGGTGCACTTTATGAGGTACCTTAACTTGTGCTTGATTTGAATGAGGTACCTTAACCAAATATTTTTTTTAGATTTGGTTACGTTACTATTCCCTCTAACACCACCTACATATGAATTTTATATTACTTGGATTTAGTTATATTAAATTTTTTTAATTTTTCTTATTTTAGCCTTATTACATATTTTAGTAATACTAAAATAATATTATGTTATCCTTTTGGCTTATTTATTTTTTGAAATTTATTTTAATTCTAAACAAGAACTAATATAGGTGAAAATATGCTATTTGAATTGCCTTAATAAGCTCTATTTAAAAAATATTCATTCTTATATTTTCAAATATTTTATTTTATATGGCTTTTGCATGCTTTTTGAGACATTTTGATTCATATTAGATTTCATGATCAAGGATGTTACACTAGATCTCGTTAAGCAAAGATGTCTCCTCAAGGACGTTACAATATAAATTCAAATCTCTTCCACGTGACCTTTGCAATACTTTTATTTCATCATATTATGTTGCCTTAGAATATCTCATTTGAACTTGAATCTATATATTTACTTCGCATTAAATTAATGTGTTATTATCACTTTTTTGTTTGTGCAATTTAGAGTAATGCTAAAAATGGTAAAAACTGGATGAAACAAACATCGTTCGACTTATCCCAATGAGATTTATATTATTACTTGGGTTGATTAATTAGGTTGTTACACTCGATTATCTTTGGATCATGGAAAGTAACTTTCCTGTATAAGTAATATAAATTTTTCAAAGTTTCCACTTTGATTTTTTTATTTTACTATGAAACTCAAAATCTCCTCCCAAGTGATTTTTATAGCACTTGCATTTGGTATTATTACATATTTTCAATTTGTCACATTTCATCATTCATATATATTCACATTGTTATTAAAATAGTAATATACTATTATTTGTTAATTTTTGTCTTAGTAATTCATAATAATTGCAAATGATGTCTAATTGAGATGAAATAAATGATGACGTAACTCGGCTAGCATTATCCAATTAAATATTTATTTTTAATTTTTTTGCTTTGATTTGGCTATACTAATATTAACACAAAATCTCCTTTACTGCAAACATTTCATTACACTAATTTGTTTATATCATATTATTTTTTAATTTTTCATATTTTACCTTTAATACATATTTATGTAATATTCAAAGTTTCTTTTATTATTTATGCTTACTTTGTAATTCATGAGAAGTTCAAAGGAGACTTGATCAAGATGAAACAAGCATCGTTAGACTCAACTTGATGGGCTTTAAATAACTAAGTATGGAATTATATATTTAAAAAAAAATTATTTTCTAGTGTTGTTACTTGCTTTATGAGACATGCAATTCTTTACTAATGTGATAATTGAGAATGTTACCCTCAATCTCCTTACTACCATAAATTCAAATATCTTATAAAATTTATTTCATTTTGAAAATTTTTTCACTTTGTTTTGTTTATTTAATTATATAACACTAAATCTTAATTCATATGATTTTAAAATCACTTTTATTTAGATATAATGTTGTAATTCATTTATTCTAATTTTATTTTTAATGTATATTTACTTAATATTAAGATAATAAGTTATTACCATTTATGCTTATTTTGTTAATAACTCATAGTTATTGTAAAAGTCTTCTAATTTACTTGAAGAAAAGATTGTTGGAGAAGTTTTGAAGAACTGTACTTGATTAAATATTTATATTTTTTAAATATTTTATTTTTTTATTTTTTTTCCTTTTTTTTATTTGATATTTCAATTCATACTTGTTTTAATAATTGAGGATGTTACACAAAATCTCCTTAATATCTTTGAATGCAGCATTCCTATAAATTTTTTCTCATTTTTTAAAAATTTTTCCTTTGATTTTGTCATATTTTTATATAACAATAAAACTCTTCCTAAGTGAACATCATAAAGCTTTAAATTTTTTTATATTACATTACTTCATTTTTTTAGCTTTAGTATACATTGACTTAGTTTTAAAATAATAAGTTCCTAATATTTATGTTCATTTCTATAAATAATTCATGATCTTCTAAATGTGGTATAATTGAGATAGAACAAATATTATTGGGCTTGTCTTGTAAAGCATTATCAAACGAAAAAATCATTTTTATATTTTAATTATCTTATTGACTATTATTTTTGCATGCTTTAGTAGATGTTTCTATTAATATGTTATTTAACAATTGAGGATGGTACACTTGATCTCTCTAATATCTTGAAATGCAACTTTCCAACATAGTATGTCTCATTGTTCAAATTATTCATTTTGGTTTGACCATATTTCTATTTAACTTTAAATACCCTCTTCTTTGACCTCTACATTTCTTTGACTTAGTTTTATTACAACATTTTAAATTGTATTAGTTCAACTATAAAATATATTCACTTAATATGAAAACAATAATTTATTATTATTTATGCATGTTTATTTTGGTAATTTACCATATTTGAAATGAGGTCTGATTGAAATGAAGCAAATGTTCTTGGACTCAACCAAAAAAACTCAAATTAAATTTATATTCCATTTTATATATTTAATATTTTCATTTCACATGATTTTTGTATGCTTTATAAGAAATTTCAATTCATACTTTATTTGACAAATAAGAATGTAGCACTCAATCACTTATGTTTCTTAAAATACAACTTTCCCATGCAATTTGTCACATTTCTTCAAAATGTTCATTTTTATTTGGTTACACTACAATGTAAGTCAAAATATCCTCTATTATGACCTTGACATCATATTTATTTCATGGTATTACATTAATTTTATAATATTTTACCTTTAACATATATTTACTTAATATCAAAATATTATTTTTGTTTTTTTGTATGCTAATTTATAGTAAAATCTATAGTGATTTGAAAAGCTATCACGAATCAAGTATTTTTTTTTATATTTTTTTAAAATAATATTTTTAATGTTTTCCTCATTTTATGAAGCATTAAGATTTGTTTCTTATTTAGTAATTATTGTTGGTGTGTTGATTCTCCTTGGTATATTGGTATGCAATTTTCCTATACAACATATTTAATTTTTTCAAATTTGTTTTTCTTTGATTTGGATATAATACTTGAACTTTAAATCTAACCTCCACAACACATTAATCTGGTAATATTATATTTCATTTATTTTTCTAATTTATAATTTAGTCTATATTTACTTAATATTGAAACAAGTATTTATCATAACTTATTATTTTCTCATTAGATGTTCATAGTTATTCCAAACAAGGTTCAATTGAGATATAACAAAACATCGTTGGACTCATCTTTATGAGTCTGAAATTAATATTCATTACATAGGTATATATATATATATATATATACATATTATGTTTTCTATTTTAACAATATTTATGAGACTTATCATTTGGGACATTTTTGAAAATTGAGGAACTTACACTTGATCTCCTTATTATCTTGGAAAGAATCTTTCCTTACAATTTATTATTTTTTCATTAGTTTTGCTTTGAATTGGTTGTAGTTCTTTATAACTTTAAATCTCTTCTCAATTGACTTTTACATTACTCTTATTTGGTGTTACATTACATTGATTTATCTTAATCTTGCTTATATAAAAATTCACTAAAAATTAAAAAATAATTCAATAATATTAAAGCTTTTAGTTAGATTTTTCAATGTAATTCCAAATATGCGCTAATCTAGAGGAAACAAAAGTTGTTGGATTAATCTCGATAGGTCATATTAAATATTTATCGTTACAATTTTAAATATGTTATTTTCTCCAATTTTTTAGTTGTTACATAACTCCTAAAAGGAAACCTTTTCATACAATTTATCTAATTTATTCTAATATTTCTCTTTGACATGGTAATATTACTATTAAACTTGAAATCACCTCTCATGTGATGTTTACACTCCAAAGATTTTGTAATATTAAATTGCCTCAATTTACTTTGTTTCATTGTTAATATTTATTTTCTTTGAATTAAATTAATGCTTTTTCTTACTCCTTATTTATTTTTGTAAATTGTAATAATTAATGTTAGCTTTGATTGAGACTTTATAAAGATTTTTTAATTTACTATAAACCTATAAGGTCCATTTAAGAGGAAACAAATGACTTTGAACTCTTCTCGAAGTGATCTATCAAATTAAATATTCATTTTAATACATTTAAAAACAGTATATTTAGGGTTTTGAGAGCTTTTTTTCAAATATGATTTGATGACTGAGAATATTACACTTTGATCTCCTTAATATGTTCAAAACATATTTTTTGAAATAATTTTGACTAATTTTTCAAATTTTTTCTTTTATTTTTTGATATTACCTTGCACTCTAAATCTGTCTTATGACATTTACATCACCTTGATTTTTTTATTATATTGCTTCAATTTGTCTCATTTTCATGTTTAATATATTTTTAATTGATATTACGATAATAAATTATTATTATTTCTACTTGTTTAACTTAAAAATTCTATGTAATTCAAAATGAGACCTCACCGAGATAAAATAAATATTGTTATACTTTTCTTCATATGTGGTATCCAACTTAATATTTATGTATTTATTTTATTAATATTATTTTGTGGTTTTGCCATTTTATAATCCAATTTGATTCATTCCTAATTTAATCATTGAGGTTGTTAAACTCATCCTATATAGTGTCTTGTAAAGAAACTTTCCTATACAATTTATCTCATTTGTTTAAATTTTATTTAACTTGGTATTTTCTTTTAATTCAAATGAAGCTCTTATTGAGAAGAAATAAACATTGTTTGAACTATCTAGAAGAGCTTTATCTAGTTAAATTTTCTATGGTTTTGCATTTTTTTATTAGGTATGTAGTTTCATTCCTTATTTGATGGTTTCAAACAATACACTTGATCTCATTAATATCCTGGATTGTAACATTCATATACAATTTGTCTTAATTCTTCAATTTTTTTAGGTTATGTTGGTTACATTTTTTTATAGTTTAATGACATCTTATTTGAAATTCACATTGTTTTAATTTGTTGTTACTTTGTTTTAATTTATGTTATTATTGCTTAAATATATATTTACTTCACATGAAAAACTTATTATTATTATTGTTAATGTTTATTTTCTTTTGTAATTTATTGTAATTCCAAATAACATATGAGTGAGATTAAATAAACTTCATTAGATTCATCTTTATCAGCATTATCCAGCTAAACATTCATATTCAAATTTTTTAATATTTTATATGAAAGGCATTGGTATTCTTCATAAGTAATTTGATTCATAATTTATTGACTGGTTGAGAATGTTACACTTGATAACTCAGTGTCTACAAATCAAAATTTTCAAATAACTTTGTCATTTCTTTAAAGTTTTTTCTTTGATGTGGTTATATTGCTATGAACCTACAAATTTTCTCTTATGTGCCATTTGCATCACTTTGATTTAATATTGTTACATTGCTTCAATTCAGTCATTTTAGCATTAATATATATTTGATTCATAGTAAAAAAAAAATTATTATTATTAATGCTTATTTACTTTCATAATTTATAACAAACTAGGCTTGATCCTGATGAAATAATGCTAATTGCAGTCAAATAGATGAAGTTTGTCTAGTGAAATTTTTTTGACATTTTGAAAAATTTTATTCTTAATGCTTTGTAAACGTTTATGAGGTACTTTTATTTATACCTAATTTTAGAATTAAGGATGGTGTAATCAATCTCCTTATTAATTTACATTATATTTTTCCAACATAATAAATGTCATTTCTAAAAATATTTTATATAGATTTCATTATATTATTATGTAACTCTAAATATCCTATCCTATGATCCATAGATCAACTTGAATTGGACAAATTACATTAATTAATTTTATCTCATTTTAGCTTTAATATATATTAATTTAATATTAAAAAAATTATTTTTTATTTAATTTGATAATTCACAATAATTTAAAATTATGTCTGAATAAGGCAAAACAAATGTCGTTGGACTCATATTGATAAGGTCCCTTAAATTATATATTAATTTTTAAGTTAAATGTTTTAGCTCATTTTATAAGGCATTTGATTCGTGTATGATTGAATGATCAATGGCGTTATACTCGATCTTTTTAGGATCATGCAATCCAATTTTTCGACACAATTTGGCTTTCTTCCAATTATTTCACTTGAAAATTTTTATACAACTATGGAACTCTAAATTGCCCTTAGTGTCGACTATGCATCACCCTTATTTAGTTATATTACAATTTTTTAAATTATCTCATTTTATTTTTAATATATATTTTTGCATTATATTAAAATAATGACTTAATTTTTATGTTAACATAATATGATATTTCTTAGTAATTCCAAACAAGAACCATTGGAGACGAAATAAACATTGTTGAAGCTACCTCAACTATCTTTGTATAATTAAATATTAATTTTTATATTTTTTTTAATATTTATGTTATTTGATGATCGAGGACACTACACTCGTTCACCTTAATATTTTTAATGCAACTTTTCTATTGAATTTAGCTAATTTCTCTAATTATTTTTTTTGTTATGCTAATATTTATCTAAAAATCATTTCTCATATGACATTTATATTATTTTCATTTTGTTATATTGCATTGCTGTAATTTGACTTATTTTACCTTTGATTTATGCTTACTTAGTATTAAAATAAAATCTATTATCATTTGTGTTTATTTATTTCAATGATTTGAAGTAATTCAAAATATTGTGTGATCAAGATGAAATAAATATCATTGGACAAGTCATCACAAGATTTATCTAATTAAATATTCATTACTATATTTTCATATATTTCATTTTCTAGGGGTTTTGTGCATGCTTTTTGAGATATTAAATTTCATACATAACTTGACTATTGAAGATGTTAGACTTGATTTTCTTTTTATCTTAAAACTAAACTTTCCTAAATAATTTATCTCATTTCTTTAAAGTTTTTGTTTTCTTTACTTATTCTGTAATGAAACTTTAGAAATTTAGCTCACTTTCACTTTGTAGTGTTACATGCAATCAATTTATCTCATTTAAGCTTTAATATATATTTATTTAATGATAAAATAGTACCTATTTTATTATTTATTCTTTCTCTCTTTGGTAATTCCCAATAATTCAAAATCAGGTTTGTTTTATAGGCTTTACAAGACTTTTTCAGTCATTACTAATTTGATGATCAGGGATGTTACACTTGACCTCTTCAGTATCATGGAATACAACTTTTGTCATACAATATATTTCAGTTTTTTTAATTTCTCATTTTTATTTTGTTATGTTACATGGTAAATCAAAAGTTTCTTTGTTTGGAATTTACATAACATTTGCTTTGATTATATTACTTTACTTCACATTATCTAATTTCAAGTTTAAAAAACAATAATTTGATATAAAGATATTTTTTATTATTTCTTCTTGATTACTTTAATAAACATTATAATTCAAAATGAGTTATGATTAATATGAAAAAAAATGTCATTGGACTCCTCTCGAGGTGATCTATCTAATTAGCTATTCATTTTTATATTTCTAAATATTTTATTTTCTAAGGTTTTTTGCATGCTTTATAACATATTTTAATTTATAAGTCATTTGAAGATCAAGGATGTTATCCTTAATCTCTAAAGTATCATGGAAAGTAACTTTCCTATAATCTCTTAAAGTTATTGGAATTAATTTTGTTATATTAAGACGTAACACTAGACCACCTCTCATGTGACCTTTGTATTGCTTTCATTTTATAAGATTTCATTACTTTAATTTTTATTTTCATAACTCTAATATATATTTACTTGATATTAAAAAAATTACTTTTTTATTATTTTGTCTTATTTTTTGTGTAATTTGATAAATTTCAAATATGGTTTGATCAAAATGAAACAAAATTTGATGAACCCATGTCAGCATGCTTTACCAAATTAAAAGTTCTTTTTTATAATTTTAAATGCATTGTTTCATTGGATTTTTTATTGCCATAAGAGGTTTTTCAATTAATACATGATTTGAAAATTAATGATTTTACGCACGATGTCCTTAATATTATGGAATACAACTTTTTAGTAAAATTTACTTTGTTTTAAAATTTCTAGCCATTATTTAATTTTTTTGCAATCCAATCTAAATCTTTGTTCGTGAGGCCTTTTCATCATCAATGTTTGGATGTATGACATAGCATTCTTATATCTTATTTCTCCTTTAAAATATATGTAATTAGTATTAAAATAGTAATGTATTATTATCAATGTTTATTTAATTTAAAAATTCATAGCAATTCCATACATGATTTAATCCAGATGAAACAAACTTCTTAGGGCTAGTATCAATGAGCATTATCAAATTAAATATTGATGTTTTTTTTATTTTTTTAGTTCTTTTATCTTTTTGTATTTTAATGTGCTTTAAAAAGCCATCGGTTTGTAGATGAGTTATTGATCAAGGATGTCACACTCGATTAGATGAGTATATTAGAACATTCTCCTACATTTTGTCTTATTTCTTCAAATATTTTAACATTGATTTTGTTATATTATTACAAAGCTCTAATTTTTAACTCATGTAATCCATAAATTAGTTTGAATTTTAAAATAATAGTTTGTCATTTTTACTATTTAATTTTTTAAATGTTTTTTGTAACTGTAAAAGTGTTTCATTGGAGATGAAATAAACATCATTGGACTCATCTCAGTAGGCACTGTCCAAGTAAAACTTTTTATTTTAACATAATTGTTTGCAACTTTTCATACTTTTTGAAAGATATGTATTAATGCCATATTTCACGAAATCAGGTGTTACACTTAATCTCCATAGGATGTCCGAAGGAAACTTAAATAATTTATGTAATTTCTTCAAATGTTTTCCTCAAAATTGTTAATATTCTTATGCAACTGTAAATCTCGTTTCTTATGGCCTTTAGATTGCTTTCATATGGCTATATTACTTTACCTAAATTTCACTCAATGTAGCTTTAATATAGGATTTCATAAAAACAAAACAATAAATTTATATTATTTATGATTATTTCATCAGGCAATTTTCCTTAATTCATATGAGATCTTAGTAAGATGAAACTAAAGGTTGTTCAAGTCATCTTAATGAGATATCCATAGTTTAATATTTATGTTTGCAATTTTCAATATTTTATCTCTAGGATATTTAGATGTTTTATGAGTCATTTCAATTTGTATCAAAAATGATGATCAAGTATGTTACACTATCCCTTTAGTCACTGTGAATGCCATTTTCTCAAAAAATTTATTTGAATGTTTTGAAAATTTAACAATGATTCGATTATATTATTACACTACTCTTAATCTCCACTCGTGTGACCTTTATATAACTATGATTTTTTTATTACGATACATGATATTATTTTATTTCAGCTTTAATATCTGTTTACTTAACGTAAAAAAATAATCTATTAATATTTGTGCTTACTTAATTTTGAAATTTCTACTAATTACAAATGAGGTTTTATTAAATCGAAAGAAATATTATTGGACTTAACTCGATGAACTTTATCTAATTAAATATTAATTTTTATGACTTATAACCATATTTTTTAAAAATTTTTGCATGCTTTATGAATTATTTTGATTCGTACTTTATTTGATAGGGAAGGATGTTATAGTTGATCAACTTTCTACATTGGAAGGAAAAATTTTCACACAATTTATTTCATTTGATCAAATTTTTTGCTTATATTTGTTTAGTTTAAGCAACTCTAAATAACAACTCTATGACATTTACATAGCTTTCATTGGACTATATCACATTACTTCAATTTATCATATTTCGTCTTTAATTTATGTTTTCTTAACATTAAAATATTAATTATGTATTATTTTTCTTATTCTTTGTGACAATGCTAATTAATTCCAAATAATGACTAATCAAAAAGAAAGAAATATCATCACATTTATCTTAATAATTCAAATTATTTTTTATCTTTATAATTTTAAATAGCTTTCTTATAAAAGTTAAGAACACGTTAAGGATTAAGGTTACCACAAATGATCTCAATAGCATCTTAGATTACAACTTTCTTGTATAATTTATCTTATTTGATTAGAACTTTTTGTTTGATGTTGTTAAATAACTATGTACTTCTAAATCTGCACTTCTATTATCTTTACTTTGCTTTGATTTTTTTATATTACATCACTTTAACTAATCTCATTTCAAGTCTAATTTTATATTTACCAAGGTTTAATCTTATAGTTTATTATCATTTATGTTTTTATTATTTGATAAGTCACAAAAATTGTAAATATGCTTCAATTTGGACTAAACAAATGTCATTGGACTTGACTTAATGAGCATTATCCAAAATTTTTTTTATTTTAATAGATTTTATTTTCTAGGCATTCTTATGCTTTATGAAATTATCATTCATAATGGATTTTACAATTGAAGGTATTGTGATTAATCTCATGTTTTATTTTTACTTTTTAAATCCTTTATTTTTTAAGTATTTTTAAATTCTTTACTTGACATTGATTCATATATGCTTTATAATCAAGAATGTTATGCTCAATCTCCTACGTAACATGGAATAAACCTTTCTCATTGCATTTTAACTCATTTCTTCAAAATTTTTTTTTTTTATTTTGTTATATTACTATAAAACTAAAATTTTACTATTATGTGATCTTTACATTTCTTTGATGTAGTTATACTACATTGCTTAAATTTATCTCATTTTTCCTTTAATATATAATTACACAATTTTAAGGTAATAATTTATTAGTATTTATATTTTAACTTATTTAATAACTTTATATAAATATAAATTACATCAAATAGAGATGAAGTAAAAGTTGTTGGACTCTTCTCAAATGAGAGTTCACATTCACTAATAATTTATATATTTTTAAATATTTTATTTCTATGGTTTTTGCATAATTTATGAGACATTTTTAATTGTATCTTTCTTGATTATCAAGGATGATACTCTCAATATGCTAATTTTGTTGGAAATCAACGTCCTATACAATTAATCTAATTTTCTCAAATATTTTGTTTAAATTGACTATATTATAATGTAAGTCTAAATCTTCTCTTGTTTAGCCATAACATCATTTTGATTTAGTATTACATTGTAACATATCAAAATGAAAGCGAAAGACTTAAAGAAATGGAACAAATTATGTAGGAATTTACATTTTATGACAATAAGGAGATCAAGTGTAATATGCTTGATGGTTAAATTTAGTGCGAATCAATATTCTAAAAAAACATGGAAAAATAAAAGAAAATTAAATATTTAAGAAAATTAAATATTTAAGAAAATTAAATATTTAAGAAAATTAAATATTTAAGAAAATTAAATATTTAATTGAGTATAGGTCATCGAGATGAGTCCAAGGACTTCTATTTTGGCTCGATTAGACGTCATTTGGAATTAATTGTAATTGTCAAAGTAAATAAGTATAAAAAATATTAAACAAATTTTTTAATATTTGGCAAAAAACATTGAGGCTAAAATGAGTTAAATTAAAATAATATATAGTATGACTAAATCAACGTGATATAATTATAAACAAGAAGAATTAGTGTGGCATGGTAAAATAACAAAATCAAAATATAAAAAATGATGAATTTTCATAAATTGTAGTAGAAAGTTGTATTAAAAAATACTAAAGAGATCAAGTGTACCATCCTTGATTGTCCAATAATGTAGGAATTGAAATGTTTCATAAAGTAAGACAAAAACCTAGAATATAAAATGTTTAAAAATATAGGAAGAAATATTTAATTGGATATAACTTATTAAGTATTTTCTAATGACATTTATTTCCCCTTGATCTAACTTATTTTGGAATTACTATGTATCACAAAAGCAAATAAGAATAAATAATAATAAACTATAAATTTAAATGGTGTTATATAATGCAACAAAAGAGAAACAATTGTCACACAAGAAAATATTTTGAGAACATTCTAGTATAACAAAATAAAAAATTTTAAGAAATAAGTTAAATTGGATGGAAACTTGAATTCCATTTTACTATGAATATCGAGTGTAACATCCTCGAATAAAAAAAATTAGGTACAAAATAAAATGTCATTACACAAGTCAAAAAAATAAAAAAAAATTCAAAAATATAAAATTAAATATCTAATTTATTATAGCTCATTAGGATAGGTACAATGACATCAATGACTTGTCAATCATGTCACATTTGGAATACCATCAATTACAAAAGCAAATAAGCAAATAAATAATAAATTATTATTTTGACATTAAAATTTTGTATATCATAACTAAAATAATGATAATTAAAGTAATGTAATATAAATAAATCAAAGCAATGTATAGGTGATAAGTGATGAGATTTAGATTTCCATACTAATATATCCAAAATTTGAACAAAAACATTGAAAAGATGAGGAAATATAAATGAGAGAGTAGCATTAAAATGCCAAGGAGATTAAGTGTAACATCCCTAAGTTTCAAATTAGGGATGAATAGAGATAGTGTAATGCAAGCTAAAGTAAAAAAAATTAAATATTTAAAAGTATAAAGCATAATATTCAATTGAATAAAGCTCATCTTGACTTGCCTAAGAAATTTTGTTTTATCAAGAATGTACCTCATTTGGAATTACCACAAAATAAAATATTAAATAAATATATATTAAAGCTAAAATTAAAAAATGAATCAATGTAATGTAACTAAATAAAAAATACTATAAAGGTGACGACATAGGAGATTTAGAGTTTCATAGTAATAAAGTCAAATTGAAGCAAAAATATGAAGAAATCAAATCAGTTGCAAAATGAACATTGTACTCCAGAATATTAAGAATATCTAGTGTAACATCCTCAATCATCAAATTAGATATTGTTTACAACGTCTAATAAAGGATGCCATGAAAGGGAAATTAAAATGTAAAAATAAATAAACTATTAATTTGAAAGAACTCATTGAGATAAGTCACATGACATTTCCTTTTTCTCAAATACAACTCATTTGGAATTCTTTTTAATTGTCATACTAAATAAGCATAAAAAAAGAAAATCTTATTTCTATGTTAATTAAATAACTATAAGCTCTTTTATTTTGCAAAATCAGAGAATTGTTAACATGAGATATGCAGAGATTTATAGCGAGAAAGAAATATAACCAAAAGAAAAAGAAAACTTAGAAATACAACATACATTATATAAGAAAGTTGCATTCCAATATACTAAGTACTTGAAGGGTAATATTTTTATTTGACATATTCGTAACAAATTAAAAAAGCTCATTAAACCAACCTAATCTAAAAAAATAAAATATTTTGAAGTATAAAAAATAATATTTCATTGCATAATTCACTTTGAGATGAGTAATGCTTTTTTTAATAAAACAAGTCCTTATTTCGTATACTATGAATTTCCAAATTATAAACCAAAAATAAGAATAAATTATTATTAATTATGTATAAGTAAATATATATATTTATGTATATATATATTGAAGTGTAAATGACATAAAATGAAATAACATAATATAACCAAATCAAAGTAAATATTTTTGATGAAATCAAATAAATTACATTGGAATTGTTCATTCCAAGATTTTAAGAAGATCGAATACTACATCCTCAATCATCAAATCAGGTATAAATTAAAATACCTTGTAAATAGTATAAAACTAATAATTTTTTGAAATATAAATAAATAAAAAATTTAATTAGTTAGAACTCAAATTGAGTAGTAAAAATATTATTGTTCTATCTAGATTAGTCCTCATTTGGAATTACCATGTGTTTCCCAAACAAATAAAAATAACTAATAATAGATTATTAGATTAATATTAAGAAGTTATACATGAAAGATGAAATAAGGTAAATTGAAGCAATATAAAAAAAAAAATAAAATACATGTAAGGGTCGCAAAAGAGGAGATTTAGAGTGGCTCTATATTATAATGATATGAAAACAAAAAAGTTAGAGAAATGAGATAGATTTATCAACAACATTCATTTTAAGACAGCAAGGTGATCATGGATAATAACCTCGTTCATGAAATCTAGTATAAATGCAAATGTCTCAAAAAATACGTAAAAAACGAGAATGTAAAATATTTAAGTCATAAATAAATGAATATTTAAATTGATAGAGATAGTCAGTACTAGTCTAATGATGTCTATTTTGTCTCAATTTGACCTTTCTTAGAATTACTTTTATTTACTAAGGTAAATATGAATAAATAACTTTTAAATATTATTTTAGTGATAAGAAAAATAACACTAAAACTAAAATAAGACAAATTAAAGTAGGCTAGTATAAAAAACCAAGGTGAAGTAATTATCAAACAATTTGAGGTTTAGTGTTACATTTTGACAAAATAAAATAAAAATTGAAGAAATAAGATAAATTATAGGAGAAACTTGTATTCTAAGATATTATGAGATCAATTATATCATCCTTAATAATGAAATCAAAGTATGCCAAAGTGCTCAAAAGTAAAATATTTAAAAACATAGAAATGAATATTAAGATGGATTGAGCATTTAAAGTCAAGTACAATGTTTGTTTCATCTCAATCATACATCATTTGAAATTATTGTGAATTATAAATTTAAATAAGCATTAATAGTAATAAAATATTTTTTAAATATTAATTAAATTTATATTAAAGTTGAAAGAAGATAAATTGAAGTAATATAATATATCCTATTCTAAGCAATGCAACATTCATATGATGTGAAAATTAGTGTTTCATAGTCCACAAAATATAAGCAAAATAATGAAATAATTCACAAATTGTATGAGAAAATTCCATTCTAAGATACTAAAGAGATTTAGTTACTATTCTCGACCATCAAATTCGATAAGAACTAAAATGTTTCATTAAATGTGCCACTAACATAAAAAATAAAATGTGAAAAAATGCCAAATTCAATTTTTATTAGATAGAGTTTTCTTGTATGAGTCCAACGACACTTAATTCATCTTGATCAGGCCCTATTTCAAATTATTGTGAATTACCCTGTTAAATTGGAAATAATATTAAATTATTAAATTATTATTAATTAAAAGTATATTAATGTTGGAAAAAGCTAAATCAAAATGATGTAATAAAACAAAACAAAGTGATGTAAAAGTCACATAATAAAAGATTTAGAGTTTCATAGTAATATAATAATATCACAACAAAATGTTTAAAAAAGGACATAATTTATATAGGAAAGTTAATTATAAAAATACTAACATGGTCAATTGTAATATTCTCAATCATTTTATCAGGTACATAAAAATTCTCATAAAGTATGTAGAAGTCATAAAAATAAAGCATTGAAAAAAATAGAAAATTAGTATTTAATTAGATAGAGCTCATCAAATTAAGTGAATAGATGTTTATTCAAACTTGATAAAAAATCATTACTAATTGCTATTAATTACATACATAAATAAGCACAAATAATAATAATAAATTATTACATTAATTAAAATAAAATATATATTAAACCTAAAATGAGATAAGTTGAAGAAATATAATATAGACAAATTAATATGATGTAAAGGTTACATGAAAGTAGAATTAGAGTTTAATAGTAATATAACAAAATGAAAGTGATAAATGTGAAGAAATGAGATCAATTGTAAGAAAGGTTGCTTTTTATTACACAAAGATCATGCATAACATTCATCATCATCAAATCAAACAAAAACAAAAGTATCATGTAATATGTACCAAAATCATCAAAAAAAAGAAGTAGAAATTTTAAACTAAATCTATCAAAAGAGCTCGTCAAGACGAGTCCAATGGCATTTGTTTTGTCCCAATTGGATGTCTTTCGAAATTATGAAAAAAATATAAAGAATGTAGGAATAAATACAAATAAATTATTATTTTAATATTAAGTACATATATACTAACCATTGAATAAGATATGTTAAAGCTATGTAATACAACAAAACAAAAGGAAATAAAAGCCAACTAGTAGTACATTTATAGTTCAATATAATATAAAAATCATAACAAAAAATTTGAATAATTTAGATAAATTGGATGGGAATGTTTCCTTCCAAGATAATAAGGAGCTCAAGTGTGAGAAACTTGGTCATCAAATAAGGAATAAATCTCAATATCTCAAAAAACAAGCCAATATCCTTGAATAGAAAATATTTTAAAAATAAAAAATGAAAGCCTAGTTTGATAGAGGTCGTCAAAATGAGTCCAACTATGTTTATTTCAATTTGATTGAAACTCATTTGGAAATGCAATGAATTAACTTATTAAATAAGCTTAAATAATAATAAATTATTATTTTTGAAGTTAAGTGAATATTAACGTTGGAATAAGATAAATTGAAGCTGAGTATTTTAACAAAATTGAAGCCATATTAAGGCCACATGTGAGAAGATTTTGAGTTACAATGTAATATGACAAAATAAAATTAAAAAAAAGAAAAATAAGTGAGGCAAATTATACAACAATGTGACATTTCAAATAATGAAAAACATTTTGAGCAATCCTAAACCGACAAAAGCAATGGAAAATAAAATATGAATGGATTTCAAAATGAATTTTTAATTCACTAGAGCTCATCGATAGTTGTCTAGTGATGTTTATCTCATCTTAATCAAACCTTATTTAGAATTACAATAAAGAGAAAATTTAAATAACCATTAATAATACAAGACTATAATTTTATAATAAAGTTAATATATATTAAAACAAGAATGAGATAAATTAAAGTTATTAAATATAAGCGAAATAAAGAAACTAGAGGAGATTTATTGTCATGTAATAATATATCAAAATTAATGCAAAATATTTTAAGAAATATGACAAATTGTACTAAAAAATGTATAGTAAGATACTAAAAAGATCCAGAGCATCATCTTCGATTACCAAGCTATGTAGGAATCCAAATGTTTAATAAAGTGACCAAAAACACTTAAAAAATAAACTTTTTAAAAATATAAAAATTTAATATTTAAATTAATAAATCTTGATATGATGAGTTTGACAATATTTATTTTGTCTCGTTCAAACATTCTTTGGAAGCCAAAGTAATGTAATATGATTAAATGAATGTGATGTAAAGGACACATGAGAGAACAAATAGAATTTCATTGTAATATATAAAAATTAAAGCAAAAGATTTGACAAAATAAGATAAATTACTTGAGAAAGTTGCATTAAATGTACCAAGGAGATGGAGGGCAACTTCTCCAATCATGAATTGATGAATGAATCTAAAAAGTCTAGTAAAATGTTCTTAAATCTTAGTCAACAAAATATTTAAAAATATATAAATGAATAATTTAATTAGTAGATCAATTTAAGATGAGCTCATTGTCAGTCTTTTGAAGTTAATTAAACATTACTTTGAAATATTATTAATTACAAAATTTAATAAGAAAAAAATATAAAATTATTATTTTATTAATAAGTAAAAATATATTAATTTTGAAATAAAGTAATTTGAAATATTTTAAGAAAACAAAAATAAAGGGATGTAAAGTTCACATGATAAGAGAATAAGAGCTTCAAGGTAAGATAATCAAATCATGACAAAATATTTGAATAGATGAGAAAAATTGTATGAGAATGATGCATTCCAAGATTCTAAGGAGATGAGTGTATGTCATCGATCATCTAATCAAGTTAGTCTTGAAATGACTTGTAAAATGAGCAAAAATTCTAGAAAATGAAATATTTAAAATTAGAAGAAATATTTGTAAAATTAAAGAAATATAATATAGCCAACTGAGGCAAAAAAATAGAAGAAATAAGAGAAATTATAAGGGAAAGTTCATATGAATTATGCAAATTAGATCCTTGGTTAGCAACTTGATCAAACATTAAACTTTTGCATTCCTTACCAAAACCATCCAAGACTAAAAATATTTAGAATTATAGAAATGATTATTTAATTAGATGGAGCTCATGGAGACAAGTTTAGCAATGATTATTTTTTTAAATCAGACCTCATTTAGAATTATTATGAATTATCAAAAGAAATAAACATAAATTATATAAATTATTAATTTATTAAGTAAATAGATAATAAATGCTAAATGACTTTAATTAAAGCAATGTAAAATAAACAAATCAAAAAGTCGTAAATAGGGCATGAAAGTAGATCTAGATGTAGATGGTAACATAACCACACAAATAAAAAAATTTGAAGAAATGAAACTAATTATAAGAGAATGTGAAACTCAAAGAACAAAAAAGATCAAGTGTAACATCCTCGATTATCCAATATGGTATAAATCAAGATTTCTCATAAAATAAACCAAAACTCTTCGAAATAAAATATCTAAAAATAATTAAATGAGCCTTTAATTTGATTTTTCCAGTGAAGTCGAGTCCAATGATGATTTTTGCATCTCCATTGAGCCTTATTTTCTAAAATTACGATTTTATTATTCATTAAATATATAAATTAAATAAGAGATTTGTGAAATTGAAGAAATTTAATGTTGCCAAAAGAAGCAAAAATTAGAAGAAATGAGATAAATGATAAGGTAAAGCTGCATTTTCATAATGTAAACAAGATCAAGCATCACATCCTAGATTGACAACTTGATCAAACATTAGATGTTTGCATTCCTTGCAGAAACGCTCAAAAAATAAAATATTTAAAAATATAGGATTGAGTTTTAGTTAGATGGAGCTGATCAAGGTGAGTCCAATAATAGCTAATTTTTCTCAATTGAAACTTGTTTAAATTATTATGAATTTTCAAGATAAATAAGTATAAATAATAAAAAATATTATTTTATGCTAAGTAAATAATGATAAAGTTGAACTGAGTTTAAAAGAACTAAGGTAATGCAGTTAAATTAACGCCATGTAAAACTCCCATGAGTTAAGAAATAGAGTTTCTTATATATTAAAAAAATCATCAAGAAAATATTTAAAAAATAAGACAAAGTGTACCACATTGTTGCAATCTATGATACTACAAAAATTGAGTGCGACATAATCAAATCATGCATGTATTAAAATATCTAATGAAGTACCCTTAAATGTAAGAGTTTTTCAAGTAAAGTCAAATAATGCTTGTTTTATCTCGATTGAACATCGTTTAAAATTTTTGATAATTAAAGATTTAATACTAAAAATAATAAGAAAATATTATTTTAACATTAACTAAATGTAAGAAAAAAATTTGATTAATTGATGTAACATATTATAAAAACATTAAAGCGATGCTAACATCATAAGGGGGTAAACCATTTGGTAAATAGTAGTTTTACAAAGGAACACAAAAAATCTAAAGAAATGAGATAAACTACTTAGGAAAATTTCATTCCAAGATACTAAAGACTTTGAGAAAAATTCCCTTGATCAACAAATCAAGTACTATTTGAACTTTCTTATAAATTATAAAAATAAATATTTATATGTATTTAGATCAACAAGATGAGTGCAATAAAGTTTGTTTCATGTCCATCTTAGCAGATTAGGACTAATTATGAATTATTAGTGTATAAAACATAAATAATAATATATTTTTACTTAAATATTAAGTACACATATATTAAAGTTAGAATGAGAAAATTTAGGCAATATAATATAACTAAATGAAGGCAATGTAATGATCACACAAGAACATATGTAGGGTAACATAATAATATAATAACATCAAAGAAAATTTTTCAAGAAATGAAATAAATGACATAAGAATGTTGCATTCAAGGATATTGCATTGATCAAGTATAACATTACCTATCATTAAATAAAACAAAAAATAATTTTGGAAAAAATGCCAAAAAATACTAATAAATTATTTTGAAGTATAAAAATGAATATATAATTGGATAAAGTCGTCGACATGGGTGAATGATGTTAGTTCTTTTTTATTAGTCCTAATTTAGAATTAGTATGAAGTTAAAAATTAAATAAACAAAAAAACAAAAGTAAATTTTTTTAATATTAAAGAAATATATAACAAACCTATAATGACATAATAGAAGTTATCTAATATGACAAAATAAAAGTAAAAAAAATTAAAGAATAAGATAAATTGTGTATAAAGGTTACATTCCAAGATACTTAAGGGATTGAGTGTGAAATCTTTGATTGAAAAATCATATATCAATCAAATTATCTCATAAAGTTTCTCAATATTAGGAAAATCCTATTTTAAATTATTAGAAATTATGAAGATAAATATGTAAAATAATAGAAAATTATCATTTTAATATTTAGAAAATACACATTAAAGATGAAAAATGATAACTTAAAGCAATGAAATATACAAAATCAAAGGGACATAAATGCCATATGGTAGAAGATTTAGACGTACATTGTAATATAACCAAAGACAACAAAAAAATGGAAAAATAATGAGATAACTTATATGGGAAAGTCACATTGCAAGATACTAAGCAGTTCTGTTACAACATCCTCAACCGTTAAGTATGGTACATGTCGAAATTTCTTGGAAAGCATGTTAAAACCCTTTTAAAAAAAATTTAAAAATGTTCGAATGCTTCTTTAATTGGATATAAATTATCGAGGCATCACCAATGATGTGGTTTCATCTCGATCGAACGTCGTTTGAAATTTTTATGATTTACCAATGCCAATAAGAAAAAATAATAAAAAAAATTATCACTTTAATATTAAGTAAATATATGTTAAACCTAAGATGTGTCACATGGAAGCAATGTTATATTAAAAACTGAATGCAACTTAAAGCATGGCAAGCACTAGAAATTAAAGCATTTCAAAATATATAAGTGAATACTTTATAAGATTGGGTTCATCAAGATAACTCTAATGATGTTTCTTTACATCGTGCTGACGTAGTTTGAAATTATTATGATTTATCATTGTTAAAAAGCATAAATAATAATAAATTGTTACTTTCATAACAAGTAAATATATATTAAAGCTAAAATTACATAAATTGAAGCAAATCAAATATAACCAAGTCAAAGTGACATAAACATGACATGAGAGGATATTTAGAGTTATATAGTAAATAACAAAAGAAAAGAAAAATATTTAGAGAAATTAGATAAAATTTATGAGAAAGTTGCATTCCAAGATGCTAAAGATACTGAGTGTAACACCATTGGCTATCAAATCAAGTACAACCTATCGTTTGAAATATAAAAGTAAATATTTAATTTGATAGAGCTACTTGAGATAAGTCTATTGACATTAGTTTTGTCTCCATCGTACCTCATATGTAATAGTTATCAATTATCAAAATTAATAAGCACAAATGATAATGAATTATGAATCAAACCTTATTTTTCTTCTGTCAATGAGCTCCATAAATTTAATATTGATTTTTATATTATTAAATGATTTTATTTATATTAATTGGCACATTTTATGCGATAACTAGATTCTTTCACAATTTAATGATCAAGACAACTAAACTCGACATCCTTAGTTCATTAGAAGGCATATTTCCCATTTAATTTAACTTTATTTAAAAGTTCTATGATTTAAGTTTGTGAAAATACATGAAACTATAATTCTTCTCTTGTGTAACCTTTATATCAGTTTTATTTTGTTATATTACATTACATTAGTTTATCTTATTTTTTTAAAATTATATAACTTAATAATAGAATAATAATTTATTTTATAATTTTTTATTCTTACTAAATATATCAGTTCAATGTAGTTCCAAAAGTGATCTAATTGAGTAGAAATAAACATTGTTCAACTTGACTTGATCAGTTCTATCAAATTAAATATTCATTTTTTATTTAAAAGTACTTCATTGTTTATGACTTTGTCATGTTTTAGTAGACATTTTTTATTCATCATAAATTTGATGATTGAGAAAATTACACAAGATCTCTTTAGTATCATGGAATGTAACTTTCACATTAAACATTTTGTCATTCTTTCAAATTTTTTGCTTCAATTAAGTTATATTACTATGAAACTATAACTCTCCATCATGTGACCTTAATTTTTTTTTATATATATGACATCATTTACATTTATAAAATTTCAACATTATAACTTATTTATTTGTTATTAAAATAGTAGTGTTTTATTGTTTATTTCTATTTCATTTGTAATTTGTAATAATTCCAAATGAGCTATGACTAAGATGAAGCAAAGAACATTGGATTGGATCCATGAGTTATGAAGGATTAAATATTAATTTTTATGGTCTAAATCTTTTTTTTTAGGATTATGACAAGTTTTTTTGAGACACCTTGATTCTTTCATCATTTCATGATTGAAAATGTTGCACTTGATCTCTTAATATCTTGGAAGATAACTTTATATCATAATTTATTTCATTTTTCAAATGTTTTTATTTCATTTGGAGAAATTACTATTAAATAGAGATTCCATTTCATGTGACCTATATAATAATTTGATTTTATTACACTACATTGTTTCAATTTATCTCAATTTTAATCTTAATATAAATCACTTAGTATTACAAAATGACATATTTTTTTGGTTACTTAAGTTTGTAATTCTCTATAATTTTTAATGATGTTAAGTCAAGATGAAAGAAATGTCATTGGACAAGTCACAATGAACTGTCCAAGCAATTGTTCATTTATATTTTTTAAAATATTTTATTTTCGTAAGCTTTGGCATGCTTTACAACTCAATTTGAATAGAACCTATTTTGAGGATTGAGAATGCTAGTCATTCTCTATGGAATCTTTGAATACAACTTTTAAACACAATTTGTCTCATTTTTTTTAATTTTTTGACTTTCATTTGATTATGTTACATTGCTCCAATTGGCCTCATTTTAGATTTGTTATATATTTATTTTAACACCAAAACAATAATTTTTTACTATTTACTTTTGCATAATGGGGTACTTTGTATAACTCTAAACTAGGTTTGATGGAGAAAAAATAATTATTGTTTGACTCGTCCTTGCTGAGTTCTATGAAAATAAATGTTCAGTGATATATTTTTAAATATTTTATTTTCTTAGGTCTTGGCATTTTTTAAGAGACATTTTGGCTCATTCTTAATTTGATGAATGAGGATGCTACACTCGATCTCTTGATTATCTTTGGAGTGTAATATTATTAAATAATTTATTTATTTTTAAATATTTTTCTTTGATCTTTTTATATTATTATGAAACTCTAATTCCCAATTATGTGACTTTTATATTATTTTTATTTGGTTATATTGCATGCCTTAGAGTGATCTCATTTTATCTTTCATAGATATTTATGAAATAATTCAAAACAATTGTATTATTTATGTATATTTAATAGAGAAATTAATAGTATTTCTAAACAATGTCCAATCATGACAAAAAAACCATTGGACACATCTAGATAAGCTTTATATTATTAAATATTTGTTTTTATTTATGCATATTTAATAGGAAAATGTTTTACATTTGATGAGACATTTAGTTTAAAAGCTACTTTGATGATTGAGAATGTTAAACTCGATCTCTTTAGCATATTAGAATGCAAGTTTCTCGTAAAATTTATCTCATTTTTAAAATGGTTTTTCTTATTTTATAAATTCATTATGAAGTAATAGTTAGCCTCTCAAGTGATCTTTATAACATTCTTATTTAGTTATTTTAAATGTCTTCAATTTATCTCTTTTGAACTTTATTATACATATACATAATGTTAAAATTGAAATTTCTTTTCAAATTTGTTTATTTATTTTTTAAGCCATAATAACTTCAAATAAGGCTTGATGATGACGAGAAAAATGTGTATCGAATTTGATAGTTATGAATGTTAGAATTTATCTCATTTCTTTAATATTTTTTTTTTATTTGGTTTGTTGCTGTGCAACACTAAATCTTCTCTTTTGTGGCCTTTATATCACTCTGAATCAATAATATCATATTTCTTCAATTTATGTACTTTTAGCTTTAATATTTATTCACTTAATATTAAAATAACAATTTAATTTTATTTATTTTTTAGTTTTTGATTAATTTTTAATTTTGTTAAAAAGGGTAAATATAGAGGATGCAAATTTATAGGATTTTACTTGGTAAGTTTTGTTGAGTTAATATAATGACCAATGATGTTACACTCGACCTCCTTGGTGTCTTGTAATCAACTCTCCCATATAATTTATCTATTTATCGAAAGCTTTTGCTTTGACTTGAATATATTATTAAATTATTATGTAGCCCATTTCTTCTGGCCTTCACATTACTTTAATTTTGATATATTTAATTGCTTTAATGTAATTCGTTTTAGTATTAATAAATATTTCCTAAAAATAAAAAATTAGTGAAATTTTATTTTTTCTCATTTAATTTTGTAATTCATAGCAACTACAAAATAGGTCTGATTGATAGGAAACTAAAATCGTAGCAATTGTCTTGATTAAATAAATCAAATTAAAATCTAATTTTTTTACTTTAATTATTTTTTCTATTGTTATGCATCCTTTATAAGAAATCTCCATTCGTACTTCATTTGATTATTGAGGACTTGATCTCCATGGTATGTTGGAAAAACTACTTTCACATGCCATTTGTCAAGTTTTTTTCGCAATTTTCGATTTGATTTTAATATATTTTATTTCTTTAGTGTTTTTAGTTTTATAATTAATGTATATATACTATTTATTAAAATACTAATTTATTATTTTTTTATGTTTAATGACATTGGCAATTTACTATAAATCAAAACGATATTTGATCAAGATGTATCAAATGTCTTCACACATCTCCCGATTATTTTTATCTAATTTAATATTAATTTTTTTTAAAAGATATTATTTTTTAATTTGAGCTTGATTTGAGAAGTGATGATGCTACTCTTTATCTCCTTAATAAATTGGAATATAGGTTTCTTCTATAATTTATCTTATTTGTTTCAAATTTTTTCTTTTATTTTACTATATTACTATGAACTCTAATTCTATTATCATGTGAACTTTACATCGTTTTTGTTTTGGTTAAATTAGATTTCCTTTGTTTCCCCTATTTTCACTCACATATATATTTAATTAATTTTAAAATAATAATTTTTTATCATTTTTGTTTATTTAATTTTGTAATTGTAAGCTATTCCAAAAGATATGATGCTGAGACAAAAGAAATGTAGTTGTGCTTCACAAAATGAGTTTTATCTGATAAACATTTAATAATGTATTTTAAAATTTTTTATTTTTTAAAGTTTTGGTATGCTTTGCGAGACATTTTTACTCATAAATGATTTAACGTATGTTGATGTTACACTTGATCTCCTTAGTATCTTTGAAGGCAACCTTCTTGTATGGTTTATGACATTTTTTAAAATCCTTTGATTTGATTTGGTTATATAACTATTAAATTCTAATTCTTCTCCCATGTAACCTTTACATAGCATAGATTTAGTTATTATTACTTTTGTTCAATTTACCCCATTTTCTTAATATCAAAATAATAATTTATTATTATTTATACTTATTTAACCCAATATTTCATAGAACTTACAAATGAGGTGTAATTTTGATCCATTTCGATGGTTTTTATCTAATGAAGTGTTTAAGTGTAAATTCTTAAGAATTTTATTTCAAAGGTTTTTTTATGTTTAATGAGACATTTATGTTCTTACTTTTCTTTGATGATCAATGACGTTACACCTGATATCCTCAACATTTTCAAGTGGGAATTTCCCACAAAATTTAGCTTACATCAAATTTTTTATAATTTTGTTGCATTATAATGAAATTTTAATTCTCCACTCTTTTGATAACTTAATTATACTATATTCCTTTAGTTATCTCATTTTAGTTTTAATATATATAACATAATATTAAAATAATATTTTATTATTTTTCTATGAAAAAAATCATTGGATACAACTTAAAAAAATTTATCTAATTAAATATTCTTTTATATAAATTTAAATATTTTATTTTGTTATTTTTAAAAACTTTTTTGAATATTTTAATTCATATTGGGTATAATGATCGATGATGTTACACACGAACTTTTGGGTTTCTTGGAGTACTATTTTTTATTATAAATTATCTCATTAATTCAAAATTTTTCTTTAATTATTTTAAATTATTATGTAACTGTAAATCTCTTTGTAGTAGGACCATGACATTATTTTGATTTAGTTATATTACATTTTTTCAATTAATCTTATTTATAATTTAATATATATTTACTTCATAATAAAATTATAATTAATATTATTTATGGTTACTTGGTTTGCTAATATGCAGTATTGCCAGATGAGGATTCATATAGATGAATGAAGTGTCATTATAATCGTGTCAATGTACTCTATCAATTTAAATTATTTTTTTATTTCTTAAAATTTCAGAATTTAATGTTTTTTCATGTTTTGTGAGAGATTTTGATTTATATGTGATGTGACGATTGAGGTTGTCACACCCGAACTCCATAGCATTTTTAATTCAACTTTTTAATATAATTTATCTATTTTTTTAAAAGCTTTTCACTTTCATTTGGCTTTCTTATTATGCAATTCTAAATCTTGTCTTGTGTCTTCTTTAGGACACCATAATTTAGTTATAATACATTACTTCAATTTATCTTAGTAAAGTCTTAACATATATATATATACATATATATATATATATACAAGTATATATATATAGTATTACAAAAAGAAATAATAATGTTTTATTACTTTTTTAGTTATTTCTTTTAATTCCAAACGTTTAAAAATTTTATTTCTTGAGTTTTTGCACATTTTGTTATTACAATGCAAGCTTTATGAGGCATCTCAACTAATATATTATTTGATGATCGAGGATGTGCCCTCAATTTCCTTAAAATGTCAAAATGGATCTTATGCATGCAAATCATAACATTTATTCAAATTTTCCTCTTTTGTTTTGTTATATTTTATTTTTCCAATTTATGTCATTTAAATTTTAATGTATATACTTAATATTAAAATAACCATTTAATTATCATTTATGTTTAACAAATTTGGTAATTTGTAATAATTCCAAATGAATTTTATTCAAGATGAAACAAAGATATTGAGCTCAAGTTAACCAGCTAAATCAAACTAAATGTTAACTTTTTTAAATACATTATTTTTTTAATTCACACATAATTAGAAAATCGAGGATGTTATGGTTGATCTCCTCAATATCTTTGTATACAAATTTATTATAAAAATCTGTTGATTTATGTAATTTTTTTTACATTAATTTTGTTATATTATGATGAAATTCTAATTCTCCTTTTATGTCACCTTTATATGATTTTGGTTTTTTTTATTGCATTGCTTGAATTTCACTAAACTCAATTTCAATAAATATTTAGTTAATATTATAATAATACACATTTTGATATCAATTCTCATTTAGTTTTTAGTTCCTCATTATTAATAAAAGTTTCTTGATAGATAGGAAATAAACTTCATTGGACTCATGTTTGTAGTTCCACATCATTTTTTAAAATATTTTATTTTTGAAGATCATGGTACACTTTATGATATGTTCTAATTTGTACCAAATTTGATGGTAGATGATGTTAACCTTTATCACTTTATAGTATCTTTTAATAAAACTTTCAACCATAATGTTTTGCCTTTTCGCTTTTCTACTTTTATTTAGTTATATTACTATGAAACTCTAATTATCCTCTTGTGGGAGCTTTAAATCTCTTTGATTTTGTTATTATTATATAGTTTTAGATTATCTAAATTCAACTTTTTTATATATTACATTATATTAAAATAATAATTTCATTTTATATACTACTATTTATTTTTGTAATTGATAGAAGTTTAAAACATATTCCATACGGGACAAAACAAATATCATTGGACTACCCTTCATAAGCTTTATCAAATTATTGATTTGCATATTTTGAAGTATTTTATTTCTAAAAACTTGCATATTTTATGGGGCATTTTTATTCTTACATAATTTGATGGTCAAGAAAGTTACACTCAATCTCTGTAATTTTTTTCCAGAGCAACTTTCTTGTACAATTAGCATAATTTTTTCAAATTTCTTAATAATATTTTATTATATTATTATGAAACTATAAATCTTTCTAATATGACTATTACGTCATTTTCAATTTTTTTAATTATATTGTTTCAATTTATCTAATTTCAACTTTAATATGTACTACATAAGTACCTATATTTAAGATGAAATGTTATGAGTTATATTGAATATGTTGTGACCATTACATCACTTTGACTCATTTCATCAATTTCTATCCAATTAATAACTTTTTTATATTTTTAAAGCACTTATATTCTTGTTTTAGAAATGTTGTGAGTTATTTTTATTTAAACATAATTTTATTAGTAAAGATGTCACACTCGAGACCTTTAGTATCTTTGAAAATAACTTTTTCTACAATATATCAAATTTTTTTCATTTTTTGCTTTCATTTGGACATACTTCTAAAAAAGCCTAATTCTCCTCTAGTGTGACAGTTTCATTAAGTTAATTTTGTTATATTACATTGCTTCAGCTGATATAACTTTAAATTTATTATTTATCTATCACATATTATAATATTACTTTTTTTTAACAAATTAATTAGCCAATTTGTAGTAAACCCAAATGATGTCACATTGAGATAAAATTAATGTCAATGGACTCATCTTGATGGGCTCTATTTCATTAATAAGGTTTTTAAATCTTTTATTAATTAATGTTTTAGCATATCTTATGAGATATTTTATTTTTACCTTATCTACTTATCAAAGATGTCACACTAAATCTTTTCAAAACAACTTTCCTAAATACGTTTTCTCTTTTGTTTCAATGCATATTTAGTTTATTTGGTTGTATTCTTATGAAATTATAATAGCTTTTTTTTGTCATGTTACATTATTTTGGCTCATCTCTTTGTAGCTTTAACATATTTTAATTAGGATTAAAATAATAACTTATTATTAATTTATTTTATAATAAATGATAATTTCAAATAAGGTTTGACAAAGATGAAACAAATATTATTAATATCATATCAATGATTGCATCCAATTAAATAATTCCTTTTAATTTTTCGAAATTTTTTTTTCTATGATTTTGTATGCTTTAGAGATATCTTGATTTGTGCCTCATCTGATAATTGAGAATGTTTCACTTGATCTTAATAGTAACTTAGAATACGACATTATCATATAATTTATCTCATAAGTTTTCAAAATTTTCAATTCCTTTTGTATGTATTACTAGGAAACTCTAATTTAGCTCTTGTATTACCTTTATTTTGCATTACTGCTATTCTATTATGAAAATTAAATTTATTTCGACTCAATTTTATTATAGTTTAAAAAATATTATAAAAAAATTATTATTGTTTATGCTTATTTATCTATATTGTTCATAATAACTCTGAATCAAGTTCGGACAAGAAAAAAAAATGTTATTAGGCTTATCTCGATAAGCTCCATCCAATTGAATATTTATTTTTCTTTATTATTAAATATATTATTTTGTGATAATTTGGCATGCATTACAATGCATTTCTATAGCATTTTGTGCTTGAGAAAATTATGCTCGATAATCTTATTACTCGAAAAGAAATTTTCCAATTTAATTCATCTTATTCATTCAAGTTTTTTTGTTTGATTTTGATATGCTAACTCGCTTCAACTAATCTTATTTTATACTTAATATATATTTATTTTTTAAAAAGATTTTTATTATTACTTTTGTTTGATTACTTTGGTGATTCATGGTTGTTTTAATGGATGTTTGATCGCCAAGAAGGAACAATCGCTAGAAATTTCTTAACAAGTTGTATCAAATTGAATAACCATTTTTTTACTTCAAATAATTTATTTTCTATGGCCTTTTTATACTATATAAGGCATTCTGATTCATTGCAAATTTTGAAATTGAGGATCTCATAATAATCTTCAAATTATTTTGTAATGAAACTTCCCCATCCAACATATTTCCAATTTTTTAATTCATCTCATCTAATCTTTAATATGCATTTACTTATATTAAAAATAACAAAGTTTTTACTTTTTGAATTCGTAGAAGCTTTAAACAAGGTTTAATAGAATGAAAAAGAGTCATTCAACTAGTCTCAAAGAGCATTTTCCAATTAAAAAATCAATGTTGTATTTTTCTAATATTTTATTTTCCAACGTTTTTCAGCAACTTTACAACACATTCAGATTTGAAGTTGATTTGATAATATAAGATTTTAACCTTGACCTCTAATCCTTCTTGTAATGTGACATTCTTAGGTAATTTATGTAATTTTTTTCTAACTATTTGCTTTGATTTTATTATATTAATATGTAACTCTAAACCTCCCCTCATGTGATCTTTCAATTTCTTTAATTTTGTCGATTACAATGCCTTAATTTCTAACATTTCAAATTTAATAAATATTTATTTAATTTTAAAAGATAAAATTATTATTATTTATGATTACTTAATTTGGTAATTCTTAATAATTTCAAATGAGGGTTGATGATGATGAAAAGTCATTGGACTCATCTGAACATGTTCTATGAAATTAAATATTTTATTTTTTATATTTTTAAATATTTTACTTTTTGAGTTTTGGCATTTTTAATGAAACGAATTTTAATTATTACATGATTTCATGATCAAAGATGTTACTCTTGGCCACCATAAAATCATGTGATGAATCCATATCATATAAGTTATGTCATTTTTTCGAATTCTTTCCTTTGAATTGATAATGTTACTATGTATATCTAAATCTATAATTATGTTAACCATATATATCACATTGATTTGGTAAATTTTCCCATAATATTTACCTCATTTAAATTTTAATTTACATTTATTATATTTTAAAATAACAATTTATTTTTATATATTCTCACTTGAGTTCATAATTCATAATAAATTGAAAAGTAGTTTGATTATGATAAAAAAATGCCTTTGGGCTCCCTTCGATGAGCTCAATGTAATTAGATTTCAATTTATATATTTGTATTTACTTTATTTTTTTTTATTCTTTCATGTTTAATAATTTGTTTTTATTTGTAACTAATTTGATGATTGGGGACATTACACTATCCATTTATTACCTTGGAAATGCAATTTCTTGTATACTTTACCTCATATTTTGAAAATTATTACTTTAATTTTGTTAAATTACAAACTCATGAGAAATTTCCTCTCATTTAGTCTTTATATCACATTTATATTTTACGTTATCTTTTTTTATTGTATCTCCTTTTGGATTTATTAATATTTTCTTTATTATAATTTTTTTAGTTATTCAAAATAAGGACTAATTAAGTAGAAATAAAAATCATTAGACTCATCATTATATCCTCTATCCATTTAATTATTAAATTTTATTATTTTTATTATTTTATTTGCAATGTTTCCTCACCTTTTATAAGAAATTTCAACTTGTAAATAATTTAATGGTCGAGGTTATTAGACTCAATATTTTTAGTAATTAAATGGCAACATTCTTGTACAAATCTTCTCATTTCTTGAAAGTTTTTACTCTGATTTGATTATATTAATTTTTACAATTTATCTTGTTTATGTTTTCATGTATCTCTTAAAGATTATTATAGTAATTTTTATTTATTTATGCCCATGTACTATGATAATTTGTAGTAATTTCCAATTATGAATAGTTTAGGTTTAAACATGATCTCTATAATATCATAAGATACAACTTTCTTGTATAATTTATCTCATTTCTCCAAAAGTTTTACTTTGATTTGCAATATTACAATTAGCTCAAAATGTTTAATTGTGTGATCTTTATGAAATATTGATTAGTTGTCTTACATTGATTCCATTTCTCTTATCATTGTTTTCATCTAAATATAAAAAGTATTGATAAATTAATTTGTTATTATTTTGGTTTAGTTACCTTAATTTGTTGTCTGATAGTAACTAAAAAGCGTCATGGAAGTCATGTCGATGCACTCTATCCATTTAAATATTCATTTTCTTTTTGTTAATATTTTAATTTAATTCTTTCGACACACTTTAAGGAAAATTTTCAATCATTCCTTATTTCATGATCGAGGATGTTACGCTCAATGTCTTGTGTATCCTGGAGCACAACATTATCATATAATTTGTTGAATTTATTAAAATGTTTTATATTGATTAAGTTATAGAACTATGTCACCGCAATCCTTCTCATGGCTAGGATTTGTATTGATCTCTTAAGTATCTCAGAGTGAAACTTTATAATATAATTTATATCATTTTCTAAAATTTTGATTCATGCCTAATATGAATGTTAAGGATGTTGCATTCGATAACTTTAGTATCTATTTATTATGAAAAAAGTTTTTTTTTTCCATAGTTTTTGGTAATTTAAAATATTTCAAATTGAGGTATGATAGAGAAAAATCAAATGTATTAAGATTCTTCTTGATGAGCTCTAACAAAATAATCATTTATTTTTATATTTTTGAGTGTTTTATTTTTTAACTTTTACTTAATTAATGAGGCATTTTGATTCTTAATTAACTAGATAATTAAGAATGTCACACACGATCATTGTAATATTTAAGAATATAGCTTTTTGATATAATTTATTTTCTTTCTTCAAATTTTTACTTTAGTTTTGTTACACTATTATGTTATTCTAAATCTATCATCTTGTGGCTATTATATCACCTTGATTTGGGTATATTTGCTTACTTTAATTTATCTCATTTTAGGTCCAACATGTGTTTTCATAACATTAGAAAAGCATTTTTTATTTACTTTTTATTTATTTTTATGATCTGTAATATTTCAAACAAAGTCTACTGAAGACAAAGCAAAAGTGATTAGACTCATTTCAATGAGCTTTCTCCATTAAATACCCATTATTATAATTTTAAATATTATATTTTGGAAGATTTTGAAATGCTTTATGAAATTTCTACTCGTACATGATTTGTTGATCCAAGAAATTACAATTGGTATCATTAACATCTAACAATGTAGCTTTCTAGTGGACTTTATTTTATCTATTCAAACTTTATCCTTTAATTTAGTTATATTACTATGAAACTTTGATTCTAGCTCACTTTATGAGGCTTTTCAGTTTGTCTATGATTTGATGATAAGCAATGCTATAATCGATCATTTAATTATCTTGGAATTAAACTTTCTCATAAAATTTACTTCATCTTTTAAATGTTTTATTTTGATTTTGTTATATTACTATGTAACTCTAAATTTCTTATTGTTTAACTATTAAAGTCTTTGATTCAATTACGTTGCATTATTTCAATTTATCTCAATTATATTTATATATAATTTTAATTAATATTAAAATAATAATTTATTATTATTTAACCTTTTTTTTGTGATTCGTAGTGTTTTCAATTGTGATTCGATTGAGAGGAAAAATCATCGTTGGATTCTTCTTGATGTGTTATCTCAAATTAAGTTTTTCTTATTATATTTTTATTTATTTTATTTTTTAGGGTTTAAATATTTTTTATGAGTCGCTTGTTTTTACTTAATTTGATAATTAAGGATATTATACTCAATCTCAATGCAACTTTCATGTGCAATTTATATCATGTTTTCAAACTTCTCTCTTCAATTAGATTTATTACTATATCACAATTTCTCCTCTCATGTGACCTTTATAATAGCTATGTTTGTTGTATTACATTATTTTATTTATCTCAATTCTCTCTAATATAAATTTACTTAATACGAAAAAATAATTTATTATTATTTATATTCATTTACTCTATAAATTTATAGTATTTTTTAAAGAAGTTTAATGGAGATGATACCAACATCGTTGAATCGCATTCATGAGCTCTACCAAATTAAATACTAATTTTCTATATTTTTAATGCTTTTATTCTTTATAGTATTGACATATTTTTGGTATCATTTCAATTAATAGATAATTTGATGATCGGGAATGCTATGCTTGATTTTCTTAATAACTTGGTATGTAATTCTTCCATAACATTTACCAATTTCTTCAAATGTTTTTGCCTTGATTTTTTATGTCCTTATGAAACTCATTTCTCCTCTTATGTGACCTTATGAATGATTTAATTTTTTTATGTTAGATAGATTTAATTTATATCATTTTAGCAAATGAAAATAATAAGTTATTATTATTAATTTTTCTTATTTGTGTAATTTTTATTCATTCCAAAAAAGGTCCGATCAAGAAGACACAAATATCATTGGACTTACATTGACGACGTCTTTGAAATTAAATATATATCTTTTATGAATTTTAAGTATTTTATTTTAAAATTTTTTAGCATGTATTACGAGGTATTTCAATTCTTATCAAATTTTACTATTAAGGACATTACACTTTATGTTCTTGTTGCCTTGGAATACAATTTTTTTATAATATTGTTTATTTTTTAAAATGTTTTAAATTTATTTTGTTATATTACTATGTTAATCTATTCATCAACTCTTGTGACCTATACATAGCTAAAAGTTTGTTGTATTTCATTGCTTCAATTTATCATATCTTATCTTCATCATATATTTACTAAATAATAATAATAATTTATTATTATTTTAACATTTTTAGTTTGATAATTCATAATAATTCTTAATGAAGTTTGAGCAAGATGAAGCAAATGTGCATAAAATCTTTTTGGTAAGCTATATCTAATTAAATTTTGCCATTTATTGTTTTAATGTATTACATCATTCTGTTTTTATATGTTTTTTCAAATTTTTTGATTCTTTTCCAATAAGATGATATATGATTTTACACATAATCACCTAAGCATCATGGAATGTAACTCTATCATTAAATTTATCACATTTTTTAAACTTTTTACTTAAATTTGGTTATATTATATTGCATCAAACAACGTTTCATGAAGATAAAAGAAACATCATTGTATTCATCTTGATGAGTTCTATTTTATTAAATATATGTCCTTTTGTTTCTAAATGTTTATTTTTAATAATTCTAGTATGCATAATAATAAATTTTACTTCATACCTAACTTGAAGAATTAGGACATTACACTTGATCTCTTTAATGCCCTAGAATGCAACATTCCTAAACAATTTATCTCATTTCAATAAATTTTTTGTTTTATTTGGTTATATTAATATGTAACTCTAAATCTACTTATATATTACTATTGCATGAGATTGAATTGGTCATATTGCATCGCTTCTATATGTATCATTTTGGCGTTAATAAATTTTTTTTATTAAAATAAAAAAAATTGTTATTATTTTTATTTTCTACTTTGGAAATTCTCAATAGATCAAAATGAGCTTTCATCGAGTGCAAAAAAGTGTTGTTAGACTCATGTTGATGAGCTCTATCTACATTATTATTTTTATTTTCTAAGAGAATATTTTTATTTTTATTGGTTTTATATATTCAACAAAACATTGTGATTCATATCAGACTTGGTGATCCAAGATGTTACACATCATCTCATCAGTATCTTGGAATGTAGCTTTTGCTTATAATTTTTGTTCTTTTTTCATTGTTTTCCTTTGATTTGGTTATATAATAATGAAATTTTAAATCACATTTCATGTGTCTTTTATGTCATTTTTATTTACTTATATTACATTGCTTAAATTTATGTATTTTCAACTTTAATAAATATTTGTCTAATATTAGAAAATTATTATCATTTTTTTATTCATAGCAATTTAAAAATATATTTGATTGAGATGAAACTAATATCATCAAACTTATCTTGATGTGCTTTACCAAGTTAATTAAACAATTTATATTTCTAAATATTTATTTTCTATGGGTTTAGAATACTTTATTAGTCATTTCATCCTATACCTATATTGGCAATCAAGAATGTTCCACTAAAATTTTTTAATATCTTGGAATACAACATTCCTATGCAATTTATCTAATCTCTTCAAATTATTTGCTTTGATTTGATTAAGTTAATGTGTAACCCTAAATCTCATATCAAGTGATCTTAAACATTAATTTTCTTGTATTATGTTGCTTCAATTTATAAATTTTCAATACTAATATATATTTCCTTAATATAAGAATAAAAAGTTTTTATTACTTACATTTATTACTTCGATATCTCCATAACTCAAAATGAGGTTTGATCGAGACAAAAAATAATCATTGTATTCAAATTGATGCACTATATCTAATCAAATATTTTTAATATTTTTAAATATTTTCTATTTTAGGATTTTAGTATGCTTTATGGAACATTTTGATTTGTATCAAATTTGATAATATGGAAGATTACATTCAATCCCATTTGCATATTGGAATGTGACCTTAACATGTCTTTTATTTATTTATTTACATTGCTTCAATTTTTCCCATTTAAATTTTAATTTATATTTAATTAATATTTAAATAATAATATATTATTATTTAAGCTTTTTTATTAATTAATTTGTATTAATTTCAAATGATGTATCGTTGGGATGAAACCAATGCCTTTTTACTCATTTTGGTAAGCTACACTCATCTGGTTCTTTATTTAATACTATTAAAAAAAATTTCAAGATTTGTTTTAGGATTTATGAATTATTTTTATTTGTATTTAAATTGATGAGCAAGGACATTATACTCAATCTCCATAGTATCTTAAAATGAAATTCTTCTTACAATTTATCTCAATTATTCTTTTTTTCTTTGATTTGCTTTTATTATAATGTCACAAAAAGTCTTCTCTCATATGACTTATCCATTTCATCGATTTGGTTATCTTACATTATTGTTTATGCTTATTTAATTAGAAATTTGTTGTAAGACCAAACATACTTTGATTGAGATGTATAAAAATGTGATTGGACCAATCTTGGTGACCTCTATTGGATTAAATATTTATTTTTATAATTTAAACTATGCTACTTTTTTTTGTTTTTAGAATTTTTTATAAGACATTTCCATTCAAAATTGATTTGATGAAAAAATTTGTTACACTTAACCCTCTTACTATATTGTAGTATAATTTTTCTCACACAATTTATATTATTTTTTAAGATTTTTTGGCTTTTATTTCTTTATATTTCTATGTAACTCAAAACCTTCACAAGTATGACCTTCAACATCACCAAAATTTATTTATATTATCTTGCTTTATTTTATCTTATTAAAATAATACTATATAACATCTTATTATTAAAAAAATTATTTGCTATTTTTTATGCATATTCGCTTTCATAATTTGGAATTACTTAAAATGAGATTCAAACAAGGAGGGACAATTGCTATTCGACTTGCCTTAGTTAGAATATCTAACTAAGTATTCAATACACATTTTAAAATGTTTTATTTTGTAGGATTTAAGTGTGATTTGCTTGTCTTTTTTATTCATATCTACCTTGATCAAGGATGTTACACTTGATCTTTTTAGGGTTATGGAATGCATCTTCTTCGTACAATTCATCTCATTTATCAAAAATTTACTCTTTGATTTTGTTATCTTATAAAGTTACCTTAAATATTTTCTTACGTAAGCTTTAAATCATTTTCATTTAGTTATATTATGTTATTATTTAGGCATATTTATTTTGATAATTTGTAATAATTCAAAACTAGATCTGATAAATGATATTTGTTATTTTTAATTTCTATAATTTTTGAATATTTTCTTAGATATTTTTATTTGTACATAATTTAATGATTCAGGATATTTCAATCAACCTCCAAAGTAGCTTTAACTACAATTTTCCTATACAATTTATCTCATTTCATAAAATTTTTCACTTTGCTTTGGTTATATTCCTATGAAGTCTTAATTCCTTAGTTGTTTAACATTTTCATTATTTTTATATGGTCAAATAATAATTATTAGTATGTATGAATAAAAATGAAATTTAAATTTTATGAAACAAAAAGAAAAAAAATCAAAATATGAAAATAATTTTAATTAGAAAGAAGTCATCGAGACGAGAATAACTGCATTCGTTTTGTCTCGATCAAACCTCATTTAGAATTTTTACCAATTACCAAAAAATTAAAACCTAATAATAAATGATAATATTTATCATTAAATAAATTCATAATATTACTAAACTAAGAAAAAGTAAAACAATGTAATATATCCAATTTAATACTATGTAATTGTTATACTATAGTAGATTTTTATTTACACACAAATATAATCAAATTAAAATTAAAAATTATGAGAATTCATAAATTATGTTGAAATGTTGCATTTTAAAACTCTAAAGTGATCGAGCTAACATCCTCAATGCTTAAATGAGATACAAATTAAAACATCTCATCTGATATGCTAAAACTATAAAATATAAAAAACTAAATTATTTAGAAATGAATATTTAATTAAATAAAGCTCATCAAGATGAGCGTGGTGCTGCTCATTTCTTCCCCATTGGGCCTTGTTTGAAATTATTATTTTAAAAAGTAAATATATATTAAAACTAAAATAAGATAAACTAAAGTAAAGTAATATGTCCATATCAAAGGCATGTAAAAAGAAGGAGAATTAAGCCACATAGTCAATTACCAAAATCAATTCTAAAACTTTAAAAAAAAGAGATAAATTATACAAGAATGTTTATTGCAAGACACTAGGATATCAATGGTAGAATCTTGATCAATAAATAAACAATAAATTAAAATGTCTCATAAGGTGACCCAAAAACATAAAAAAATATATTAAATTAATTAAGGGTTATTTAACATGATAGAGCTCATTGAGATGTGTCCAATGACTTTTGTTTTTTCACATGAGAGAGTATTTAAAGTTACATAGTAATATAACCAAATCAAAGCACAACCATTTAATAAAGAAAATTATATGTCAAATTTGCATTGCAAAATACTAAAGAATTTTAGAGTGATATTCTAAAATGTCAAATAAGGTTCGAATAGTAATGTGTCATAAACCATGCCATAATAGTTTAAAATGAAATATTTTGTAATATAAAATTGAATAATGAAATTGACAGAGCTCATCGAGATGACTCCAGTAATGTTCCTTTCATCATTATGAGACTTGATATGGAATATGGTGAAAAACTGAACAAAATAATCCAAAATAATAACCACTTATTATTATTATAATTTGTAAATTTGTGTTGAAGCAAAAGTGATAAAAATTAAAGCAATATAATAAAACAAAATCAAAGACATTTGAATGTCATAAGAGAGGATATTGAGAGTTACATTGTAGTATAGCAAAATTAAAGAAAGAAAAGTGAAGAAATATTATAAACCAATCAACCACATGTAAATAACACATCATAGGAGATTAGATGTATATAGTAATATAGTGAAACTAAATAAAAAAAATTGAGAAATTTTGATATTTTAAAAGATAAAGTTATATTTCAAGATACAAATGAAATCTAACATAAAGTCCTCAATAATCATATAAGGCATTAATAAAAATATGTCATAAAATATGTCAAAATCTTAGAAAGTAAAATTCAAAAAAATTATAAAAAATAAATAAATGACATCAATATAAAGCCAAATAAGAGAAGATTAAGAGTTTTTTAGTAATATAAAAATCCAAACAAAAAAATTTGGTGAAATTATAGGAATTGTATAAAACCAATGGATTCTAAGAAAATATTGAGATTGAGGGTGACATCCTAGATCACTAATTTAGCTACAAATCAAATTTAATCATAAAGCATCCTAAAACCATAGAAAATAAAATATTAAAAATTTTAAAAAATATATTTATTTACTATGTACTTATCAGGACTTGTCCAAGTACTTTTATTTAAATATTAAGTTAATGAATATTACAACTCATACAAGATAAATAGATGAACAGTATATAACAAAATAAAAGTGATGTCAAGGCCATATGAGATGAGATTTAAAGTTACAAAGTAGTATAACAAAATCAAAGGAAAACATTAAATAAACAAGATAAATTACACAGAAAGCTGTTTTTCGAGATAACAAAATAAATCATGGCATTTCAATTCATGCAAGATTTTATTTGAATATATTAAATTAAAACTCTAATTCTACACCCATAAGACTTTCACAACACTAAGATTTGGTTACATTACATTATTATAACTGCTCTTATTTCATTATTAATATATTTTTTCTTTATTTTAAAATAATTATTTATTATTGTTTATGTTTTTTAATTTTTTAAATTTGTAGTGATTTTGAATAAGGTGTGATTGAGACAAAACAAATATTGTTGGACAAATCTTGATGAGCTCTATCCAATAAGATATTCATTTTAAAGTTTTAAATATTATAATTTCCATAGTTTTTGGGTTATTTTATGAGATATTTTATTTTATATCATTTGAGAACCAAGAATGTTACAGTTGATCTCCGTAAAATCTTGGAAAGCAAAGTTGTAAGATTTATCTCAATTCTTCAATGGTTTTTCCTTGATTTAGTTACATATTTGTGTAACTCTAAATCAATTGTCAAGTGACCTTTACATCACTTTGATTTTTTTGTATTACTTTTTTTTTATTTATCTCATTTCAAATTTAATACCATTTTATTTAATATTTAAATAATTATTTATTATTAATTATTCTTTCTTAATAATGATAATCATAATAAATCCTACTATGGTACAATCATGATAAAGCATACTTCTTTTGACTCATATTAATAAACTTTTTAATTTAAATATCGATTTTTATATTTTCTAAATAATTTATTTTCTAGTGTTTTACCAAAAGTTTATGAGGCATCTCGATTACTATTGGTTGAATGATCATTGCTATTACAATTGAACTCCTTAGTATTATGGAATGCGACTTTCTCATTAATGGTGTCCAATTTTTTTCAAATTTTTTTTATTTCATTTGATGATGTTACTATGAGATTATAACATTTCTATTGTGTGACTTTTTGCTCTAAAATGAGTTATTTAATATTGTGTTAATAATTTTTATTATTTATGCTTCCTTAATATTCTAGTTTATTGTAATTCAAAATGTGATCTAATTAAGATTAAAAAAATCATTGACTCATCTAGTCAAACACAATGTACATAAAATTTATTTTGATATTTAAAAATATTTTACATTATGTTATCTTAACATGTTTTAACAAACACTATTATTTGTACCTTATTTAATGATCAAGGATGATACACTCAATCTCATTGATATATTAGAATTCAATTTGTTTTTATAATTTATGTCATGTTCTCAACTGTTTCGATTTGTTTTTGTTTCATTTTTGTTGAACTACGATACTCTTCTTCAATAATTTTTACTTTACCATAATTTTTTTATTACAATGCCATTGTTTTGTTTCATTTCTACTTTAGTATATATTACTAAATATTAAAATATTTATTTATTCTTAATTATGTATGTTTAATTTTCAAATTTGTGATAATTTTAATCATGTTGCAATTATAATGAAAGATAATTCATCGAACTATCCTCAATAAAAGATATTTGAATAATAATTTTTTTTTATATTTTAAAATTCTTTCCATTTTATAATTTTTGCATGGTTTATGAGACATTTTGATTCGTACCTAATTTGATGATTGAGGATGTTATACTCGATCTCCCTAGTATCATAGAATGCAAGTTTTATATCCAACGAATCTCATTTCTTCATATGTTTTTCTTTAATTTGGATATGGTACTTTTATTCTATAATTCTACTATAGTGTGACCATTTCATCATTTTAATTTAATTATATAACTTTCCTGCAATTTATCTTATTTTGGGTTTGTTATATATTTATTGAATATTAAAATGATAATTTTCTATTATTTATGCTTTTTAAAACTATATTCATAGTAATTCCAAAAGAGTTTTGATCAAGACAAAACAAATGTCATTAGACTAATGTTAGTGTGCTTTATCAAATTAAATATTTATGTATAAAATTTAAATAGTTTATTTTCTAAACCTTTTTATGTTTTATGATTAATTTCAATTTTTATCTTATTTTATGATAGAAGATGTTACCATCAATCCCATTAGCACTTTGAATTTAACTTTTCTATCTAATGTTTCTCATTTTGTGAAATGTTTCACTTGATTTAGTTATATTGCTATGAACCTCTAAATCTTCTCTTGTGTGACCGTTGCATCGCTTTTTTTTTGGAATATAAAACTCCTTTAATTTAACTAATTTTAGCATTAATATATATTATCTTAGTATTAAAACAAATACTTATTATTATTTATGCTTGTTTGCATTAAAAATTTGAAGTAATTAAAGATGAAGTCTCACTAAGATGAAAAAAATTTCATTGCACTCCCTCGATAAGCTCGATCGAATTAATGATTCTTTATAAATTTTTAAATTTTTTTTTGTTGTTGATAAACTTTACTTGACATTTCGAATACACCTAATTTGATGATTGAAGTTACACTTGATCTCTTTAGCATCTTTGAATGCAAATTTTCTTTACCATTTATCTCTTTTCGACAAAAGTTTTGCCATAATTTTGTTATATTATTATGCAATTCAAGATATCCTCTCATGTGACTCTTACAACACTATAATTTCATTGTATTATATTGCTTCAATTTATCTCATTTTACCGTTTAATATATCTTTAATTAATATTAAAATAAAACTTTATTATAATTTATGCCTATTTTGTTTGGTAATTTTGAGATATTTCTAACAATATCTGACAAAGATTAAACATAATTTCTTGTCTTCGCTCAATGAGCTCTATCAAATAAAATATCTATTTTTATTTCTTAAATATTTTATTTTATATGGATTTTCTATGCTTTAGGAGATATTTTGATTTGTACATGAATCATTGATCAAAGATGTTAACCTTATACATCTTTGTACCTTAGAACACAGCTTTCATTAACAGTTTATCTTGATTTTTCAAATTGTTTGCTTTAGATTTTGTTATATTACAACTAATCTCTAATTCCCCTCTTATGTGACCAAACACAGCTTATGTTATATTATATTGCTTAAATTTATCTTATTTTTTCTTTATTAAATATTTATTAAAAATTAAAATAATATTTCTTTACTATTTATGCTTTTTTAGTTAGATAATTTATACAATTCCAAACAAGTTCTGATGGGGATGAAACAAAGGTCGTTGGAGTCATGTCGACCAGTTCTATCCAACTAAATATTCATTTCTATAATTTTTTAATATTCTCTTTTTGAACATTGTGGCAATCTTTATAAGATATTTCAATTTATACTTAATTTGATAATCGACAATTTTGTACAAGTTCTCCTTCATGACATCGAATGGACTTTCTCATTAAATTTATCCCATTTTTTAAATAAATAAATTTTCTTTCTTTATATTAGTCTTATTATTAAATTCTAATTCTCCTCCATAGTGAACTTTACATAAATTTTATTCCGTTGTGGTACATTACTTTAATTTATCTCATTTTAGCTTTAATATATATTTCAAAAATTTAAAATAATAATTTATTATTACTTAATGTTATTCACTTTGCCAATTTATAGTAACTCTAAATCAAATCTGATCAAGATTAAGTTACTATTGTTGTGCTTGTCTTAATATGCTTTATTCAACCAAATATTCATTTTTGTGTTTGTAGTTTTTTTATTTTCTAAGATTTTGGTAGCTTCAATAAACACTTTGATTGGTAAGTTATTTGATAATTGTTAAAATAATTATTTATTATTGATATTTATTCTTATTTTTTGGAAAAAGAGCACCAATTTTGATGAACTTCATCTACCTTGTTTTGAGGAGCACTATAAATTATGATACAACCTCTTTCTTTCACAATTTGATGGTAAAGAATGTTAAACTGGTTCTCATTAGTGCCTTGGAAAGTAAATTTCTTATTCAATTTATTATAACTTCTAAAATGTTTTGATTTAATTTTTTTATTTTACTTTAGAACTAAAAATCTTATCTTATGTGGCATTTATATAAATTTTATTTAGTTATATTACATTACATTAGTTTCTCGCATTTCAACTTTAATTTATAACTTAATATTAAATTAATAATTTATTTTGTTAATATTTATGCTTACTTGGTGTTGTAAATCACTATAATTCCAAAAGACACCTGATTGAGAAGAAAAAAACATTATTGGAGTAGTCTCAATGAGCTTTATCTAATTAAATATTCATTTCCTTATTATAATTTTTTTTATTTTTAGTGATTTTGTAATATTTTAGTTGACATTTTTTTATTCATCCTTGATTTGATGATTAAAGGCATCACATTTTATCTCCTTAGTATCTTAAAATATAACCTTGAAATAAAACATTTTCTTGTTCTTTCAAATGTTTTATTTGAATTAAGTTACATTCCTATGTCACCCAAATTGTCCGCTCATCTGACCTTTTCATTATTTTTATTTTGATATATTATATTATGTTAATTTATCTCATTTTGATTCTATTATGAATTTATACAAATTTTGAATAATAATCTTCAATTATTTATACTTATTTCATGTGTAATTTCTAGAAATTCCAAACGAGCTGTAATTAGGATAAAGCAAACATCGTTGAATAAGTTTCAAAGAGTTATGTCCAATTAAATATTGATTTCTATATTTTAAATTTTTTTATTTTTTAGGATTTTGACAAGTCTTTTTCGGCTTCTTTTTTTTTCTTCACTTGCTGACTGATGATATTACACTTGATCTCCTTATTATATGGGAACATAAATTTTGCCAACAATTTCTCATTTTTTCAAATCTTTTATTTTTTTGGTGATATAATTGCGAACAAAAATTGACTCCCACTTGACCTATAATCCTCTCTCATTTATTATTTTTATTGTGACTCAATTTGGTAATTCTATATAATTTTGAATGAGGTTAAATTGATATGAAGCAATCTCATTAAACTAGTCAAGATGAGCTATGTGCAATTAAACGTTCATTTATTATTTTCTAAATATTGTTTTTTTTTGTTTTGGCATTTTTTCTTAGTCATTTTGATTTGAACCTAATATGATGATTGAATATGCTACAATCATACTCCTTGGTATGTTGGATTGCAAATTTCCCATGTAACATGTCATTTCCCTTACGTTTTTGCTTATATTTGATAACATTCATATGTATCTCAAAATCACATCTCTTGTGGCCTTTATATCACCTTGATTTGGTTATAATACATTCCTTGACTTTATCTTATTTGAACTTTAACATATAATTTCTTAATATTAAATTTAAGAGCTTTTATTATTTTTGTTTATTTATTTTGGTAATTCACTATATATTACTAAGAGGTCCTTTTGAGAGGCTTTTTTATTTGTGCTTGATTTGATGATCCAAAATGTTACATACAATGCCCTTAGTATGTTGGAATGATAATTTTTCCAAACAAGTTTTCTCAATTTTTAAAATTATTTTCTTGTATTTTGTTATGTTACTTTGTACTCAAAATCTCCTCTCTTATGATGTTTACATCACTTTGATTTTCTTATGTTGCATTGCTTTAATTTATCTTAATTCAACTTTAATATATTTTTAACTTATATTAAAAAATAAAATTATCATTATTTGTTTTATTTTTAATTAGAAAATTCATAGTAATTACAAACTAGGCTCGATCGAAATAAAATAAATGTTGTTGGACTTGCTTTGAAGGGTTATGTGCCACTAATTATTTATTTTTATATTTTTTTCAATATCTCTATATCATTTTGGTATGATTTAGAATTCATTTCGATTTATACTTTGTTTAGCAATCAATGACATTACACTTGACCTTGCTAGTGTTTTTCAATGTCTCTTGAACATACCATTTATGGCATTAATTCAAATGTTTTGTTTCGAGTTCATTATATTGTTATGAAATTCTAATTACTCTCTTGTGTGGCCAAAACATAACTTTGATTTTTTTTATATTATGTCATTTAAATTTTTCTCATTTCTTCTTTAATATAAATTTACTTATTATCAAAATAATATTTTTTATTATTTATGTTTAATTAATTTGTTAATTCATAGTAATTCCAACCAATGTTTTTTGGAGATGAAATAAACATTGTTTCACAAATGTTAAGGTGCTCTATGGAATTAAGTAATTAGCGTTACCCACTAAAATATTTTACTTTCTACTATTTTTATACACTTTGGGGGCATTTTAATTCAAACATGATTTGATGATTGGGATTATCACTGTTGGGATTGCCCTTAACCTATAGTCCCTAGCATTCTAGTGCAAATTACTTCCTTTGTTTAGGTTTTTATGTTTTGGTTTGGTTATGTTGCTGTGAAACTGTAACTCCTTAATCATGTGACCTTTACATTGGCTTGATTTTGTTATATTATAATGCTTTAATTTATCACATTTTGATTTTACTATATAGTTTATAATTATCAAAATAATAATTTTTTTATTAATTGTCCATACTTGATTTTGTAATTTCTAAAAATTCAAAATTAAGTTTGTTCGTGATGAGACAGTGGTTTTAAGACTTGTTTCTAAGAATTCTACAATTATTCATTGTTAGATTTTTATAAATTTTATTCTTTTAGAAAAAATTACACTTTTTAAGCATTGTTATTTGCATTTGATTTCATAATTGTAGATGTCACACTTGATCTACTTAAAATCTTGGAGTGTAACTTTCTCACATAATTATCTCATTTGTGCAAATTTTTTTTCTTTTATTTTGTTATGTCACTGTATAATATTATTCTCTTCTCACGTGAATTTTACATGTTTTTTGTTTTGTTATATTATATTTCCACAATTTATTAAAATTAAATTTTAATATACAATTACTTAATATTAAAATAACAATCTATTATTATTTTCGCTTATTTATTTTCATAATTTGTAGTAATTCTAATTGACATCTAATGAAGAGGTAACAAATGTCATTAGACTTATCTTCACAAGTTTACCCAATTCAAAATTCATTTTGTTATATTTTTTATGTGCTTTACTCTCTATAATTTTAGCATTCTTTACGAAGCATTTCAATTTGTACAAAATTTAAAAACCAAGGAACTTCCACCATTATCCCTATGTAGAATATGTTTTTTTTTCTTTTGGATATATTACTATTTACCACTAAATCAATTATAGTGTGAGCATTACATTACTTTTATTTGGAAATATTATATTGCATCAATTTATCTTATTTTATGTTCAATATATTTCACCTTAATATTATTATAACAATTTGTTACTTTTTATTTACATTGATAACTTTCTATAATTAAAAAAGGTGGTTTGATAAAGTTGGAACAAATGTCCTTTGACTAGTTGGTCTCAATCATGTTAAAAATTTATTTTTATATTTTTAAATGTTTTTTCTTTAGATTTTGAACACTTTATGAGTCATTTTCATTTTTATCTAATTTCATTATTGAACATTGTAACCTTGATCTTCCTAGTAACTTTCATTGCAACTTTCACTCGAAAATTATATTATTTTAAGAAAATTTGTGCAATGATTTGGTTATAATATTAAGAAACTAAAATTCTCCTCTAATGTGAACGTTACATTGCTTTGATTACATTATTTTATATTTAATCAAATTTTTTTTTCCAATTTTATTATAATATTAATTAATTTCATTCATATTGACATTTATTTTTTTCTTTGGTAATACATGAAAATTCTAAATAAGGTCCAATCAAGGTCCAACAAACATTACTAGACTCAAATCATTCAGCTTTGCCAAATTAAATATTTAATTTTCGATTTTTATTTTTTCTACTTTTTAGAGTTTTTAAATAATTAACAATTACTTTTCACTCATACTTGATCAAATAACTGAAGATGTTACGATCGATGACCTTAATATCTTGAAATTTAACTCTCCTGGATAATTCATCCTGTTTTTTAAATTCTTTTTCTTTAAGTTGTTTATATTTACATTAGTTTTATTTGGTTATATTACATTGGTGTAATTTATCCTTCTTTAGAATTAATATATATTTATTTATAATTAGAATAATAGTTTATCATTTTTATACTTATTTATTTTCGTAATAAATAGTAATTCTAGGCAAATTCAGTTGATTTCGAAAAAACTTGATTGGACTTATGTCGACTAGCTCCATACTGTTAAATACTGATTTTTATGTTTTAAAATATTTTATTTTCTAAGATTTTTGCTGGCTTTGCTTGTTATTTTTATTTGTACTTGATGTTTCAATTAAGGATGTTATGAATGATCTCTTTACTATATTGGAATGGTGTTTTTCTATATTATTTATAACATTTTACCAAATTGTTTACTTCAATTTGACTATATTACTACAAAACTCTAATCCTACTCTTGTGCTAGATTCATTTTGAAATGGATATATGATGTTCTTTTTATTTATCTCCTTTTAGTTTTAATAAATATTTCCTTGTTATGAAAATAATAATTGATTATTATTTATGTGTATTTATTTTTTGAAATTTGTAGTAATTCAAAACGAGGTTTGATTGAGATGAACAAAGCATTGTTGGACTACTCTTAATAATTTGAAATCAACAAAATATTTATTTTTATTTACTTGGGTTTTCAAAAACTTCTTACTTAATTTTATTTCGTACATGATTTGATGATTGAGAATGTTACACTAAATCTCCTTTATTTCGTAGAATGTAATTTTCCTTTGTAATAAATCTTATTGCTTAAAATATTTTATTTGAGTTTGTTACATTACCATATTACTCCAAATCTCCTATTATGTGACTTTTGCAATATTTTATTTAATTTATTATATTTTCTTATCTTATTGAATTTTCTTAAGAAAATTTACTAAATATTAATAGAATATTTTCTTATTATTTATGCCTATTTACTTTTGAAATTCTTAGTAATTCTAAACAAAGGCAGAACAAGAAGAAACAATCATCTTTATACTCCTCTCGACAAGGTCCATCAATTTAAATATTAATTTATATATTTTATTAAATATTCTATTTTCAAAGGTTTTGGCAAGGTTTCCACACATTTTTCTTTTTACTTCATTTTATGATAAGTTGTTACACTATACCTCATTACTTTATAATGAAACTATCTTGTATAATTCATCTAATTTCATCAAATGGTCTGCATGGATTTGGTTAAATTCTAAAGAAACTATAATATTACATTGATTAAATTTATCAGATTTTAATTTTACAAATATTTATTTTTATATTTAAATTTTTTAACTTTTTCATATTTAATCTAGCATATTGCAGTAATTCCAACAAATTACCAATCACGGCAAAAAAACCTTATTGGACTTATGTCGATGAGATCAATCTAATTATATATATTGTGAAATTTTTTATTTTTAAAAGTTTCTTGAATTTTTTTATTTCTATATATTATAATATTACTTTTAACCACTTGTAGTGTCATCATTATAATACTTTCATTTTGTTATATTAATTTACTTCAATTTATCTTAATTTAACTTCAACATAGATTTTGTTATCATTACAATAATAAAATATTACTATTTATATTTATTTTCCTCATTAATCACAGTAATTCCACATAAGATACTATCTCATTAAGCAATATCTAATTAAATATATTTTTTATATATTTATATATGGTTTTAAATATAATATTCTTTAGCTTTTTGCATAATTTAGTTAGCAATTCAATTTACATATTGTATAATGATTGAGGACATTACACTCATTCACCATAGTGTCTTATAATACAACTTCTCTATATAATGTTATAAATTTCAAAAAATGTTTTGCTTCAATTTTGTTATTTTAGTAAGCAACACTAATTCAAATTTTGTGTGAAGTTTACATTACTTTCATTTCATTATGTTAAATATTTCAATTTATTATATGTCAACTTTATTCAATATTTACTAAAAATTAACATTTTAATTTATTATTTTTTGTTCTCATTTAAATTTGTAATTTGCAACAAACTAAGTTTGATTAGATGAAATAAATGTCAATGGTCTCCTCTAGATGAGTTCTACCTAGTTAATTTTTTTTATTTTGAAATATTTTATATTCATTGCCCTTATGATTATTTGCAAGACATTTTGAATTTTACCTAATTTTATGATAAAGCATTTTGCACTAAATCTCCTTATTGTCTTAAAATGCAACTTTTGAGTTCTCAAAACTTTCCACTATGTTCCTCTAAATGTCTTCTTGTGTGGCTTTTTAGGGATTTTGTTTAGCTAAATAACATTGCTTCAATTTTCTCATTATTTCTATAATATTGTTTGATTAAAATTAAAAATATAATTTTTATTATTTGTGCTCCTTAAAACTTTTGAGTTTTCAATAATTCTAAAAGAAGACTAGTCGAGACAAAACAAACATAATTTGACTTAGATCGATAGCCTCTATCAAGTTAAATATAATTTAGAATATTTTAAATGTTCTATTTGTTGGCCTTGTGGCAAACTATATAAGACATTATGATTAATACATGATTTTTTTAATCGAAGATGATACCCTTGATCATTTTAACATCTCGAAGTACATCTTTCCCATATAATATGTGATTTCTTCAAATTTTTTATTTTCATTTGTTTATATTTTATGTAACTCTAAATCCCATCACATATGACATTTGCATTATTTTGATTTGATTATATTTTAGTGCTACAATTAACATCATTTTAGTTTTATTATAAATTCACTAACAATAATAATAATAAATTATTATTATTTATCTTTATTTAATTTCGGGATTTGTAGTTCTTACAAAAATTTTTTGGTCAATAAAAAAACATTGTCTGACTATGAGCACTAATTAATTAAATATAAGTTTTTTAAAAAGTTTAACTTTTAGGATTCTAGCTTATTTTATGAAACATTGTAGCTCATATCTGGTTTGAAATTATGGATTTACACACAAACTCCTTTGTATACTTTATTGCATAATTTATCTCATTTTTTGTAATTTTTCTCTTTGATTTGGTTATATTATTATAAAATTATATTTCTCTTCTCATGGGTCATTATAATGATTCAATTTTGTTATATCAAATTTCTTCAGCTTATCTTTATTTAATTTTAATACTTATCAAGTTAATGTTAAAATAATAATTAGTCATTTTTCTTGTTTGTTCACTTTGGTAATTTGTATTATATCAAAGTGAGGTTAAAGGTAGACAACATAAATGTTGTTGGACTCACCTAATAGGCTCTATCCAGTGAATTTTCTTTTACATTTTTAATATGTTATTTTCTTTTGTTTTTGCATGCTTTATGTGTTATTTTAATTTTGACCCAATTTAATGATTAAGAATGTTGCATAAATCTCCTTAATATCTCGTAGTACAACTTTTCTCAATACTTTTTTTCATTTTTCAACATTTTCACTTAGATATGGTTATATTACAACGTAACACTAATTATGCTATCGTGTGACCTTCATGTCCAAAGGAGTTGGATTTATCTCAACAACTTAAATCAAACAAAATAATAATTTTTTAATTTATAATTTTTTTATTTTTGAAAATTATTTCATGTTTTATGAAATATTTTGATTTGTGTCTAATTTGACGATCCACTCATGTTGACCTATTACATCAAATAAAATATTATTTTTTTATTTTTAAATATTTTTATTTTTTAGGGTTTTAGAATGCCTTGCAAGGTGTTTTTCTTTTTACTTAGTTTCATGATTAAGAATGCTAAAGTTGATCTCCAGCATATCTTGCAATGCCACATTCCTAAAAAAATTTTCTTATTTGTTAAAATCTTTCAATTTGATTTGGATATATTACCATGAAACTCAAAATTTCTTCTCATGTATCCTTTAAATTTCTTTAATTAAACTATATCACAATGCATCTATTTAAGTTATTTCACAATTAAAATACATTTAGTTATTCTAAAAATTTCAATTTATCATCAGATATATTTATCTTCTTTGGTAATTTGGATTATGCCAAAATGAGGGATAAAAAAAAAATAAGTGTTATTACACATATTATGATGAGTTATATCAAAGAAAATATTCTTTAATAGTTAAAAATATTCTATTTTCTATAGATTTTAAATGTTTTATGATGTATTTCTTTTATAGTTTATTTGATGATAGACGATGATGCTCTTGATCTTCATAACATCAACAAATGTTTTTCTTTTATATATTTATATTACAATGTAATTCTAAATTTCCTTATAAATGAAATTTTGTTCACTTTTATTAATTATATTATATTGTTAAAAGTAATCTAATTTTATGTTTAATATAAATTTAATTAATATTAAATAATAATTTATTATCATTTACGAACATTTATTTTGTAATTAATACTAATTCCAAAAATTGTGTAATTGACTCAAAAAATATATTGTTGGGCTCTCGTTGATGAGCTCTATCTATTTAAATATCAATTCGTGGTTTTCAATTGTTATATTATTAAAGGTTTTAGAAAGTTCTATTTTATAACACAATTCATACTTATTTTGATGTATGAGGATGTTAGACTCAATCTAATTAAAATATTTAATATCTTGGACACAACTTCATTATATGATATATCTAATTCTTCTCTGATGAACTTTTAGATCACTTTGATTTATCTATATTATATTACTTTGTTTTATTTCATTTCAAATTGAGTATCTATTCACTTAAAAATAAAAAAATAATTTGTTATTATCTATGTTTATTTTTTAAAAAAAATCTTTTAAATTAAAAATGAGATTATATCAAGAAAAAAATGTCATTAAATAAGGCTTGATGTGCACTATCTAATTATCTATTCATTTCTATATTTTTATTTGTTTTATTTTCCATTTTGTTGATATGTTTTATGAGAAATGTTTATTAATACTTAATTTGAGGATTGAGGATGTTTCTCTCAGTCGCCTCAATAGCTTTGCATGCAACGTTTACATATTATTTATCTCTTAAATGAAAAGTTTCTTCGATTTATTAGACCACTTTGCAACTAACATGTCAACTAAGATTAAATATATATTTTATTAATATAATTATATTAATAGTTTTTATTTATGCCTATTTAAATTTTATATTTGTGGTAATTCTAAAGGATGTTTGATAAAGATGAAACAACTCTTGACGACTCATCTTGAATAGCATTATCAACTTAAATTTTTTATTTTTTATATTTTTAAATATTTTATATTCTAAACTTTGTTAGCTTTTACCAAACATTACAATTCATACATGATTTTGGAATTGAAGATGTTACACTTGATAACCTTAGTGTCATGGAGTGCAATTTTTGTTAAAATTTATTCCATTTCTTCGAATATTTTTCCTTAATTTGGTTGGTTTACTATGTAACTATTAATCTATAACATACAACTTTTACATTGTTCTATTTTTGTTTTATAATATTTTGTAAATTTTCTCATTTTCTCTTTAATATATCTCTACTTATTATTAAAATAATAACTTATTATTATTTATTAATAATTAATTTGGTCAATTACAGTACACTAAAAGCGATCCAAAAAAGACTAAAGAAACATAGTTGGACACATCTTAATATCCTCTATTCATTTAAATGTTTTTCAAAATTTTTAAATTTTTTATTTTTCCTTATTTCTCTTGCTTTATGAGCCATTTCAATTCATAACTTTTTTCAATAAATGAGGAAGTTTGTCCTGATCACCTTAATATTAAGAAATTCAACTTTCCCATAAATTTTTCTCATTTCTTCAAAATTCTCAATTTTAATGGATTATCATATTATGTAGCTGAAAACCTCCTTCTATGTGATCTTCATGTTATATTAATTTGGTTATATTACATTGTTTCAATTTAACTTATTTTAATTTTATTAAATATTTTCAATTTTTAAAGTAGTAATTTGATATTATTTATGCTTATTTATTTATGTAATTCATATTAATGTTAATGGAGCACACATTATGGAGAAATGTTTGTTAGACTCGTTTCTACGAGATCTATCCAATTAGAACTTCATTTATATATTTCAGAAAGGTTTCTTTTCTTCAATATTGGTACACTTTATGAGGTCAATAAATACAACTTTAAAATATAATTTCATTGATTTTTTCAAGTATTATAATTCAATTTTTTTGTATTACTCTTAAACTATAGTCTTCCGGTTTTTAAATTTTTACATCGATTTTATTTTAATATATTAAATTGTTGAATTTATCTAATTTTAACTTTAATATGTATATTAACTTCAAAAAAATTTATTATTTGTGTTTATTTAGTTTGCTAATTCATTATAATTCTAAATAATGTCAAATATACATAAATTAAGCTTCATTGGACTTTGCTCAAAGAACTCAACTTAATTAAATATTATTTTTTTTATTTCTTCTTTGTCAATCTTTACATGATACTTCAAGTAATAACTAGTTTTACTATCGAGGTTGTGACACTTAATTTCCTTAGTACCTTGTAATGCAACTTTATCATTTAATTTGTCATAGTTCTCTAAACAATTAGCTTTGATTTGATTATTTCACTTCTTAATGCCAAATCTCCTCATGTGATTGATTTACATCTCTTTTGTTTTCTAATATTTCATCCTTCAATTATTATTATTAAAATAATATTTTATTATTATTTATTGTTATTAAATTTGGAAATCTGTAACAATTCTAAATGATGTCCAATCAAGATGAAAACTCATTGTATGACCTGTGTTTATTTGCTCTATTTTATTAAACAATTATTTTTATATTTCTATGTATTTTATTTTCTATTATTTTAACATGCTTTTTTTCAAGGTGTTTGTTACACTTTATGAGGTATCTTGATTTGTGCTTCATTTGAAGACTAAGGATGTTATATTTGATCTCCTTACTAACATGGAATGCAACTTTCTTATACAATATATCCCATTCACAAAATAATTTTTTTATTTTGATACATTACTATTCACTATATGTCTACCCACATGCGATTCTTAAATTATTTTGATTTAGTTTTATTATTCTTTTTTTATTTTTTTCCTCATTTTAGCTTTATATAATATTTTAAAAAATATTTTTTTATTATTTTAGCTTATTTACTTTTGAAATTCTTTATAATTTTAAATAAGAACTTATTAAGGTGAAAATATGCTATTCGAATTGCCACAACAAGCTCTACCTAAAAAGATATTTACTCTTACATTTTGAAATATTTTATTTTATAGCCTTTTTTCGTAATTTTTGAGACATTTTTATTTGCATCAGACTTGATGATGAAGGATTTTACACTAAATCTCCTTAATCATGGATGTCTTATCAAGGATGTTACTATATATCTTTAAATCTCTTATACATGTCCTTTGCATCACTTTTATTTCATCATATTGCATTGTTTCAATATATCTCATTTTAACTTTAATATATATTTACTTAATATTAAAATAATGTCTTTTTATCACTTATTTCTATTTGTTTGTGTGATATGGAGTAATGCAAAACTAAGTCCAATCTAGATGAAAGTAACATCATTGTACTTATCCCGATAATCTTTATGTTTCAAATATTAATTCTTATATTTTTAAATATTTAATATTCATTTCTTTTGCTTGATTTATGAGACATTTTGATTAGTACTTGAGTAGACATTAAGATTGTTTCAATCGATTACCTTAGTATCTTGGAAGGTAACTTTCTTGTATAAGTAATATCATTTTTTAAAAATTTTCACATTGATTTTTTAATATTACTATGAAGCTAAAAATCACCTCTCATGTGATGTTTATAGCACTTTTATTTTGTATGATTACATTGCTTCAATTTGTCACATTTCATAACTAATATATATTTACATTCTAATTAAAATAATAATATATTATTATTTTCAATTTTTTTATTTCAATAATCTAATGTGATTCCAAACAATGTATGATTAAGATAAAGTAAATGATGTCAGATGTAACATGACCAGCTTTAAACAATTATATATTTAATTTAATAAAGGGAGCTATTTTATTTTCTTTTTGTCATGCTTTTTAAGTCATTTCTATTTGTGACAAATTTAGCAATCAATGATGTTACTCTTCATCTCCTAAAGGTCTTTGAATGCATTTTTACCTCACAATTTACCACATTTCTTCAATTCTTCTATTTTGATTTGGCTACACTAATATTTAACTCAAAATCTCCTCTTATGTAAACATTACATAACTCTAGTTTATTTATATCATGTCATTTTAATTTATTACATTTTAGCTTTAATACTTATTTACCTAACATTCAAAAGAAATAACTTTATTATTTATGCTTACTTTGTAATTCATAAGAATTTAAAAAGAGGCTTGATGGAGTTGAAATAAACATAATTGCACTTATCTCAATGGGCTCTAAACAACTAGGTATTCATTTTTGTATTTAAAAATATATTATTTTCTAGTGTTTTTGCATGTTTTCTAAGACATTTGATTCGTACCTGAAGTTATAATTGAAGATGCTACACTCAATCTCCTTATTACCGTAAAATTCAAATATCCCATAAAATTTATGTCATTTAGACAAATTATTCACTTTCATTTTTTCATATAATTATATAACTCTAAATCTTGTTTCATGTCACTTTAATATCTCTATGTTTTAGTTATAATGCAAACTTCATTTATCCTCATTTTATTTTTAATATGTATTTACTTAATAATAAAGTAATAAATTCTTATTATTTATTCTTATTTATTTTAATAATTTTAATTTATTCTAAAAATCATCTAATTGAGATGAAATAAAAGTTTCTGGACAGGTTTTGAAGAACCCTACCCAATTATATATTCATTATAATATTTTTTAAATTTTTTATTTTCTAGTAATTTCTCTTGGTTTACATGATATTTGAATTTATACATGATTTAATAATAGAGGATGTCACACCTAATCTTCTTAATATCTTTGAATGCAACTTTCATATACAATTTGTATCATTTCTTAAAATTTTTTACCTCAATTTTGTCATATTTTTCTATAATAGTAATACTCTTCTCATCTAAACTTCATATAGCATTTATTTTGTTATATTACATTGCTTCAATTTTTTTTAGCTTTAATATATATTGAGTCCATATTAAACTAATAACTTCTCAGTATTTATGTTTATTTATTTTGATAATTCACAATCTTCTAAATGTGCTTTTATTAAGATGGAACAAATATCATTTCACTAGTCATAAAAAGCATTATCCAATTAAAATGTTATTTTTATGTTTTAATTAGTTTAATTCAAACTTTAACATATATTTACTTAATATCAAAATAATAATCTATTGTTATTTATGCTTATTTACTTTGGTAATTCACAATATTCCAAATAAGGTCTAATTGAAATGAAACAAATGTTCTTAGACTCCCCAAATAAACCTTATCAAATTGTATATTTAATATTATATATTTAATGTTTTTAGTTGACATGATTTTTGTATGCTCTATGAGACATTTAAATTCATGCCTCATTTAAGAAATATGAATGTAGTACTCGATCTCTTATGTATCTTAAAATATGATTTTGCTATGCAATTTTTCATAATTCTTCAAATGTTTTTCTTTGATTTTGTTGCCCTTTTACGCAATTCTATGTCTCATCTAGTGTGACCTTTAGGTCACATCCATGTCATGATATTACATTAAGTTTATAATATTTTTACTTTAAATGTATTTACTTGATATTAAAATTATTTTTTTTATTTTGCAATCTTATTTATAGTACAATTTTATAACATTACAAAGAGATACATTGAACTAAGTATTTATTTTTTACATTTTTTAAGTAATTTATTTCTAAAGTTTTTCACATTTTATGAAACATTATGATTTTTTTCTTATTTAGCAATTGTGGATGGTATACTAATTCTCCTTGGCATATTAGAATATAATTTTGCTATACAACATATTTAATTTATTCAAATTTCTTTGTTTTGGTTTGGATATGTTACTAGTAACTTTAAATCTAACTGCTACATCACTTTGATTTGCTTATATTTTATTTCATTGTATTTTTTAATTTATAATTTAGGCTATATTTACTTATTATTAAAATAATTATTTATAGCAATTTATTATTGTCGTATTTGAAGTTCATATTTGTTCCAAGAAAGGTCCAATCAAGATAGAATAAAAAATTGTACTCCACTTAATGAGCTATATCAAGTTAATTTATATATATATACATATATATTAGTTTTTAAGATTTTAACAATCTTCATATGACATGTCATTTTGCACATTTTTTGACTGTTTAGGATATTACACTCATTCACTTTGTTATCTTCGAAAGAAACTTCACTTATAATTTATCTTATTCTTGCTTCAAAAAATTTCCACTAAACAATAAAAAAATAATTCAATTTTATTAATAATTTTTTTAGTTAGATTTTTCATGGTAATTCAAAATGAGTTGCAATATTGATGAAGGAAAAGTTGCCAAATTCATCTTGATAAGTCATATCATATATTATTTTTTATAATTTTAAATAATTTTTTCTAGAATTTTTTCATGTGCAAGGTGACACTTCGATTTCTTTAATTTCTTCTAGAGAAACTTTATGATGCAATTTATCTAATTTCGTGAAATTTTTTTCTTTGATTTCATCATATTACTATGAACTCTAAATCCCCTCTCATGTGATGTCTACATCCAATTGACATGGTAAAATTAAATTGAATCAATTTATCGAATTTTAGCATTCATATTTTTTCTTTTGAAATAAAAAAAATATCTTTTTGCTAATGTTTATTTATTTAAGCAATTCGTAATAATTAAAAATAGCTTCGATTGGATTAAATAAACACTTTGTAATTTGTTGTAAATCATTAAAAGGTCTATTTTAGAGGAAATAAACGACTTTCAACTTTCTCAAAGAGATATATCAGATTAAATATTCATTTTAATACTTTAAAAATGTTATATGTCATATTTTAAGAGGATAATATAAGCTTTTTATTTGTACGTGATTAGACAATTGAAAGTATTACATTTGATACACTGAATATGTTGGAAATATATTTTCTGAAAAAATTTATCAAATTTTTCTATTTTTTGAATTAGTTTTATTTATATTACTTTGTACCCTAAATCTTGTCTCTTATGACATTTGCATAGCTTTGATTTTTTTTATTATACCATTTTAATTTATCTCATTTCAAGTTTAACATATTCTTAATTTACTTTAAAAAATAAATTATTATTATTTATGCATATCTAAGTTGAAAATTCAAAGGAATTCCAAATGAGATCCAATCAAGACAAAATAATTGTTGTCGGGATTGTTATGATGCACTATATCCAACGTAGTATTTATTTTTACATTTTATTAAAACAATTTTGAGGTTTTGACATGCTGCATAAGAAATTTTGGTTCATACCTCATTTAATAATATAGGCTGTTAAACTAAGTGCCATATAATCATGGAAAAGAAATTTCCCATTTAATTTATCTCATTTTCTTAAATTTTTTTTTTGTTTATTTTACTACATAACTCTAAATCGTCTATCGCATGACCTTTACATTGGTTTGGTTTGCTTATATTGCATTCCTCTAATTCATATCATTTCAAATTTATTGTTTATCTTCTTGATATTAAAATTATAATTTATTATTATTTATTCATATTTAATTTGGTAAGTTTTAGTAATTTTAAAAAAGGTCTCATTGAGATGAAATAATCATTGTTGGAGTTTTCTCGACGAGCTCTATTTACTTAAATTTTAATATATAAATATATATATATATATAATTTTTCATGGTTTTGCATTTTCTTTGAGACATGCAGTTTCATTCAATATTTTATGGTTGAGGATACTATGCTTCATCTTATTAGTATCCTTGAATGGAACATTCATGGATAATTTATCATAATTCTTTATCCTTTTTATGATAAGTTGGTTATATTCTTTATTATTGAATCTCCCCTCGTTTGACATTTACATTGCTTTGAATTGATGATACTTTGTTTCAATTTGTGTTCTTTTAGCTTAAATATATTTTTAATTTACATGAAAAAAAAATTTATTAATTTAATGTTTATTTACATTGTTAATTTATTGTAATTCCAAATCAAGAATGATTTAGATGAAATAAACTTCATTGGATTCATCTTGGTAAGCTTTATGCAATTAAATATTCATATTTATATTTTTCTAAAATATTTTTCTTTTCTAAGAGTTTTCCATCTTTTACAAGTTAATTTCATTCATATTTTATTTAATGGTTGAGAATGTTAAACTTGATATACTAGTGTCTTCGAATCTAAATTTTTTAAATTAATATATCTAACTTCTTCAAACGTTTCACTTCGATATGGTTATATTACAATGAAACTATAAATTTTCTCTCATGTGCCTTTTACATCACTTCGATTTCATAATATTATAGTGTTTTCATTCAATTTTTTTAACTTTAATATATATCTACTTCAAAGTAAAATAATAATTTATTGTTATTAATGCTTTTTTATCTTGATAATTTATAGTAATAAAAAATTAGGCTTGGTTGAGATGCAATAAAGCTCATTGGAGTGAAGCTCATGAACTTTATCTAGTTAAATATCTTTTAAAACATTTAATTTCTATTGGTTATGCATAGTTTATGAGGTAGTTTTATTCAAACATTATTTGAGAATCAAGGATGGTACTCAATCTCCTTATTAACTTACAATGTATTTTTCTTATATAATATATGTCGTTTCTTAAAATATTTTGTCTAGTTTTTGTTATATTACTATGTAACTCTAAATCTCCTATCATGAGATCCTTATATGAATTTGAATTGGTCAAATTATATTACTTAATTTTATCTCATTTTTGCTTTAAAATATATAAACTTAATATTAAATGATTGTTTTATTATTTTCCCTATTTAATTTGAAAGTTCACAATAATTCAAAATGAGGTCTAATATGGACAAAAAGATGTTGTTGGACTCATATTGATAAGCTCCATTAAATTATATATTGATTTTCAATTAGAAATGTTTTATTTTTAAGTTTTTAGTGATGTTATGAGGTATTTGATTCATGCATGATAGAATGATGAAGGGTGTTATACTCGATCTTTTTATTATAATGCAATCCAATTTTCCTACACAATTTTTATTTCTATAAAAAATTTCCCTTCTAACTCTAAATTGCCCTTTGTGTCATCATTGCATCACTCTTATTTATTTGTATTACAATGTTTTAAATTATCTCATTTGAATTTTAATATATATATATATATATATTTTTTCTTAATATTAAAATAATAACTTTATATTTATATGAATTTATTATGATATTTCTTCTTAAATACAAAAAAGAACTATTTGAGATGAAACAAACATTATTCAATTCACCTCAACGACCTCTCCCTAATAAAATATTAATTTTTAGATTTTTTTAAAATGTACAATATTTGGTGATCAAGGATTCTATACTCGTTCACTTAAATAGTTTTTAATGCAACTTTCTTATTGTGTTTAATGAATTTCTTTAATATTTTTGTTATTCTGTTATACTAATATTTATCTCAAAATCTTCACTCACGTGACATTTACATTGTTTTGATTTAGTTATAATACATTGCTTTAGTTTATCTTATTTTATCTTTAATCTATATTTACTTAATTTAAAAAAAATCTATTTCAATTTAAGTTTATTTCTTTTGTTGATTTGCAGTAATTTGAAAACTTATGTTCAAAATGAAATAAATATCATTGGACATGTCTTCAAGTGATTTATCTAATTAAATATTCATTACTATATTTTCATGTATTTCATTTCCTAAGGGTTTTTGTGCATGATCTTTGAGAAATCTAATTTCATACATAATTTGTGTATTGGGATGTTGTGCTTGATTTCCCTCTTGACATCGAATGAAGTTTTCATAAATAATTTATCTCATTTCTTTAACATTTTTTTTTCTTTGCTTATTCTACAATGAAACTCCAAACATTTAGCTCACTATCATTTTGTAGTATTACATGCAACCAATTTATCTCATTTATCTTTAATAAATATTTATTTAAAAAAAAAATTTATTTTATTATTTATCCTTGCTCTCTTTGGTAATTCCCCATAATTGTAAATCAGGCTTGATTTATAGGCTTTACGAGAAATTTTCATTCATTACAATTTAGAACATCATAATTCAAAATTAGTTATGAATAATATGAAACAAATGTCATTGACTTATCATAGGTGCTCTTTATAATTAACAATTTTTTTAATATTTCTCAAGATTTGTTTTGATTCATAACTCTTTTGAAGTTCAAGGACGTTATAATTGAATTCTTAGGTATCTTAGAAGGAAACTTTCTCATAATATGTATTTCATTTCTTCAAATTATTGGCTTTAAATTTTTTATGTTAAGATGGAACCCTAAATCACATCTCATGTGAGCTTTATTTCACTTTGATTTTACAACATTGCATTGTTTCAACTTTTATTGTCATAGCTGTAATACATATTTACTTGATATAGATTTTTTTATTATTCATGCATAGTTTTTTTGTGATTTGCTAAAATTCAAATGACGTTCAACACAAATGAAAAAATTTTTGATTAACTCATGTTAACATGCTTTGCTGAATTAAAAGTTCTTTTCATAATTTTAAAAATTATTTTTGATTATCCTTTATATTACCTTAACAGGATTTTTAATTTATGCATGCTTTGATGATAAAGGATTGTACACTTCATGAAGCTTATTATCTTGGAATAAAACTTTTTTAGTATCATTTATTTTATAGTTTAAGATTTTTGCAATTTTTAGTTTTCTTGCTACCTCGCTCTAAGTCATCATTCATAAGACTTCTACATCATCATAGTTTGGATATATTATATTGCTTACATGTATCTTATTTCTATTTTAAAATATATTTAATTCATATTAAGATAATAATTTATTATTATCAACATTTATTTTCTTCAGAAATCCAAAGTAATTGCAAGCAAGATTTGATCAAGATGAAACAAACTTTTTAGAACTTGTTTAAATAAGCTTCATCAAATTAAATATTTTTGTTTTTTTATTTTTGAATTATTTTATTTTTTAGTAAGTTGATGTTGATGTGCTTTATAAGGCCTTTGATTTTTACAGGAGTTGTTGATCGTGGATGTTATGCTTGATCTCATGAGTATATTGGAATGGAATATTATCATACATTTTTATCTCATTTCTTTAAATATGTTTGATTTGATTTTTTATATTCTTATGAAAGTATAATTTTTCTCTTAGACAATCTTTACATCAATTTTATTTAGTTTTGTTATATTACCTCAATTAATCTCCTATGCACTTTAATCTACATTTATTCAAAATAAAAAAATAATTTATTATTTTAAATGTTTAGGTTTTCTGATATTTTTTGAAATTCTAAATGTGTTTAAATGGCGATGAAATAAATATCGTTGGACTCGACTCAATGGGCACCATCCAAAAAAAATTTTTTGTAGATTTTAACATAATCTTTTATAAACTTTCATGCTTTTCAAAAAGATTTTTTTTCATACGTTATTTAACAAAATCAAGTGTTACACTTACTCTCCATTGTATGTCAGAAGGCAAGTTTCTTATATAATTTATATATTTTCTTCAAATGTTCTCGATAGATTTGTTTATATTCATATGTAACTCTCAATCTCATTTCTCATGCCCTTTGCATTTCTTCCATGTGGCTCTATTACATTACTTTAATTTACTCAATTAACCTTTAATATATTTTTTCTTAATATGAACATAATAATTTTACTATTTATGTTTTTTTCCTTAGGCAATTTACCTTAAATTCGTACAAGGTCTCCCCTAGATGAAAAAAGTCGTTCAATTCACCTTAACGAGATCTATCTAGTAAATATTAATTTTTATAATTTTCAATATTTTATCACTAGGATTTTTAGATGCATTATCAGTTATTTTGATTTGTACCAAAATTGACGATCAAGGATGTTGGACTTATTCTGCTTAGTATCTTGGAATGTCATCTTGTCATACAATTTATCTTTTCTTTACAAGCATTTTGCAATGACTCTGTTTTATAATTATATCACCCTTAATCTCCAGTCGTGTGACCTTTATATAACTTTGATTTTGTTTTATTACATTACGTAAACTTATTTTATTTTTAGCTTTAATATGTGTTTACTTAATATAAAAATAATAAGTTATTAATATTTGTGCCTACCTTCTTTGGTTATTTCTAGTATTTACAAACAATGTTTTATCATCTTGTAATAGATCTTTTATTAGACTTGACTCGTTGAACTTTATCCAATCAAATATTAATTTTTATAATTTATAACTATATGTTTTTAAAATTTTTGCATGCTTCATGAGTTATCTTGATTCATACTTTATTTGATTAGAAAGGATGTTACACTTGATCTCCTTTTTATTTTGGAAGGAAATTTTCTAGTATAATTTATCTCATTTCTCCAAATCTTTTTCTTATATTTAGTTAACTTTATGCAACTCTAAAAACCAACTAATGTGACCTTTGCATAACTTTTATTTGACTATATTATCACTTAATTGATCTCACTTCATATTTAATGTATATTTACTTGACATTAAAATTATAATTTTTTATTTATGTTTAATTTATTTTAATAATACTGAATAATTCCAAATAATGTCCAATCAAATCGAAAACAAACATCATTAGATTCATCTTGATAAACTCAATCAAATTAGTTATTCCTCTTATTAATTTTCAACATTTTTTCTTCTAATATTTTTATACACTTTAAGAATTAATTTTTTGATTATTAAAGAAATATATAACAAATCTAAAATGACATAATTAGAAGTTATGTAATATAACCAAATCAAAGTAAAAAAAATTGAAAAATAAGATAAATTTTAGAGGAACGTTGTATTAAAAGATATTTAAGGGATTTAGCGTGACATCATCGATTACCAAACCATATATGAATCAAATTATCTCATAAATTATCTCGATATCAGATAAATCCCATTAGGATAAGTGCAACACCATTTGTTTAATCTCAAACTAATCCTATTTTAAATTACTTTAAAGTAGGAAATTAAATATGAAAAAAACAAAAAAATATTATTTTTAAAAAGAGAAAAAATGGTAATTTGAAGCAATGAAATATATTAAAAACAAAGGAATGTAAATGCCTCGAGGAAAGAGATTTAGACATACATTGTAATATATCCAAAGACAGCAAACAATTTGAAAAATAATGAGAAAAGTTAAATGATAAAGTCTCATTGCAAGATACTAAGGAGTTTGGGTGTAACATCCTCATCCATTAAATATGATACATCTCATAGTGTCTTATAAAGCATGCTAAAACCATTGTAAAAAAATATTTAAAATTGTTCAAATGTATCTTTAATTGGACACATTATTGAGACTAATCCAATCACATTTTTTCATCTCAATCAAACCTTGATTGAAGTTACTATGAATTTTCAAAATAAATAAAAAAATATTTACAAAATTAACATTTTAATATGAAGAAAATATTTTTTAAAAAAGAGATGCATGACATTGAAGTAATGTTATATAAAAAACTTAACGCAATGCAGATGACATATGATAATAGATGTATAGTGACATAGTAAAATAACTTAGCAAAGAAAATGTTTAACAAAATGAGATAAACTATAAGCAAATGTTGCATTTCAATGATATAATTGTGCTAGAGTGTAACATGCTTAATTGACAAATTATTTGAATATCAAAATGTTTCATATTCTATGCCAAAGTCATAAAAAGTAAACTATTTTGAAAATATTTCAATGAATATTTTATTACATTGTGATCATAAGGATGAATAGAATGATATTCATTTCTTCTTAATTAGGCCATATTTTGAATTTTTGCAAATTTCCAAAACAAATAAGCACAAATAATTATAAATTTCTTTTAGAATATTAAGTAAATATCTATATTAAAATTGAATTAAGGTTAATTAAAGCAACATAATATAACACAATTACGAATAATACAAAAGTCACAACATAGAAGATTTAGAGTTTCATAATGATAGACCCAAATCAATTAGGAACATTTGAAGAAGTGGTATAAGTTATATAGGAATCATATATTCAAGATATTAAAGAGATAGAGTATGGCATTCTTAATCATCAAATAATATACCAATAAAAATATCTCATAATTTTTAACAAAATAATAGAATATAAAATTACTTAAAAACATTGAAAAAGTATATTTTTATTGGATAAAGCTCAAGGAGGCAAGTTGAATGATGTATGTTTTATTTAGCACAAAAATCTTTTGGAATTACTCCGAATAAAAAAAAATAAGCATGAATAATAAAAAATTATTATTTTATTTTAAATAACTATATACTAAATCTAAAATTAGATAAATTGAAGAAATAAAATACAACAAAATCTAAGTAACGTAAAAGTCACATAATAGTAAACTAAGTGTTACATAATAGTACAACAAAATAAAAGAAAAAAATATTTAAAAATGTGTAAATTATGGAGAAAATTTGTACAAAAAGATATAAAGGAGATTGAGCATAATATTCTTGATCATTAAATCTAGAACAATTTAAAAATATAAAAGTGAATACTTCATTAGATAGGGTTCATCAAGATGACTCTAATGATGTTTCTTTGTATTAATGTGACATAGTTTGGAATTAATATGAATTATCGTAGTTAATAAGCACAAATAATTAATAAAAATTATTTCAATAATAACAAAATATAAATTAAAGCTAAAATGACATAAATTGAAGTAATGAAATATAACCAAACAAAAGTAATATAAATATCAAATGAGATAGGGTTTATAGTTTCAGTATAAAACAACCAAACTAAAGTAAAAGATTTAGAGAAATTAGATAACATTTACAAGAAAGTTACATTCCAAGATACTAAAGATATTGAATGTAACATCTTTGGCTATCACATCAGGTACAATTGTAATGTGTTCTAAAGCATGCAATAGCTATAGAAATTTGAAAAATATAGAAATAAATATTTAATTTAAAAGTTCTCCTTAAGATAAGTCCATTGAAGTTTGTATTGTCTCCATTGCACCTTATATAGAATTATTATGAATTATCAAAAATAATAAGCATAAATGATAATGAATTATTAATGTAATATTAAGTAAATATGTGATAAAACAGGGATAAGATAAATTGCAATAATGAAAAAAAATCAAATCAAATTAATGTAAATATCATGTGAATGGAGACTTAAAGTTACACATGATAATCAAATTAGGCATGAAAGGAAACGTCTAGCAATGCATCACAAACCTTAGAAAATAAAATTTTTAAAGATATACAAGTGAGTCTCCTTAGATAGAGCTCATAAAGATAACTCCAATGAAGATAGTCTCACCTCGTTTGGACCTCATTTTGATTTATTACAACATACCAACAAAAATTTAAGTCATTTGCAAAGGATTCTAACCATCATTCATTCTTAACTATCATTTCTTATGGTGCCAATGTCGTCCCATTTTCTGTGACACTAGACTATCCCATGGTTGTGTGCCCTTGGGGTGCCAAGCCCCTACTGCTGGCGAACAAGGGAGCAATAGGCCTAACAGTCACATCTTAGACTCCTTCAGTCATAATCCTACATATGATAGCTTCACACCATTAGCTTTTCATCCAAGTGCAATGACCAATGCTATGAAAAAATAGTTCCTCACGTACTAGGTTTAATTACTAGCATGACAAATTCTTTAGTAGAGTAAAGTTAACCTACCTCACAATGGTTTATACCCAACTCACGTTCCCCATTTGTGGGTGCACAATCCAACACTTGACGAATTCTACTTTACTATGATTAGAAGAGTCTGGATTGAGGGATCAAAAAACGTCTTCATCAACGCTTGGCTTTTACAAGCCAGTTATCACTATGGTAACCTTTCTGACACCTCCAACTTCAAATTGTGAAAGCCTAAAGAATCGATAAGCCACGCTTTCACTATTCGTATTCGTACTGGAAATCATAATCAAATGAGCTTATACCCTTTTGTTCTACACGTGCTTTCTGCTCTCATTGAGATTACCTTAGGACACCTACACCATCTTTTAACAGATGTGCTGTCCCAGCCAAACTCCTCACCTCACAATGTCTTCCACCCACATCAACTAATAGAGCTGAGACTTAGAGCCAAAAAGAGGGGTAGGCCCCATCTCCATCTCATGGAATTAGTAAAATAACATTAAATGTTGTGGTATTTTAATTCTATCGGCACATTGACTCTCACTTATGCTACACCTCTCAAGTCATTTCACAAAATCGGACTAGAGTCATGATCAATAGGGACTTCTTTCCTTGCAGATTTAACCAAGCTCATTCCCTTGCTTGTGGTTTCACTAGATAGTTGAAAAGGATAGTGAGAATCTCATTAATCCATTCATGTGCATTAGTAATTTGATGAAGAGGAATTTGGCTATCTTAAGAGAGTCATAGTCACTCCTGTTTACCCATGCTTGTTTGAATTTCTTCTCTTTGACATTCAAAGCACTAGACATGAAAATCACATTGTGTGAGCATCCTTGAGGGCCATCACAATGCTTTGTTTTAGTTAAACTATCAGATTCCCCATGTCCATACCAATTCTGAGCCGATTATTTGATGCCTAGGGAAGCTCCCCGCAGGGGCCGCTCCTAATTCATCCCCAAGCCAGCATGTGTTGACCCACTCTCGCCATGCATGTAGCTCGAGTAGTCCGCCTACAATCGATGAGTATGGGATTGGAACCCCTTGCCTAACCCTCTGAGCCAACCCTTTTCCCAATGTTACGGATCCATTTTGCTAACTTCCCTTGCCTATATTGCTCCAATACCAGAGGCTATTCACCGTAGAGTCCTGACGTGGTTAGGAGTACAATCAAGCATGCAATGCACCCAACCATCCAGATTTTAAAGGGCTACTAGGGGTACATTTGACATCACTCAACATGCTGTGCTCTTCCAACCGCATGGCTCGACCTGTTGTTGAGTTGTTTTTAGGGCCAATAGGCTATTAAGAAAAAAAGATAACTCTTCTTGAGGCCCCCACTGACGTCTCTAGACCACTTGACTTTGCCATCGACTGCTGAATCCTGGCTCAAGAATTTTAATTCAGCTTCCTTTCTATGTTTGTGGGAACAACTCTCTCCAATGGGTTTCCCACGTCTCTTAGGATAAGCTAACCCTTGTGGAAGTGCCATTCAGATGGAACCTTTCCCCCTCCAGGCTTCAATGTTCTCATTTAACTATTTGCTACTATCAAGTAGATCTGCACCAAGGAACGCTCTGGGCTCACACCATATGTTTTGCAGTGACCACTGCACTCTACTACTTGTCGAGGACTTGCATTTCTCTAATGGCCAGGTGTGGGTTGCACGCTTAAGTGCCATCCATTTTTGGACTAGTTGATTTGACAGGTGAGTTGTTACACCATCCTTAGTGGGTTTCAACTTCCATGACCACTGTTCTACTGTCTTAATCGACCGGTACCCTTCATGTGCTTTAAGTCAGCACACTGCTGGACAGCATAACCCGGCTTTTAGTTCATCCTGTATCGCTAGTTCTACTTACCAAAAATGGCCTACTTCGAGCCTAAATTCTTTAGCACAGATCATCAAAGCAGCCAAGCTATACCACGTATTTAAAGTTTAAGAATATGTCAAGAGCATTGTGGCCCCGATGCTTATAATCATTGGCTTTACCCGTTAGAACTCTGACTATGGCTCAAGGTATCCTGTGGGAAACTGGAGAGAACTAGCAACTAGATGATTTGATTAGTGTTACGCTTCTATACATAAGTCAGATGAACGATTTGTATGTTTGTATTGCTGTAGGACTCCACAATAGTTTCCTCTAGATTTACCCCACTCAAGCATACTTCACCATCTTTCAGGTCCTGAGAGGCATGCTCCAACTTGAACCATTCATAGAAGATCTAAGTCGGTTGATGGCTAACCCTTCAAATGAGGATCCCACAAATCAGCTTCCTTGCATCTTCCGAGCTTGGTCGTTAATCAACTCGCAAGCATGTCATTGTCTTTGGTCTGTGTTTCAAGATGGGTAAGATGGAGAGCCCACTGGCCATAACACATGCACGCGGTGCCACCATGGCACGCCTCGATGATGCAAGCAATGCGACTGAACACCACCATGATTTTTCCTCGGGCAATGTCCACTTTGGCTTCTGTTGCCCTGATGGACTGAGATGACCAGCCTCTCAAGCTGTGCAACAAAGTGTCATTTGATGTTCTACATCTAGTCCTGGAGCACCGCTGGCCCTCATCTTTTTCTCTCTCAATAATTTCAAGCACTGTTTTGCTCTCTTTTCAAAGTCCATTTCATCTTTCCCTCGTGGTATTTTTTCGTTACAGGTCTCTAGCAATTATTTAGCCTTGGATAAAATTTACCCAATTTGGGTTGCATTCCTAAACAACCCAAGTCATTGACGACACTTTGTGGAGCAACAGGGTACGAGTCGAATAGGGCTCTCACCCTCCATGGCACTCCTTTCTAGGGAACTTGATCCCAATCTATCACTGAGTTCTCTTCTCTAGACTATAATAAGGCTTCGAGCTGCCTAGCTTCGAAACTGGGTTACTCGCTGCTACTAAGGGAATCCTTGTAAGATCGTTCTCCTCTACTTATTTATATGCTTAAACTTAGTGGGTAGCCTCACCTAACACGGGGTCATGATTCCACACCATGAAGCATGGAGTTGGATCTATGAGGGGCATCCCCTTGTCGACCTATAAAATCGATTTCTTCTTGGCCAACAGAGCGACAATTTGTGGCATGCACGTCTGATCAAGTCGACAGTCGGCCATCACCTAACACTTCAACAGGTCGTGCAATAGCACGGGATGCCATTAATCGCCTCCAAACTGAGGCAGAGACAAACCAATGATTCTAGGCTTTTGCAAGGAGCGATAGGTTGCGTTACAACAATTCTAGTGTGCGCTCAGCTTGCATCCTTTGCCACAACTGTGATAAAAAAATGGAAGCTTCATAGGAGTCTATAATTCACCACACGTATCGCATTTCGTTGCATTCTTCATAGATGCAAGAGCAAAGATATCCATTTTCAAGAACCACTAAATGTTTGATTGCCAAGCCTCACTAGACCTAACGATGCAAAGCATAAAAATCTTCGGTGTGACTATGCAACAAATTATTAAATTAGGTAAATTAGTAATTCTAAACTAAAAAGATTACTGAGTTTTCTTTTTTTATTTGTACAAGCTCTAATGGGTCGAGTTTGCACCATAAAACAATTAAGGAAGTGGATGAGTTTGAGCTTTGAAAACCACAAGTAAGGTTAGTTTTTGACATTTAAATGAAAGGCGTGATAGCAACAGTTTCACCCATGAAAAAACTTAAAGAAGACATTGCTTCTAATGCTTTATACATTGGAATAGGTTCTTATAATTCTCTACAAGCATTGGCAAAGGAATGAAAAGAAACACTTGTAAGAAATCCAAATAGATTAACGATTGATGAAGGCTCATTAGCTAATAAACAAACCACAAAATAATTTCTAAGTATAATTTCTTTTGTAAAATTTTTTTGATCATCTCCCATTATTGCAATTGTGCTAAATATTTGTTATTGCTATTCAAAACATGTTTGCTTGTTGATGTTCCAATTTTGAAAAACTTTCTTGGGCAAAATTCACCATCTTCTTGTGTCCTTCCATGCCAAACATGTGGTATTGGAGCAAGGATTCTAATGGCTTACCATCCAAGGGAGATTCCAAATGAACAAACATTTCTACTCATTGCATTTATGGTTTAACTTCAATCAACCATCAAATAATAACTAATAAACAAAATACCATTTTCTTTCTAGTAAATGACAATGGTCCACTTTTACAATTTATCAATTATTGGATTTTAAAATTAATTTCAAATAGTTATGTTTGACAAATTGAAATAGTATATGATAATCTTTTATAAAATCCATTTCATAAATTAATTCAATTATTGATATTTGTTGTAGAATTAAAATCAATTTTTATCAGATAATTGAAGCTTAACACCTTGATTATCTTTACAAAAACAATAAAAATACAATTAAAGAGATATGGGATAAATTGATTAATACACCTACTGGAGCTAATAACATTTGTGCTTCTCAAATAGATGTTATGCATAACTATGAATTATCTTCACTAAAAGTGTGTGCCTACTTTTAAAAATGATTACTTTTTTGTTAACAATGCCAAAGATGATGTGGAATCATGGCTACAATAATGAGATGAACAATGATCTTCTAAAAAACTTGATGGAACAACAATTATATAATAACAACTTTCACTCAACAATTTTGTATACAATTGAAAACTACTTCTAGTAAAAAATGTAATAAACTTCAAAATGCTTCACATGAATTGCAAGAAACGAAAAATAACAATAAAGAAAGACCCCAGAAGTCTAATGAATTGATTTCCATGAAAAGAAGCCGACTATAGTTTAGTCCCATACATAAGATAGAGGTTTCACCTAGAGATGTGCTAGCCTTATTTAGACTTGTAGGAATGCCAAAATTGACTCCACCATTTCCAATTAGTCTCTTATAACTTTACTGTTGTTGGAGTCAATTACACTTGACACTTGGTAGCAATCAATTCTAAAAAGAACCCTTATGAAATAATAGGTCTATAGTACTAGATCATCTAAAATTATAAAAAAATCAGGTATCAATGCCTATGTTTTGGATTTACCCAAAGATTTTTAAGAAAGCACTATGTTAATATTTGTAATCTTTTACTGTGTAGATAACCACACATGTTACTTAGTGAGTCTTTTGAATCTTCACCAACATTATTGAGCGAATCGGTCCTACCACTATAATTAGCCCCACATATTTTTTTGAGAGATCAAGTAAAGCAAATCTTAAGTGATCAAATAGTTTTCACATAGGAATAAACACAACAAAGACATTATTGTTGGTGAGTCCATCTCACCTCTAATAATGCTTTGATTACCATGGTGGAACTTCATAACCTAAACTCAAGATGTTAGAAGAATATCAGAGAAGTTGCCCTACACCTAAGAAATTGATCTCTTTCCTATTTGAGATGGTTGATGTAATAGCATCACATAAAATACGCAAATATTCCATCTAGAGTCAAACTAATCTTGTTTAATCACATAGACAAGAAAAGATTAACTCTACTTCATATTAATCTTTACTCACATTACATTTGTTGGGGTTAACTATAACAAATCCTTATTTATTTTATGTATTAGTTCTCTTTTTGTTAGTTTGTTAAGTTATTTACATCTACACCTTAAGTTATGTAATTCAAAGATCAATTGGTAGCTTTTAAATTTTTTTAGCTACAAATTTACTAAAGGATTTCCTTTTAGTGGCCCCATAACTATGCTAGCATAGAATTTTGATGAAAATGACTAAAATAAGGCATACAATTGAGTTATGGGTTGCTTCTACTACCCTTCACTAACATTATCACTACTATGTGTGGTCAATGACATCGCCTATGCCAACTCACTCAAACTTCATTGACCCTTTGAATTGGTTGTTTCGCTAAACCCATCCTAAGTTATCAACATGCATAGGAATAATTTTTTTACATGCCTGACCAGTCAACCAACACTCCTTCCCTCTAACCCACGTCAACTAGGAAACTCGACCCAAGGTGCAACATGCCTCTCCCTTCACACCCACTAATCACATGGCTCACCGAATCATTACATGTGAGATTATCAGTCAAAATGTATAGTCTAATTTATGAACTATTATAATAATTATATTCCTTATATTTTGAATGAATGTTTTCGTAGAATTTAATGCATTTCTTTATAATTTGTTAAGATTTTTAGTATTTTCAAATTTCCTTTACTATTTTAAAATGTGTCAACTCCAAAACGTCCTTTTACATTCTTATGTCACTAAATTCTTATTGTACCCATGAAGCCTCCATAAATAAGAATGCTGACGATGTTATAAAAATTGTAGTTACGAATGAAAGAACAAAGTACTACTATAAAATTTGTTTGATTTGAGAATATCAGGAACGATTAATTTGCAATGTGATCTAAGAGTTTTCTTAGGAAGGCAAGGGAGAGGCTCAACCCCATTATCCAGTATCCACAAAGAGCATTAAGTCACCAGGGAAGTTTTTAACAACTTTTTTAAACATTTAGAAAAATTAAATTTAAAGCCCAACTTTCTCATTTGTGCATGTGATCATCAAATATTTTGTTGGCCTTCTAAAAACTTTGCTTATGGATGTACCTCGCTACTTCACAATCTTCATCACTACTCAGGTGTCAATTATTAGAATAGCTTTTTCTTTAATTTGAGATCCCTTTTGTTAAAAAAATACAATGACATATTACTTTGATTTCTAGTAAAAGCTTTTAATTGCCTAATGATCTTGAGATTTCAATTCTAAAATAAAAATAGCATAGATATGCTCTTACATGGATATATTGATATATTACTTGAACCTAAGCACTTCTTAATTTTCTGTGAGCTAAAATAAGTTTTAGCAAATCATCCTACATAAAAATCACACAACTCTTTTACCTTAAAACATGGTGGACCTAATGAGAGGCATTCTAGAGCTCTTCTTTGCAGAACTAATATCATATATTTCTTTCATTTTCCTAGTTAAATGTTTTTTTACTATTTAGATCAACTATGTTAGGTTATTACTTGTTGTGCCTTTTGATGAGAATCATATGGTATGATGGTGATCAAAGTTGAAAGTGAACCTAATTGTAACATTTCACCATAAAATATTGGTTAATTATATGATATGATTTGTTAACAAAAGTAATAAGCATGTAGGTGTAAAGTAGAATTAGCTAGTGTTAGTGTGAGATCACTATCGTATTAGTTAATAATGTTATGATCATTAACATTCGAAGAATTTGATGTGTCCAACATATAAAGTGATTAATATGGAATTCAATGGTCAATTTAAGTTAATGTTTTGATCATATAGAAATCATGTTTTGGATTGTAAATGTATGATATTAAGGGAAGGAATATGATCTATGTTTGATGACTTGGGTGCTCCGTAAGCAATGGTCGTATAGTACAATTAGTAACGTCGTATAAAAATATCCAGTTCAGAATTCTATTACACCAAAGGATCTTCTTAATATGAGAGGATAATTGTGTACTTATTGTATCATACATGTAAACATACTTGATCAAGCAGTTATATTCAAAAAAAATTTTTGGTAGTCCAAGGTGATTTGGAACATCATATAATATGATACAAGTATGGTAATAGTATGATATAAAGAAGCTGAATAAAGTGAGCCTTGTGATTAGTTACTTTAGATGATGATCTTCAGTGTCATAGGGGACTAATTTCAAATTTTTGGAAATAACTTCGATAGTGGTGATTAAATTATGATTTTGAACAATCTAATTAGTGTACTGTAATCAAAACTTTTGACCTTATCTAGATAGTTTACAGGTTTATAGCTATTTATATACATGTTGCTTGGCTTAACTAGCTAAGAAGACCCTAACTAATTTATTTAGTAAATCCATAGATTTAATTATGTTTATTTAAGGCTATTAAAGTGTTATATTTTTCTTTGTTAGGTTTTAAGAATATCTTGTCATATCAATAAGCAAGGAGGCCAATCAAGCAAAGTTAAGACAAACAAGCTTTATCCATGTACAAGAAAAAGAATGATCCCAAGACTTCAAAGAGGAAAGGTTTGCCCTAAGAGAAGTCCTCTACTTAGATAATAAGGTAGGTTGAACCTTAGGATTATATATGAAAATGTAGATAATTTTTTGTTGAAACAAACTACTGATTTGATAAAGTTGTATGTGAATAATTGTGATCATTAACGTATTAACATATGTTAGAAACTTCCTCATGCTTCTTGATTTAATAATGCAAAAGAAATTTAATTAAGCCCTATTGAATTATATTTTTTGTTAAATTTTGTGCTTAATGGATAAATTCAAATCTTTAAACTTGATTTTTTGCTAGAATAGTGGATTATCCATCACTTCTGTTACGTTATTCTAGCTCAAAAAGGTATGCTATGACTTTTCAATATATGCCCACTAAGTAAAGCTCTCTTTGTGACCCATGACTTGGATGGTTTTATATGAGCATGTATTGAATTCCTCTTTATTAATCTCATTGACATTTACTAGTAAACCAAACATATTCTCTAGTATACTCATATGTTGGCATGTGGGATGGAATAACATTATTATATGCATTCTAAAGTAGAGATTCATTATTATTGCACATGCAAATTAAAAAGTTTTATATAGAATCTCATTTCTTGTTATCATTTCTCGCTCAATTGAATCATCACTATGCATAATTATGTTTAAGAGCATATTCATTAAGAATTAGTTATTGACATTAAGAATATGCAAGCAAAGATAGTATTTGTTTTTTGACATGGAAGCATTGTTTCATGATTTTCAAAACTCCTTACCTAAGGCATGATAGTTTTGGTTTGTAATTAAAACCATGATAAAATTAAGGTCAATAAGGACGTCAGGTCCTTTTATGAAACATGATAATTCTAGCATGATTTATCAACATGGTTCATTACCTATGAATGGCAGAGACTTTGTTTAAATTTCAAACATGTAAGCTTGTTGATTTAGCTAAAGTGAATCCATTGTAGACTTAGTCCAAACCATGTAGATGTTATTTCCTTGTTCATTTTGAAATTATATTGTGAAAATTCTTAACAATTAAAAATTTATGAATGTAGATAATTCTTATTATTATGAAGACTTCATACTTTTTGAAAATTTGTTTATAATCTCATAACTTCATTTGATAAGTTGTTAGAATTGAAACATCATGTCATTTGAAAATTAAATTCATTGCTTGCATGAAAATGTTTTTATGTTGTAATCTATGTGAGTCATGTTATATCTCAGTGTTAGTATGATGAATTTTTGTTTCCAACTAGAGTACCATAACATATTTATGAGATACACTTATAATTCTAAATCCATTTTAAGGAATGGGTAAAACTATTTTTTTTTACAAATTTAGACTTAGCCTTGATAATTTACCTTAGGATGACACTTCTAAAGTTTACGAAACCTATGAAATTCTCTTGTCCAAGTGCCTTCCTACCAAGGAAATGCTTAGGAAGCTTGAGGTGTGATTTGGTTATAGCATGTGAGGCGTTAGCTTAAGCTCTTAGTTGAACATATACGACTTCTAAGGTTAATATCGCCAGTAATTTCTTGTCAATAAGTATGGAATTTCTTTTTTGGCCTCAAAAGAAGTTTCGGTTTGCCTCAAATAGTTAGGGCTATGATAGAAATTAAATAATAAATATTGTTAAGATCTTATTACCGAATCCTTGCTTAATTTTATCTTTTGAAGAATTGGTTAGCATTAGAAATGGAAAAAATTCTTGTTAAGAATATAGATAAACAAATGTAAGGTATGCTTAGCTTTAGGCTAAGTTTAAGATTTGTTTATGATGAAGAAATTACTAATTGAAGGTCTTGCAAATTGATTGAGTTCAGTATCAATTGGTGAGCTGTTATGCATGTCATTGATAATACCTTATGATAGCAAAGCTCTTAGTAAAAAGCTTGGAAGAAGTTAGGAGACCTCCGATTAATCATTAGAGATGTTCAATGCTTTGACAAAGAGTTCATTATTTTTGTAATGTTGGATAAACCTTTGGCTTCACATGATTCATTGGGTAAGAAGGTAAGCTACATTTATTAGGCTATTAGACCACATGGTGAAACCATAAATGGTGATTTAGGTGATGTGTGCATCTTAAGGAAGGCCATTACAAAGGCTGTTTTCATTATGGTTTTGTTGTCAAACATAAGAGAATGACTAATGTTATGTTCTTCAACACATTGTTGTTATTTTCCTCTTTTAGTAAGAACACTAGATTAAAATCTCATTAGTTGTATCTCTATCTAGTTAATTAAGTTGATGCTTGAAGTTTCGATGCAGACAAATAGATGCAATGTGTTCCAGAAAAAAAGCATTCCACTTTCCATATTCAATAAACTAATAACAAGACCTTGCACTCATGTTTCATCACATGAGCTAAAACCCCAAAACTACTAATGTCAATCCCATGGGCTAACTCTATAGGGATGTAAGAGTCCTCAATAACTATATGCACTACTTGAAATATATCCTAGAACTTCATCTACTCCCTAAGGGACTACATGTGCAACTTTTCCCTATAAGATTGAAAGTATAAATGGCGCTCAAGAAAACTTAAAGCCGCTTGTGATTGACCTAGCTCTCCATCTTTAGGTTCAACAAATCATGCAAAATGGTCACCTCCATATGAAAGGAGGAGCAATATCTAGCTTGCATATCTTTTATTTAAGATTCATAATCTAGGGTCCATTTTATGAAAGTTTTCAATTTAATTAGGACAAATTCTATGACCAATTAGCATCATTGTACCCTTTATTCATTAATATTTTGGAACTATTATTTTTTTCTCAAAAATAAATGAAGCATCTATGGCCTCTTCAAACCCTAAATTAGTTATATATAGTAAAATGAACTACCTAGATATCATAAGATTTTCTTTGAAACCTAAATCAACTATATGGTGTAGAATAAATTACTTGGGTAACATATGGTTTTCTTTAAGCTATAAATAAACTCCTTTGATTAACTAGGATGCTTCAAACATTAAGTCAACTATCTAAGGTACAATCAAGTACATGGCTACATTAAGGTTCCCTCTAAAACCTACACCATAATCAAATTAAACATAAATCCTATAGTTAGTACATGATATAAAGTTATTTAATATGCTTCTTATTATTCTATTTCCTTTCTAGGCTATCCATTATGTTTTTATTTATTTCCACATCTTTGGACTTCAAATTTAGGCATAATAATCCATGTTTCTATTGCACCAACCAAATATGGCTTCATATATGTCTCCTAGTAAGTCTGAAATCCTACAGATAAACATAAGCCATTGCACCTTTCTTAAAGGCCTTCCTTGGGCCAGACATGTCGCCAAAATAACCACCTAGAGTTTTAACCCAATGTCTAAGAAACTAATAATTTATACTTATGATCTCAACCAAAAAATGAAATAAAGCTAAGGGTTGGGCCAACATTGCAAACATAATTAAGTCCTTTGGGAATTCTTGTGTATTTCAAAGGCTTAACTTGAGCTCTTAAGCTTTCATCAAAGGGATTAAGAATGCCCTTCAATATCTAATGGCCTTATCATTGACAACTATAAAAGGCTCACCATGTGTGAATAACTTATGTCTACAATAGGAACATCAAGTAGTGATAACCTCAATATAAACCAATTTATTAGTCTACCACAAAGAAAGGCTTATCATCCATAGGTCTGTGAAAAAATCCTAACAAGTAATATACACAGTTTCTAATATTAACTAAGTATGTAGGTCGTCATCTTAAAAGATTACCTAAGAACCTCAAGTCTTTTTAAACTCAAAGTTAGAATCAGTAATATGATAATAACAATATCAAATAATCTAATTTTATCCATATACTTAAGAATTTCTAGTAAAAACAATATCATTTTGCCAATAAATAATGACCCTGACAAACATAGCTATCTTTCATTGATTAAAACTAAAGCCTTCCAAGCACTACTTAAAAAACTAAGAGCTATGTCCACCTTAGAAGCGATTTAGATTAAGAAGGGGAATAAATGAGTCTCATATCACTTAATAGAGACATGTCAAAACCTTCCCATGAATACATTAGTAAAGAAAAAATTTCGCTGCAAGAATACATATAGTTTCATTCTCATGTGTTAACATAATGTTCTAGCCTTGTCTACGTCAATTAAGAACACAAAATCTTCTAGTAATTTTTTAATCAAGAAATTGTGGTTATGAATCAATGTCCCTATCATTCCATAGTACTTATGCTTAAATTTGAAGCACATCGTTCTTAATCGTGATATCATTTAGTATTTATCAAGTAATACTATGCTAGACCAACTTGTAAGAATGCAAACCATATAGCAAGAAGTCTTAGCAAATAACATAAAGCACTCAAATTCTTTAATACTTTTAATTTAAATATTTCTATAACATAATTTTCATAAGAACTTGGCATTCACTTCCACATGGATTATTCTTTCAGCATCTTCATTTTAAAAAATTCTAATCATCAAGCTTGCATGCTTGAACCTTTCACTAAAGTTTTGTTATTTATGGTTAAAGGACCATTGAAGCAAAATGACGCAAGAATTCTCAAATTACTTGTGAAATCATGAGATCATTAATGATCTCAATTCTAGCATGCCTTTAATCACAATGCCATACTTTTATGTCTTGAGTATAGATACAAATTAAAAACAAAATTTTTTGAATTCAATTCATAAGACACTAATATCTCCTGACATAAAAAGCATTTATTTAAAAATAATTTCTCTCTATTAAGTGAACTAGGTAATGATTCTGTTGGATTTGTCAAGCAACAATTGTTTAGCATTTGGTTCAAATATGTTTGTTCAATCAAGTTTAGCTTTAAAGAATGCAACATGGATTATTGAAATGGAAAATTATTGGCTTTCAAAGAAACTTGGAGAACTTTATAGGCTTCATGAAATGAAGAAATCCACATCAAATTTAAAATGTTTTTTTTATGAAGTAGAATATTACTTATTTAATTATTAATCATTCAACACATCTTTCTACTTGTACAAACCTCAAATTAAACTTACGAATAATAATTATTGCTTCATTTCCATTATTTAGGAAACATTTAAGATTCAATTTTTCACTCGCTTAATCATTTCCTTCGTTAAATCACACTTATACATTTTTTAACTTAATTTTTGTTAAATTTGGTGAATGAAATTGAATAAAAATAATTCTACTTTCATATATATAGGTTTGCTAAAGGTTCTAGTTTGAATTGAATCACCAAAATAATTTTGGTTTACTTTTGAAGTTTTAATTTTTATTGTTTCTGAATCATAATAATTAAAAGTTTTTATATAAATTTGAATTTCAAACTTTTTTTAAAATTTGAATGTTCTTACTTTTTTCCAAAGTACAAATTATTAATCCATAAAATTGTTTTATAACAACATGTTAAAGCCCACTTTTTATGATATTTTAAATGATGAATCCATAAATAAGAAAATTTTCCCACAATGAAGATAAGTTTTGCAAAAGTGCTTGTTCTTTGAAGTGTAGGTAAGAAAGGTACGGTCATGCAAGTATGATAATAAGAAAAAATATAATAAGTTTAGCAAGTAACATGAAATGAGTTGAGGATTGTATTCTAAATTAGCACAATCGTATTTCCACAATAAAGCTATAAGAAGCATTAAATATAACAAATCTTTTGGTTTTGACATGACAATTATATGGCTTTTCATTATGCTAGAACAAATTTTAAGGTCATATAGTTATCACAAATGAGGTTAGAAAGTTGCAAAAACATATTTAGCAAATTATATAATACAACAATAGCTACAATACTAGTACAGCTTTTAAAATGGAATAAATTAATTTTTTTATATGAGTTACATTTGATTATAGCCATTGGAATTGAAGTGTATAAGAACTAGGAAATGGAAACAACCTGGATATAGATGGTAAAAGGAAAATAAATTAAAGAGAAAGACAAATACTAGAATGCATGTTTACTTAATAAAAAGATATGGTGATATATCATAACTATTCTAATAACATATCTAATGTTTTAAGAATTGTTTTTTTAGCTACATATGGTCTAAAGAAGTAGTAGGGCTAGAAATGTTATCACTTCTAGCATTGAGCTCCTCTAAGATCACATACTCCTATTTTTGCATTAGCCTTTGCTTTATTTCTAGGGTAGGCAACCCAGGGTTTAGCATAAAAACCTTGAAACAAATTAGGATAATAACAACTAGGTAAATATTTATGAAGCAGTAAATAAAATTTGGACTGAGATCTATTACTCTTTCACCTTAAAGCTAAGATTTTACATGTTTACCTTTGCATATCGTTGTGGTAATTGGGTCGTGATATTTCCATTTTATAGTTAAAATGCATGTTCATGTACAATTAAAATTGTCTTCTTGAATCAAGGATGAATTTAATAAATTTAGCAAATTATAAATTGTATAAAATACTTCACTAAAACTCTTTGGTGCTAATGTCAATTTTGTAATGTTGAAGTTCATGTCACAATATAAATAATGATAATGTTTTCAGTACATCCTTAAGTAAAGATAGTTAATTGTTGCTGTTATTTCATGTTGGAATGCAAAGAGACTGTGTGTTAAAACTTTCTATGTAAATATGTGTTATTTCTTTGCATTGCATGATGAAATAAAAATCTTAAGCTTCTAAGTCATTCATCATGTAGCTATTTTGGAGGTTAAAATAAGCTTTTTGCCATGTGAATTTCCAAAAAGAATTGAATTTTTATCATCATGAAAGGGGAACTTGAATACTAATGAAAGCCAAACATTTTTTGGAATGACAACTTCCATAAATAAATTAGGTTTCCAATGAAATGCTATCATGTTATTGATATTTATTTTTTACAACTATGAGTAATATAAATTGATATTGTGATTTTGAATTTAATATGAAATTTTATGCTGGAAATATTTTTTTAATGTAAGTGCTAAAATTTTTTAATTAAGCCCCACAATAAGGAAATCCTTACTATGTACATCTTTTCCCATGTACAAAATTTTAAATTTATGATAATTGTTCCTAATTCAAATATTGAAAAAACTAATAATACAATGAAAAATTGGCGTTTTATGTTACATTGACATTAACCATCAACATGAAGATATGATTTGAGTTTTTTTTTTTTTTGGAATGTTGCTATTGTAAGCCTTTTTATTATGCTAAATATGTCAAAAACTAGGGTTTACCATGAAAACCTATGAACTAAAAAGTTGAAGGGGCTTTTGTGGACCATAAAAGAAGTCTAAATTTTGATCTTTTTGGGTTCAATGAAGATGAGATTATGTATTTCAAATTTAGAAGTCTAACAAGCACATTTCATCAGCTAAAACGATTGCAATTGCCTACATGAACCAAAGGATTGATGTTAGATTGATGGGGATTTACAATTTCATTACATTAGGTTTGAAATCTCAATGTTGCTTTCTAAAAACATGACTCTTAAATTTTGAATTTAAATTCCTGTTGTTTGAAATTTGAATCTTTGCTATGGTTAAGCATCTAAGAATATCTAGTAAGGCATTAAAGTAAGTTTTCACTTGAAAATACCTTGGATGAGGTTAAGGATTGTGTAATGAGGATGTTACACTTGATATCATTTACTTCTTTGAATATTACTTTCTAATAAAACTTATTTTATTTCTTCAATGTTTTCATTTTTTATATTATTATCACATTATATGGCTTCATTTTTTTTCATGTTATATTTATGCCTCTTTAAATTAATTATGTGTTATTTCTTTAATTTGCCTTGTTTTAGCTCATTTGTATAATTATTTAATATTGAAATAATAATTTTCTATTATTTACACTTATTTTATTTGATATTTTATATTAACTTTAAACATGGTCCACGGGTGACAAAAAATTTCTTTTGACCTATTTTGATGAGCTCTACCAAATTAAATAATTTTAATATTTTAAATTTCATTTTAGTATTTTGTATATCTTATGGTATATTTTAATTCATATCTAACTTAATGATCAATGATGTTACACTAGAAATCCTTAGTACCATGGAACACAACTTTCCTAGATGATTTATCTCATTTGATCAAATTTTTCGCTTTGATTTGGTGCCATTAGAAAGTCATATTCACTTCTTGTGTGATGTTTACATCACTTTCATTTGGTTAGATTACATTCCTTCAATTTATTCATTTTCTACTTCTTCTTCTGCTTCTTATTACTCTACTACTTCTTTTCTGTCTTCTTCTTCTTCTTCTTCCTCTTCTTCTTCTTCTTCTTCTTCTTCTTCTCCTTCTCCTTCTTCATTTCCCATTGCTTCTTCTTTTTCATCATCATCACCTTAATCTAATTTTTCTATTTGTTTTTCTTCTTCTTCCTCCACTTCTTCCTATTCTTCTTCCTCTTCTTCTTTTTCTCCTCCCCTTTCTTCTTCTTCTTCTTCTCCTTCTTCTTCTTCTTCTTCTTCTTCTTTCTTCTTCTTCGT